>CM055816.1:60368893-60526014 GCA_029582265.1 Zoroaster sp. YZ-2022
AGTGACACTTTTCTCACTCAACTAAAGTAGGCCTGAAACTCATCACCTTTATTGAGATAATGAAACAGTCATGCCATGGATCAAGGAAGGGTATTCTATTCTATTCTGAAGCCTAACTTAAAGGCATTTTTCTGAAGTTACATCAATCTATCATCCTGATAATAACATAGGCCTATGACTCTGAGGGTTTCTAACTAATATGTGTGTTTTGTTAGCATGACCATTATTCTTTGTCCCTTTTGAAAACATAATATTATTTTTACATAGTGTTACGAAGTCTCGAACCAAATTGATCAACTTAACAGAAAGGGAAAGACCACCACTAAAAGGAATTTATATGGGAGTCGGGATTTAGAAGAACAAAATATAAGTCATTTAATATAACAAATAATCAACAGTTCAAATAAACAGTAATCACATTCAATGAAAATATGTATAATAAATAACAAGACATTCATGGTTTTGAGGGGAGGTACCTCCAATGAGAAACTAGGCTGGGGTTTTGTAGCGAATAGGGATAATGACGCACAATGACGCGTATCCTAGTCGCGACCAACATGTACTATTGTACTTATAAACGTTACATGGACTAATTCAAATTCTTAACAATAGTATGTTTGTATTTCAGATGAACAGTTTGATCATGCTTGCTATGACATAGTCAACCATCCATATAGTTTACACTACTTGGGGGTAAGGATGACAAACATCATGTAAGTTTTTCTGTAGTCAAACAATTATTTATGAATCTTTGATGAAGCCATGCCCCCCCCACAGAAAAAAAGAAAAACAATTGTTTTTTGTTATTTTGGGAACCGAATATCCGAAATTGGACATTTTTCTGATACCTGGGTACCCGTAAATAATTTGTAAAAACACAAATGCACTTGAATGTATAAAATAACCAACATGAACACAAGTTTCTCTTGTCTAATTAGAATCATAATAAATGTGGACTTACTGTAGTACTTTTCCCGCCTCTATATTAAAAACGACACGCACACAAAAAATGTTAACAAAAAAATTGAGACTTCCATTTATCTGGCTTAAATGTTCAGTCAAAATTTGTGAACGTTGTTTACAGGTAATTGGAACTGAAACAAAAATGTAACTGGGTAATGACAAGTAAGACTAATTGCGGTAATGACAGTTTCAGTCATCCAGATACATGGCTACGTGGAACAGCCTTACCCCTAATTGGCTTCTAAAATACACAAAAGCTTGCTCCTTCCTTGTTCCCCATCAGTGGTAAGAGGGTGAAGGGCAAAAAAACAACTCTATAGTCATTATAGGATGCTATCAATTCATTTATTGACTGGTAAGGACATGACTGTTAATAACCTGTTGCCATTTAAAGTGCATGCTGGGAATCTGGGGACAAACTCAGTTGCATACAAATCATTTGAAGTACACAGACAATGGTGCATCAAATCTGTACAAGATGTGTGGTCATTCAATTGGGATTGCCCTCCGACCACTTTGACCGTTTCAATATACACGAACATATGACGTGGCGGTTTGTAACCGCCCAGTGTAATACGTATGAATAACTACTGTAAGATATGTTTTATACCATTTTTCAAGCTGATAATCATTCCAGAGGTCTTATAGATTGTTTTAAAAAAAAAAAAATTAAAAAAATTACTTTACAATTATTTTTTTAAATTTAATTATTGTTTTATTTACATTACACATGTGTAAATGCTGTAGTACGTGGCGGCTTGTAACCGGCCCGTGGTATACGTATGAATAACTACTGTAAAATCTGTTTTATACCATTTTTTTCAAGCTGATAATCATTCCAGAGGTCTTATAGATTGTTTTAAAAAAAAAAAAATTAAAAAAATTACTTTACAATTATTTTTATTAATTTAATTATTGTTTTAATTACATTTTTTTTATTTTTTATTTTTTATTTTTTATTTTTTATATTGTCTTTCCAGAGGTTAAATGTTTGTCCAAATGTTAGGAAGTTGATTTATTTTTTTAGTTTCTGTGAAATCTCCAATCCCCCATTTGCCCAGTAGCCAATCTCTGCCCAAACACAAATAATACCAAAAAAAACTCTCTAAGAATGCATAGCCAGCCATCTGCGGTTTTTTAGTTTATGGTAAAATCCCAAAACCCCCCCCCCCCCCCCCGCGCGGTTTGTAAACGCCCTGTGTAATATTCGTGTGAATAACGTACTGTACACTCCGTTTTATACCATTTTTCATGCAGAGCTACACCTCAGACAGTCCCTGAATGTAGTCCAGGCCAAATAATACAAACAAAAACTCTCTAAGAATGCATAGCCAGCCATCTGCGGTGTATTAGTGTAAGGAAAATCCTAAACCACCCCTTTTGCCAGTAGCCAATCTCTGCCCAAACACATCAATTCTGAGTTTGTTTATGTTTTTTTATTGGTCAATCCTTTCCAGGCACTGTCAAGCAACCCCTGAGCATGGATGATTGATCACAGATATCCTGAGGCAAGCCTGTAGACCAGGATGATTGATCACACAAAGGGTACCGCTGTGTAAAGGGATATGGGCTGTGTATACCATGTTTTGTACACAAAGTATTCCCTTGTGGCGAAGGGGTCATGGTATCTGGCTCATGTCTGGCTGAACTATAAATAACTACACTAAAGGGGCTATGCTATGTTGTTAGGCTATGGCTGATGTAGGAACTTGAAAACAAAAAGTTTTTTTGAGCGCTCAATTAAGGATTAATTAATTAATTAGCTAAAAGTGGCGGTTGACTACCGCTACCCACCCTTACCGCAGGGATGTTATATAATTATTAAAATGTTTGTTTCTTTTTACATTGAATAAGTGATTGATTCGCCATCACTTTATAGACCTAATGAATTCTTTGGCACGTATCATCACCATCTATGCTGAGTTTGGACCACACCAACATATATTCATCGGTATATATTGAACCATGGAGGTAGAATTCTACCTCCATGATTGAACATACATGTATCTTATGTAGCATAAATTGTACATGTACATGTCAATGCATACAGCCCATCATATCATTTAAAATAAAGTCCCCCCTTTTCACTCCAGATTGGAACCATTGAAACCTTGTCATACAAATGTGTAACACACAAACAGCCATTTGTGTTACTGCTACGAGGTGTGTCAGGGTCCGTCTAACTTCGTGATCCAATGACCAGCAGTTGAAGTTGATCCATTCTTCAAAGGATGTGGTGGCTGCAACTGGCACATACTGACAGTGACACTTTTCTCACTCAACTAAAGTAGGCCTGAAACTCATCACCATTCTTCAAAGGAGTTAATGTATACTCAAGGAATTTAAAAACGCATCATCCCATCATTTCACATATTTTTCAACAGCAGATTATTGCAGTGAGAAATAAGAACATAGGTTAACAATGAGCGCAAATTTTCACATCATACTGACACAATAAAAGTGCTATGTACAATTATGGTTTAAATTTATCACTGCATATAAGTTATACATATTTATTGAGAAATATAAGTTGATGCGTTTTAAATTCCGTGAGTGTATATGTTTCAAATTAATTAATATGGACCTATCCTATATGTGGCAGTCTGTACCTTCATGGGAATTGTTTTTTCAGAACCTTAATTAACCTGGACGCAGCAAAGGTACTGTTCTGTACAGTCGTTTTTTTTATTAAATGGTTTCGCTTAATTGGCTCGGCCAATTTTTTTCATTCTCCATAAGTGCCCCATCCAGACATAGCCAGAAACGATGGTAGAGTCCCTTTAGCCCCAGTTGGCAACATAGCCAAGATTTTCGCTGTCAAAACCCAGACATCTGGCTATTGCCACATTGTTCCTATACAAAGGGCTTAGCAGGCAATCACATCACTTATCCTGTCACTGCTCAATGTAAACAAAAACAAACATTCAGGGCATGTGGGCGGCGCCTTTTGATCTAGTTATTGGATAGTTATTATTGGCTGGGGGTTGGGGATTGTAGAGTTGGATATTGGGAGTTGCGGGATTGTAGCCGGCGGCTGTTGCATGTTATAGGAGATATAGGGGGCCTGGTGAAAGCCCATCTGTAATTAGTAAAATGTTGCCTCATTTTCTGTGGGAAAATTTTTTTTTTTGCTAAAACTATTGGGTAGGGCCCAGACTATTTCTATTCTTATAATTACCATTTTCGATAAAGGATTGTGCTCACCCCACATGATTATTATGCCCAAACCCCATGTACTGTTTCAAAAAGTACCTCGGTGTAACCGCGTTTTTATTTTGGGTCCTATCCACGCAGGGATTTATTAAGACAAATCTAGGTCTTTCTAGGTATTTTTTTTTAAACATGTTATAACAATGATTGTACGGAGGAATTATTTTTTGACTGGACCAAAAAATCCTCATAAGTGTAGTTATTAAACGATATATGTTGGGTGATCTAGAAAAATGTATATTGTTGACTGTGAATTCCTGGGAATTGGGCCATGTAAACATACCCCAACCTTCATTGCATAGGCATGTTAGTCTTGGTATACATTTTTGCAGATTACCCAATTAAAGTTCATATGTATTTTTATGCAAGCATTGGGATATTTCAACCCAAGTACTGACCATCAACCCCATAACACAAGTAAAGATATTAAAGGGACAGTATTGTCACGATCAGAGCAGACTTTCTACAGGGCATAGTGTCGTAGTTTAATATGAACACAGTTACTGGTTCATTTACTGGCAAATAATTTTACATATGACCTTACCACGTGAGTATTATTTTCAGTCACTGAGTTAATCTAGAACTTGAACTCTGATTCCATGCCCTGTTGATGCGTGGCAATACCACCTAAACAATAACTTTAAAATGACTTTATTTATGGATATGTATTTTCAACAGTTAAAGAGAAATGCCCTCTTTCGGCTGCTCCCGTTAGGGGTCGCCACAGGAGATCATGATCCACATATTTGATTTGGCATAGGTTTTACGCCGGATGCCCTTCCTGAGGCAACCCTCCCATTTATCCAGGCTTGAGACCGGCAATAAGCATGCACTGGCTTGTACATCCCCAGTGGCTGGGTTCAATTCTGCCCTCGCAGCAATTATGGTAGTTTGAAGTGTCTTGTTCAAGGACACAAGCACCATGGTCGCGGCAAGGCTTCGAACCCACACACTCTGACGACTCAGCCATCAGAACACAAATCCGATGCACTAAACCGCTCGACCATGGCACCCCACTCAACAGTTAAAGAGAAATAAATACATATAACAATCAGAAGATCATTTCATTACTGTTTGTTTCTTTTCATTTTACAGTTATCCTTCAAACTACAATGTGTTGTCACCTAGGCCATCCTAACAAGGTAAGCATGTGTTCCTTATAGAAAGATGCACTTATTTATGGCAATTTTCTATCCACATTTAACAGTTTATAAGGTTATGATTCAGCTAAATGTTACACAAAAAACAAGAAATTTGTTTTATTTGATTGCTTTGAAGGTTTCTTCTTACATGGAAGACATGCTTATCGCATTAGACTCGGAATCCAGGTGAACATTAATCTGAGCCATGAGTCCAGGTTGGATATGACCCGACCCTTTCCAGGTGAGAATGACCCCGTAAAGTTGGGTCAGATTATTTGACTTGTTTTCTGGGTCAAATAATCTGACCCAAATTTTTGGGTCATTCTGACCCGAAAAGTGTCGGGGCATATCCAACCCGGAGTATGGGTCAAATCTGGCCCAGGAGATTTTAGTGTGTTGGCTCAATGTTGACTTGATGCTGGCTCAAAGTCATTGATACAAAGGCCCAACATTGGTCCAATGTTGGCTTGATGTTGGATCAAAGTTAATGATACAGTGGCCCAATGTTGGTCCATTGTTGGAATATGTTGGCTCAATGTTGAATCAAAGTTAATCATACAAAGGCCCAACGTTGGTCCAATGTTGGAATACGTTGGCTCAATATTGGCTTAAGCCCTGTCCGCACTGGACTTTTTTTGGTAAAACTTACCGAGACGATGGGTACTTTTTCCCATTTTAAGTCCAGTGCGGACAGCCTGGGACATTTTCCTCTCAGTTACTTTTCCTGAGTCCAGCGGTTAATTCTACTGGCCAACTGCTGCCCAGGAAAACTGACCAGGTAACTTTTCCCGAGACGATAAGTCCAGTGCGGACAGTGCGAGTCGGTAAAAGCGGCTCAGGAAAGCGTACATCCGGCCCGAGCGGAAGGTCGTGCTACACAGGGACACCACGCATGCACTTTGCATTGTTTCACCGCGCAGTAGGGGCGGGCCGGGCGCATTTAATGCATGTGCATGTGTAGCAAGTTTTCTGGGCGTTGTTGTTGTTCCTCTTTTGGTCGCAATCATGGCAGATATTATCATTGATACAGTCGGAAGTTTGATTGGGTCAATCAGGTCAACGTAGAAAGGTCACGCAAAGCGCCCTCATGAGTCATTATACTGACAGCTCGGTTACTTCTACCACGGTCTCGGTAAATTTTTCCCGTGTCGAAAGTCCAAGTGCGGACAGAGGTCACATTTGACCATTTTTCATTTTACCATCGTCTCAGTAAAACCTTCCCCCAAAAAAGTCCAGTGCGAACACGGCTTTAAAGGTAAGAAACATAATAGCTACAGCTACACGGTTTTAGAAATGTATGCACCTCTTATTCTTGTGTGAAATGAATCCACAGGGTCTAGTCCTGGCAAAATGGCCCGACACCAGTATTTCTTGTCATCATCTAAGGTGAAAGACTTCACAGTTAAGGTATTGTTACCATGTGTGTTATCATACACATAATGGCTTTGGTCAATGGATGGCCGTAATAAATACTGCTCCCAATTATAGTGACAATAGAGACAGTATCAACGATGTCCGTTAGATTCACGTCAATCAATCTCCATTCTAGGGTAGGTCTCGCTGACCGTACAGGTAAGTGTCTGTATCGTCCCCAATATCAACCCATGAATCACCATGAACTGTGACCTGGGAGACAGCTACTGCAGATTGCAATCAAGACAATATAATTTAAAAAAATATAATCCCAAACTTTGTTAAAACAAAACAAAACAACAATAGTTCAAATGTTTAGTTACTCTTTTAATCGGTTTGCTTGTGTTATTTAAATCCTGGGCTTATCAGCGTTTTGCTGAAAAGTCTCCACATTTAAGCGCAAAATAGTAATTATTGGCCTTAGAATTCGAACCTTGTAGGTTATTTCCCAAAGGCAAAATTTCTCAAAATAATGATGGTATCAATCTTCCCTCGAAGTAATACTGTGCGAGGCATTTTTTAAAGAACATTTTAATAATTGTTTATCCGAAAGAAGACTATTTCCTAAATTACACGTTAGAATGAATACGAAGAAACTGAATGTATTTGCACTGTGTATTTATGAGTCAGCAGCTGGACTTGGATCTTGTTGGGTGCTGTGTGATGGACCTTGACCAAGGCTTGTATGAAGATGCGTTGAAGCTAATGCGAGAGATGACCGATGTGTGGAAGCGTGACCGAGGACCGATGACCAAGGATCAGGTAGAGGAGTGGACTTGGGCTGGGTAATGTTGAAGTTTTATGTAAACGTTGGCCTTGATAGATGTGAGAAAGTTCTTGGTGAAGGCAGGCTTGGTTGCAGGTATTGTAGGCACGGCGAACTAAAGTGTTGTTCCACGGTAACTTTAATAGTTGGATGCTTGAGGTTGCGGTGTTCAAGGAAGGTGTGAAGCGCTGCTGTGCCAACGAAACGGACCATCAACGTAGGCAAGGGTAGTTTTAAAATTGTTGAGGTTAAAGGTTATCTTTTATAGTGAAATTTTTTTTGAGATTATCACTGCCCCACCCCCCAAAAAAATACATAAATAAATAATTAAAAATGTGTTATTTACATTAGTATACACTTTTGTTGACGGTCTTGAAAAAATAAAGGCTTTTTCCCACAATATTTGTTGTTGTTTTTTTCGAAAAATGTTAAAAAACCCTCATATACAATTTGTTTAATTTGTCAGACACTTAGTTGTCAGTGACAGAAAAGTCAAATGTTTTTTACATTAATGAAAAAAAATGTGACGTTTTGAAGTTCTTGAAAAAACAATGGCTTTCGACTCACAATTTTTAAGAAAAAATACAATCCCTCGACTTTCAAATGTGTAAACGTAGGCCTACCTCTTATTTGTATGACACTTGTGTCAGTGACAGATGGACTAATTAGAGGTATTTCAAAGATATAACACCAGTACTTCCCACCATCATCCAAGGTCACAGGTTTAATAATTATCTGATAACCGCCGCTTGACTCTTGAAATTCATAATGCTGTGGATCGGTAACATCAGGTCCATACACTATGGCATTATCCAGATATTGAATGATAATATTTGCATGGTTTACATCTGTGACACTGATGTTGCTTTGTAGAAATTGGAGGCGAGTGTTCGTACCAAGAGTCAGATCAGAACATGTAACTGTTGTATCACTGCCATGTGTAATCCATGGGTCGCTGGTAATTGTAAGTGCAACAGCCACTTTAGATTTAAACAAAAATACAAAACAAACATGTTGTGTTATAGATGCTGATTATGTGTGTTTTGTACACATAATAATTCTTTTAACGCAAATACTTTATACTTAGAGAGTATGGTAAGTATGGTAAGTGTATAAAGTGGCACACTTAATTTCTGAAGATTTTTTAAAAGAATTTTAGATTTTGCCCAAAGCCTATTTTTTTGAATTGTTGATAAATGTATGTACACTGGCGTTCGTGTAAGTTTTGGACATCATTTGACAAGGATCTGTGTGTGAGTTTATATACATGTAAAACATCAATTGACTATTATGTATGTGTGAATAGTGTTCTATAATATTCTATACCTATATCCTTATGCAAATCCACTCTACTTTTACAATACTAAATGCATAGTTTTACTTTAGTATTTAAAGTTTCACTTCAATCATTGTAGTAAAAATATAGTCTCCTTCATATATATTATTTGAGTAAATTTGAAGTAAAAATTATGTAAAACTTCATAAATTATACTACTTTTTTTAATTTAATAATTCTGCAATTAAACTGCAGTAGTGGTGTAAAACTGTAGTGGATTTTTGTAAGGTATTGGCTGTTTGTGGCCGTAGATGAAGCATTGTAAGTGCAGTATGTTCTTGTGTCCGCCATTTCAGCTGTGTATGCACAATACACATACAAGGAATATAACACAATGGGCCGGATAAATAAAAAGTAGCAATTGCTTTTACTAGTCATTTTCTTAAATCTTCATTAATAAAAGTGAGCAATTACTTGCAAGTAATTGCTTCTAGTAGTTAGCAAAAGCAATTGCTATGATTTTTAAGCAATTACTAGAGAGATTAGCACTTGCTTGGAAGCATATAAATAAACCATACCTTTTACTAATGACTTGTAGCACTTGCTAATATTTTTACAAGATACTAAATGAGGAGCTTACGCATTTGCTAACACTTGCATGTTGCATTACTCCTGCCATCATGGCCGAGTTTATGCATGTAAGGGAACATGAAAAGGTGTACAATGAAAGAATAAATCGTGATGAAGTCAATCCTACCAGATACCGGAAATTATTTCGGTTCAATATTGAAAATTTGGAGTGGCTAGCAGCAGTCGAAGTACTTGGTTTGAAACCAGCACAAATGGCGCATGGCATCTTCGTAATAGTCGGGTTTTCATCCCCTTTGAAGATGTTGTACAGATCTTGTTCCCATGGAACCAAAACAATCTTCCTATTTCCTGTTTGCATTCCATCTGTTTTCTTCTTCACTTGACTTTTCATGTTTGCTATCTTTTCAAAATTTGCTTCTCATCCATGGCTTTACCTGTGTTGGTAGCAATTGACATTTGTGCTTTTTTAAGTGCATTTGCCTTCATGTCTTTTACCCCCGGCAACTGACTTTTCTCGATTAGAACAGGGTACTCTTTGATTATACTAACTAACAGTTCGTTCAAACATTGCTCACTATTTGTACCACTCCCCAATTCTTCGGCAGCATCCATGTTGCTAACACATGCCTCATATACAACCACTAGGCTAATCGGAACTGACCTCCCATCATTGTTATACCCATAAGCAATTGCTAACCCACCCAAGCAACAGGTGCTAGTCAAAGAAGAAGGTTATTTATACATTTTTAAGCAATTGCTTAACCTTGAGCTTTTACTTGTTAAGCAATTGCTATTGCTTGAGCTTTTACTAGATAAGCAATTGCTAACTTTATTTATCCGGCCCAATGACAAGCAGCAACCATGGAATATAACACAATGACAAAGATATTATACATTCAGTAATTTCGATTGGCAAACGTCCACGAACTCCATATTCATTCTAAACCACTGCAGGAATGTATTATACTGCTCGTTAGTTAAAATGCTTACGTAAATAAAGGGGAAATATTTCACGATTCTTTTATTACTTTTTTAGAAACTAATATTTGTATGCTTTTTGAGGATACCAAAGGGATACCAAAGGTGTACCAAAGGTATATAATGCTGTTAAATGCGTATATAAAGGGGGACTGACGTGGATTTAAATCAAACAGTTAAATATGTGATCGTTTTATTCTTTTATATCAGTAAAAGATCAAAAAAAATTTTGTTTTGTGTTTTTATTGTTTTTGATAGTGTTATTTTACCATTGTAAAAATACCCCCCACTTTTACGCCCTGCACGAAGGAGCTGTTCGTGACGTCATGTTGGGAAGAGAAATTCGGCTCATAACTCGGCTCAAAATGATCGCTGCACAAAACTATGTGAGCCGCTGGACCTGACCACTTTACTCTTGTCAGTTGAACTTTGCTCGTCCAAATACGGCGATATTTTGGGTCACTTGGGAACAGATGAAGGCTAACACCGTCTTTAGTGGTGTTGCTGCATCCTGTCGAAACACATCTTCCCGGCATTTTATTAGTTCCGGAAACAAAAATCACGGGATAAATTAAATCGACGCTACGTGTGTGAAACGTTTGTATGTACATGTACATCATGTACACATCGGATCTTCCCGACCTTACGTCACATATCTTATGCAAATGAAGCTTCCCCCAAACACTTCAAACATTGTTTTAAAATACTTGTACTCAGAAATCAATGATTAAATAGACACAGGTGGGTCTCAAAAACAATATTTTATTACAAAACGCCTTAACTTAAGGCGTAGTAAAGGATGTCAGTCCCCCTTTAAACCACTGTGTGTTATGACTTAGAATGTTAACCAGGAGAAAGGAAATAGTGATATACAATTAAAATGGAATGTATAACATTGGTTCAGTTTTTACATCACATTTTTGGTGTCAATCACCCTAAGAAATATTTCAGTATGTAGTGTTTCATATTCACACGATAGGTACTGAATGTTCACTTAGTTACGGTTCACTGTAATTGGGGTATACTGTAAGAGGGGGATGTTGCTGCCTTTTGAATGATGTACGTACTGATTCGTATTTATGCCAAATGTTTTCAATACAGATATTTCAGAAGAAAGATTGAATTACCTTTGATCAGGAAGAACACAAGGGTGATCAACCCTACGCTGTACATTCCTGCTGCCATGAATGTCGAGTTTAAATCTATCCTTGCGATGTACCGAGTCGATTTGTCAACAAGTTTATATAAGTACAGTATGGAAGGTACCTTATATTTACGTCGATTGATGATATATCAATGGGAAGGTAGAAAAAGGTCAGTTCTATTTATGTTCACATTATTTGTATACAATAAATTATGACTGGATGAACTGATCTCGATGTATATGAATTGTGCGTGTAGACAAAATTAATGTTATTTTCTGTTTCCGCATTTCCCTGATTAAATGAAACGAATAACGAACGATATGTTATATTAAAAGGCCCCCAATATTATGTTTTACTCTTCCCGGCGATACACGCAGGCCTTTTGGGGAAAATGTTCTCGAATACCATACTTCAACATGCAATTTGAAATTAAATATTTTAATTGTCGAAGGAACAGAAAAAAACGAAGAAAAAACGGTTGAATTCTGTATGCTAATTATGTTGAGTAGTAGGGTAGATGGGGGTTCCGAGCCACATACCCGAAAAAGGGGTGGGGGTTCTGGCCTACCTACTCGAAAACCCATTTTTTTAAACAAATTCGCTGGGTAGTAGTAGGGGTTATCAAAAGTTGTAAAAACCATTTTTATAAAACCCATTTTTAAAAACGGGTTCCAAGCTATTTACCCAAAAAGGGGCGTGGCTTACCCAAAAAGGGGCGTGTCTACCTCATTATTATTAATGTATGCTAATTTATGCAAATTTATGCGAGTTTGTAGGTCAAAGGTCATATTATTGTTGATGACGTCATCAACTTTTTTGGGGCTACTCAAAATTCATTTTTGCAAAACCCATTTTTAGTGTAGCTCGATGATACTCGCACGAAAATGTTTTTACGAGTAGTAAAGTTAAATTTAAAAAGCGACTTTAAAAAGTGAGAAATTGATTTAACATTATCTTGATTAATAACGATTATGATGAACTATAGATCAAAGAGCAAAGCTGAGCTAAAAGAGTTTGTATTAAAAAACAATATTAAAATTGGCGATGCATCCGGTAAATATGGAAAACTAATCAAGGAGGATTATTTAATAGCGGTAATAAAAACCACGAGCGTTAACGTTATACCGCGACGAGTAAACAGCTCGTGCGAATGGCTTTTAAGCGGATCATCAGAAAAATGTACTAAACCAAGCACGGATGCTGATGTATTTTGTTCAGCGCACATGGGCCGTATTAGACAAGGAAAAAGAAAGACGGTCGCTTGTAAAAGATGCAAAATGGGTACGAAAGCAAAAGCGGAAATATGTACAAATTGCGCGTTTATTTGTAAGACTTTATCGCTAGTCGAATCTATCGCTAGAAAAAATTATAATTTTGTGATGAGCGAGTTGAAAAAAACAACGATACTTTTTGTAGAGTGATATTAATATGGACGAACAAGTAAAAATATGTTTACTCAATCTCGTTGACGATTTAAAATTATTGCGTACAAATTCGCTCGATTTAGCATTGTTGGAACATTATATTAAAACCGCCTCTACGCAACGATTGCTTATACTCGTGCACGAAAAATTAGTACCCGCGTATCCGTTGATTTACGATAGAGATTTGCCGAGTATAAAAGAATATTTAAAGCAACTCGATTTAGATACCTATTTCATCGATCGTTATTTTAACGAGTTGCATTTTATGAAAAAAAGAGATGTAGAAGCTATTTTTGGGCATTTAGAATATATTATAAACGTCGTAAAATTTAAAAACTACTAAACATTGTAATTGTATGGGGGAGGCCTTTCGAATACCTCCGAAAGAGGCTTTTGAACATTATACGATTTATTTACGTACAGGTTTATTTTAAACTCAAAAGTTTTTCTATAAGAATTTTTTTTTCTGCATCATCGTTTTTAACCGTTGAGCGCGTTGCATTTTCGACCGAGTCGTTGTTTTTCGCAACGGCTCTGCTCGCCGTTCGGATTTTTTCTTTCATTTTATAATATTTATCTTGCTCTTCGCGTACGAGTACAAATTCTTCTTGAGTAATGACGCTATCTTCAATGGCTTTACTAACGTGGTTTTCGATCGTGTTGAGTTTACTCAAAGCTAATTCTAATTTCGTCGTGTTTTTTAGCTTTTTTAGACAATTTATATTTGGCGTATCTAAGAGCGAACGACGCGCCGCCCAATCCTAAAGCTAAACCTTCTAAAACGAATCCTACGGGCACCGCTACAACGCTGGCGATACTCGCGATTCCAATAGCTCCCGCTCCCATGCACCCCAATTCAGCGAGAGTTTCTACGATACTACAAACGTTGATGATTTTATTATAATTTTTATAGACGGCTTCGCGTTGATACGTTTCGGCTCGTAATTATTTTAGAATATCATCTATTTTTTGCAATCGAAATGTTTTAGCATCATCCGTCATTAACGGTAAAGTTGGATAAAGTACATTCGTTGATTCTATAGGCACGCTCAATGTTTTTATTAATAGAAAAAGATGAAATGTTTTTAATTTAACGGCCAAGTACTAACTTTGATATCGTAACATATTCCAGTATCTAGAGAACCGAAAAAGGTAGCATGTACAAAAACTTTTTTTTTGTAGTTTTCTATTTTGAAGCAAATTCCGCATTCAATATGCTTTGCTTCGGTATCATTAAAATAATCTTGCGATCTAGCGCCAAACTCGAAAAAATCTGGTATACGAAGTGGGTTTATTTTCTCGTTTCATAACGTTAGAATAAAAAGATTCATCGCTGTATATTATTTTAGAAAAAGTTGTACAGTTTGTTACGGGTTCAAAGATAGCAAATCTCGGTATACCAATGTTGGGTGATCCGTCCCATTGAATTAAAAATGTATCGCTTAATTTATATAATGTTATATTAAGTTGAATTTCATTAGTATCGATATATCCACTTTTTTCAAAAACGTTTTTTTTAATATAAATTTCACCGTCTCTATCTTTAGCAACAATATCGCTAGAGGTACGACCAGGCCCGTAAATACTCGCCATATTTATTATATACAATTATTAACTCGACGGTAAAGTTTTAATTTTAATACTGAAACAGATTTTAGAATTTAGCGCGCCGAAAAAGGTTGCCTCTGCAAAAACTTGTTGAATATTTCGCATTTTAAATACATTTCGTACTTGAGATGCTGCGTTTCATTATCTAGAAAATGAAATTTCTCATCTCGTTCTGGAGAAGGAATATAATAAACGTCGTTAGCGTAATCGCGCGTTGATGAATACGTTACTAAACCATTGGTTTTCATAAATTGTACAAAAATACTGCAGTACGTGGGTGAAATGTTAAACATGAAAAAGGGTTGTTTAAAATGATCGTGCCAGCCGAGTATAACGTTGTATTTTTCGACTAGTACTATTCTTTGTAAAATTTCATCTCTGTTGAGATATCCGTGATGTTCGTAAATTTCGGTAATCGACGATCGTAAAATTTCATCGCCTACGCTAGCAACAATATCGCTCGTTCGACTAGGACCGTAAATACTCGCCATATTTATATAATTTCTAGATTTAAAATCATTGGGAAACCGTGATTATGTATGTCTCTACCCTTGCTATCTTTAAGTTGAAAACTCAACTCGTTAAAAGTACCGACTCGCAATTTTGTAAACGATGGATTTTAACCATATACATACTTGATCCAAACGATACGTCTTGCAACGGAAAAGCGTTTAAAATGGTACTCGGATTACCGTTGAAATAATTCATAGTCGTAGAAATTTGGTCGCAATGAATGTATAAAATTTTAAAAAGTTGTACGTCAATCTTTTTACTATATTCTCCCACGGTTAGAAATTCGTTGTGAAACCCTAGTAAATTACCCAACCCGGCTGTAAATTTAACGGATTTATTTTCTTGAGTAATATTTAGCAAGAAAACACCCGCTGTTTTATCGATAGTAAAAATAATCCAAGGCGCGTTTCGCGTTATAATATCGATAATTTCGTTAATGTTGTAAAGCCCCGCTTCGACTAGCCTGATGTCATCCTGCTCGCCGGTCGTGCGATAGCTTATTCTTTCTTTTTTACGCACGTTGTAATATCCCACCCAAATGTCTACGCTATGTAATATTATCGCGAGATTGCCTTCGCGATTATCGATAACGTCCTTTAATCGAATCGATCCACCATCTTTACCAATTTCAATTTCGAGAGTATAATACATTTTATTATTATTAGTTATAATTAATATAATAAATGGCGTTTCCATTAGCGTTCAAGAGTAATTTTACGTATTCTTACGAGCAATCTGGAAATTGTACAGCGCCGATAAATTTTAGCGCTAGCGATTTAACGAGTATAAATATTTACATCAACGAAACAGAGTCATTTAACGTTCATTTCGACAATGTTTTTAGTAACTACAAGCTACCTCGCGTTGAAAGCGATAACGTCGTTGATGATTGGAATTCTAATCCGCTAAAATGTTATCAAAATCAAATAAATGTTGCTACGTACTGCGCAACGACGAGATGCGGCGTGAGTTATCAACATTTAAATCATTTAAACCCGATGATTCGTAGTTTTTTTTAGATTTCACGTATATTACCAAATTAGACGATTGCTCAAAGAAATGAGCCCTACATCGTTTCAAAATTTTTATAACGCGTTTAGCAACAATATAGACGTAAGCGCGTATAAAAGACTGTGTAAAGACTTTCACCTCGATCAACTTTCAAATTGGAAACAACGAGTAGACGAGAACTCGTTGGGATTGGGAACGGCTTATTATTACGATAACGGTTACAAAGCGGTGCCCGGAAACGACTACGATAAAAGTAGTTTGAACGTTATTTCTACCGAGGTGACTGATTACGATTATTACGAGACTGCGACGAAAATGAGTTTCGGAGATCATCCCGCGACCTATACGGTCGCGTACATTTTACAATCTTTTTCTACGAGGCTCGCTTGGACAAAATTTATAATCGGCGGATCTAGAGGTTTTACGGATATCGGTACGGAACGCATAAATGACTCTATAAGAACGTACGTTTACGCGTTATTGGGGGCTCAAGCGCGAGCAAAAAGCTCATTTTTAGCGGATGGTACCGGTTTAGACGCGCAGCGTGAATTTATAAATATAGTAAATGCGGAGATTGATTCTCCGGTCGATTTACAATCTGGTATTCAACGATATCAAGATGTTTTACAATACGCTCGCTCGCAATTAAACTTTTGTATCGGTGAAAATTTATACATGATGCCGAGCGATATGAATTTACGAATAGGTACGTTCGCGGGATACAACAATACCATTTTGATAGCGACGAGTGATTTATCGTTGGGTTCAAATTTAGATACAAATTCAACGCCCGTAACTCATCCTATTTTGCCTTTACTAAAAAAAAGTCTCAACACGGAAGCGCACTCTGACGAGGATCGTACGCGAGCGTACGTGCAAGAATCAACCAATGTTTATCCAACTTTGCCTATGACGAGCGATGACGCGACGAGTGATTTAACTACAACGGCTAATCAAAGCGAAACGATAGGAGCCTTTTTAAAAGAGCCGCGCGATAACCACGAAGAAGAAAAAAAATTCTACAATTATTGGTTTCGTTGTTTTAACCGGTCTCGGCATTATGATTTATGAATCGCTACGCTAGCGTTTTCTGCATAAAAGTTAAAACTAGTACTCCAACAGCCGTTAAAGCTAGCCACAAGTGCTCCGATGCATACGCGATCATGCTAGAAGCCGTTTTAAATAACCAACTTATAATCGACCCTATAATAGCGGGTAAAGCGGCTAAAGCTTTCGCTCCTAGTTTAGCTAATACGTTGGCAATTTTTTTTAATGTTTCTCGTATCCACCCGCTTACACCGTCGCTCGGTTCTGGCGTTGGTTGTGGCGATGGCGCGGGTGGTATAGGTTTTGGTGGTTCTAAAGGTGTTGCCATAACTGAATTTACGGTATTACCGATCGATTCGAGGATAAAAGCGATAGCTAAACCGACGGCCATTAATACAGTAGCGATCGTTACGCCTTGTTCTCTAAATAAAGTTTTTATTCTTTCACCCAACGTGCGTTCTTTTCCACTTATTATAACCAATGCTTGTTTATTGTTTTTGTAAACCTCTATAATATCACCATTTAAATTTTCCATAGCTTCTTTAATCATCACGAGATCTTCTTTTATTTTCGCCCTTTCTTTACGAAGCGCATCCATCGCATCTTCGTCTCCTATCTCATTATCATCGATTCTCTCGTTAATTTTCGCAAATTTTTCTTTGTTCTCTTTATAACTAGATTGTAATTTTAATTTCGCGCCTCGTTTTGACGACAAAAGTTTGCCGAGACCTATCAATGTTCTCATATCGTAACTATCTTCTAGATCCGGGTCTGTTGAAAGAACTTTAATTAAATTTTCGTTAGCTTCTATCGATTCGTCCAGTAAAACGTCGGGTCGATCCGGTCTTGTTGGTAGCCGGTGCTTTCCTTCTTTGCGATGAGGTGTTTTATCGATAATAATTTCTGGCTCCAATGGTATAGGTTGTTTTATCGCCTCGTCCACTATATCGATATAGTCGCTAAATGCTTGTTCTTCAACACCATCTTCGTTATCCTCGCTACCTAAACTTTCCATTTCATATTCTCCTTCCGCCATTTTATAATTACTTTTTTTTTTTAAACATTGTATAACTCACGTAGCTTTAGTACGATAAATTGTTATTTTAGAGTTTTCTGCGTAAAAGTTAAAACTAGTACTCCAACAGCCGTTAAAGCTAGCCACAAGTGCTCCGCCGCATACGCGATCACGCTAGAAGCCGTTTTAAATAACCAACTTATAATCGACCCTATAATAGCTGGTAAAGCGGCTAAAGCTTTCGCTCCTAGTTTAGCTAATACGTTGGCTAAATTTTGTAATGTTTCTCGTATCCACCCGCTTACGCCGTCGCTCGGTTCTGGCGTTGGTTGTGGCTTTGGAGCGGGTGGTATAGGTTTTGGTGGTTCTAAAGGTGTTGCCATAACTTTACTCGCGGCATTGATGGCGGATTCAACGATAAAAGCGACGATCATACTAAAAGCCGTTAATATACTAACGATCGTTACGCCTTGTTCTCTAAATAAAGTTTTGTTTTTTTCCCCAACGTGTCGTTGCTTTCTTTCATGTAACGAACCAATTCACGGATTCTACCGAGTTGGTTACGAATTTGCCCCGAGTTGGTTACGAATTTGCCCCGTATTTAATATTAACGATTCTAATATAATTTGTTTTTCTTCTCGTTTTCCTCGCAGTTGTTTACGTAGATTTTCGGTTTCATCTTCATCTCTATCTCGAACGCTTAGGTATTCTTTTTCAAGATTATATATTTATTTGCTTATCTTAGACAAATTACCTAAAATTAAATCGCGATTACCTAGCTTTGTTTTCAAAGCTTCATCGAGGCCTATCAATTCTCTAAATGTAAAATTAATTCCAACCTCTTTCAAACGTTTATCTATATCGCGATGCGTTTCTTCGATAGTTGTAATAGGAGAGCCTATTTTCTCATCAAAATCTCTCGCGTTTAAAACACCCAACTCTTCCTCTTCTATTGTAGAAAGAATTTCGCTAAAACTATCTTCCGCAACTTGCGCACCTTGCGAAAACTGTTGCGCGTCAACGCTTTCAGGAATTGTTTCTTCAATAGAACGTATTGATTCTTGCACTTTTTTAGTCTCGGGAAGTAATCTTTTTTTAGTAATATCCGCCGCCTCTTTAAATAATATTGTACCATCATATCCTTTAGCGTTCGCTCTTTCTATTATTCTAGTTTTGCCAACGAATTCGTTTTCGTCACGTTGATGCGTTAAAAGCACATCGTGGTAATAAAAACCTTTATGAAATTGCCTCGCCCGTCTATCATCTTTATCTTTAAAAACCATTTCACTATTAAGTTTTTTCGCTTCATCAACGCTAACGAAATGGAAACGTTTGCTATTTCTTATTATTTCACCGGATTGATAGTCTTTATTAAAATACTCACGAAACTTTTCTATTTTTTCGTTAATTTTAGCCGCCGTTATATTTAAAGTAGATTTTCCACTCTCTAATCTTTTTAAATTTTCTTGTTCTAATCTTTTTAAATTTTCTTCTTCTTTTAATCTTTCTTCTTCTATTCTTTTCATTGCTTTGCCAATGTCAAAAAGTTGAGGTACTTTTACCGGTGTATACGCATCTTCTTCAACACCATCTTCATAATCATCCGGTAGTGGCTCGCGGTTAAAATCTTCCATAGGTATATCGCCTCCTTCCGCCATTTTATAATTACTTTTTATCTTTTTTCAACAATTTATAACTCGCGTAACCCACTATACTCATGCCTATTACGATAAATAAAATTTCTCGCGTTTTTTTATCTTCGCTAGGTACGTAAAAATCTTCTAGTCGCGGCTCGTTGTATAAATCTTCTGGTAAATTCACTCGTTCGCCGGAAATGTTGTAATATTCATTCATCGCATCGTCGATGCTATTAAACGTTCTTACGGCGCTCGATTATTTTTGTATTTTTTCGTTTAAATAGTCTAGATATTTTAAACGCTTTTTACTAAATTCATCTCTAGCTTTCGAGAGTCGTTCTATCGCAAAATCGTGTCTTTTTCGTTCTTGTTCGGCGTCGCTACCACGAAAAGAACTAAATAAAAAATTACTACCGGTAAATGCTAACGCGTTAACTACCGCGCCTCCAATCAACATCGCTACACTCGCCATGTATTTTTATAGTTTGTAAATATAGTTTATTGTTTAAAAAAGATAAAAGATTTTATATTTAACGACTATAAAATATGCTAATAATACGTACGGAGATGTGTTGGATCCATACAGAAGATTACGAGAACCTAGAGGTATAAAAGGAACGCGTCAAAAAGTTGTCATTACAAACAATCCTAGCACAATTACCGAAAATCAATTGTTGACGGTTCGTTTTCCAAATTTAGGAGTAAACGACGTTATCGTTCCGAGTACGACTAAATTAGCTTTCAATATAGAACTCGTTAGCGATAATGATGAAAATCGAACGTTGGTACATAATATAGGTAGAGCGATCGTAAAACATATAATCATTAAAATGGAGGGAAATGAAATATTTTCGTTGGACGATGCGGATGTGTTCAATCGTTATAAAGACGAATGGTTAACTAAAGATCAACGCGAACATTTATCGTATCAAGGAATCGAAGAAGCGAATGTGACGAAATTAAGAATAGACGCTAGCGACAAAAACATCGCGAATAACGGAGGAAAAGATAAAGCTATCGCGGATACGTATAAAAATAGATATTACATTCCGCTCGATTTTGAATTGTTGACCGATCATCAACCTTATTATCAGTCGGGGATCGGAGATCGATTAACTTACGAACTCGTGTTTAATAAATTCAGTAACGTGATTAAAAGTACCGACGACAATGCGAGATATATTATAAGCGGGATTTCTTTAGAATTTGAGGCCGTTCATATGCCGGAACTCGCTCGAACGATAAGAAATCAATATAGCAACCGGACGAGTATATTGTTTGATCGCGTACTAAGCGTAACCCCGCGCAACAAAAGCGAAACAACGTGGAATATAAATTTAAATACTCCGGCAAAAAGTATGAAAGGAATATTGTTTTTATTCAAAGAGCCTAATGAGCAAGAAAAGTTTTATAATCCAAAAATCAACAAAGTTAGTATTACGATCGAAGGCGTTCCTAATCAACTCTACGCGCACGGAATGCAAAGGTATCAACATTGCGAAGAGATTTCAAAATATTTCGGAGATTCGAGCAAGCAACACGCTATACGAGTCGTTAAAGCGTTAAATTTATCGAATGTAAAACAAGCCGATTATTTACTCCATCGATACGGTTTATTTTTAGATATGAGAACGAGTACCGACAATAAAATGCACGGAAGCGGAAGACGAATACAAAACTTGTACGAAGGAATTACCATTCAAATTGAGAAAGAAGCGGAAGCCGCGGGTGAACTAAACATGTATACTTTTATTATTATGGACGCGCAACTCGTTATAAGAAACTCACGTTTTGAATCCGTCGATTATTAATACTAATATTAAAACAAGATGTTGCCTAAATATCCACACGCTGCGTTAATTTGCGGCCAAACTGGATGCGGAAAAACTGAATTTGTTTTAAACTTGTTAGAAAACGAATATTTAAAACATTTCGAAATGATTATTATATTATGCCCCACTATCGGTGACAACGACGCGTATCAAAATAGAAAATGGATTTGGAACGACTCGCGAGTGATATTTGACGATTTAAAAGATGTTTCGATAAACAAAGCGATAGAAATATATAGCGAGGTTTTCAAAGGATATGAGACGTTGTACATCATCGACGATTGTAGCGCGAATAAACAGTTACATTATAAAAAAATACGATGAAAACAATAAATGTATGATTACTCAATTAGCTTTTAGCGGAAGGCACGTTAAACATAGCTGTTGGATTCTTTCTCAAAAATATAATAGCGTATTAAAAGATTTTAGAGAGCAACTCAAATGGGTGTGTTTATTTTATTGTAAAGATAGAGATTCGTTCGAAAATTGTCTTCGAGAAAACTACGTTATACCAACGGCCGAGTTACGAGAGCGAGCGCGCGAGAAATTAAAACTAGTTTTACATCGCAAATTGATTTTAAAAACGGATCAACCTACCGGTTATGAAATTATAGACTAGGTAGTTAGTAATTGCTCATAGGTAGTTAGTAATTGCTCATGGGTAGTTAGTAATTACTCATGGGTAGTTAGTAATTACTCATAGGTAGTTAGTAATTACTCGTGGGTAGTTAGTAATTACTCATAGGTAGTTAGTAATTACTCATGGGTAGTTAGTAATTACTCGTGGGTAGTTAGTAATTACTCATAGGTAGTTAGTAATTACTCATGGGTAGTTAGTAATTACTCATGGGTAGTTAGTAATTACTCATAGGTAGTTAGTATTTACTCATGGGTAGTTAGTAATTACTCATGGGTAGTTAGTAATTACTCATAGGTAGTTAGTAATTACTCATGGGTAGTTAGTAATTACCTATGAGTAATTAGTAATTACTCATAGGTAGTTAGTAATTACTCATAGGTTAGTTAGTAATTACCCATAGGTAGTTAATAATTACTCATAGGTTAGTTAGTAATTACTCATAGGTTAGTTAGTAATTACTCATAGGTTACTCGTTAATTGCTCATAGGTTACTTTAATTCTTGACGATGACTCGCGAGTACTTTTTAATTTTACTGATTTTTTAATATAGGCAATTACTAAATGGAAGAGGTTCATAAACTATTAAACGAAAATCCATCTATGCTAAACTCGCCGTCTGCTGATGGTGCTACGAGCGACGACGCGCTACTGCTAAAACAAAAACTACGAGATAAACGACTTTTATCGGTTGTATCGGGAGGAGATTCGAAAAAGTTTTTCGGGAAAGAGTATTCCGTTAACGATATTGAAGCGTTGTGTACGGAAGAGCGATATGCGTTACACACGCGATACGAAACTAAATTGGGGCGCGATATACCGCAGTCTTTAGGTAGCGCCATTTTAACGCTATACGCTAAACTATTAGGATTTATTTTAAAACGCGTTGATTTATACGGCCATCGTTTTGAAATTGACGATGAAGGTAAATTAATTTCAGATTTAGAAAAAGATCCATTCATTTCTAGCATGCTCAGTACCGTTGCGTGCGAAATATACTACAAGTACGGTATGTTGTTGGCGCCGCTCACCGCAACGCTAATTACGGCGAAACATTTAAAAAGAAAATAAGAATCTTGTATAGATAATAAAAGCGATGGAAACGAACCAACGATGCGCAACCAACGATGTTAACGAGCGTGGCCACGCCGTCATCAGTAACGAAAACGTCAACTAAAAAAGAAAAAAATCCAAAAAGAGTCGCGGCGTGTAAAAGACTCGCCGAACTTAACAAGCTAAAAAAACAAGAATTAAAAAAAGGCGCGAGTAAAACTCAACGCGCTAACGTAAAGATCGCGTCAACGAGCGATGATCGAGAACAAGAAAACTCGTCGAGCTACTACCGCTATATCGCTATTGGTCTCGCCATTGGAGGTTTCGCTTATTGGTTGTTTAGAGAACGTGCTAGCGAAGAAAAACCAACATTAGTAAATGAGCCGTTAAAACCAACATTAGTAAATGAGCCGTTAAAACCAACGAGCCTCGCAACAACGAATGAACAACGTGTTTTAGAAATGGAATAAAAGTTATTTTTTTTTTTTTAAATAATTATATTTAAAGAGTATAAAATATGTCTTCAACGATAGATACAAAAACAATCGGCGATTCAGCTTATCACGGTGTCGTTTTGGGGCTTTTTACCGTTTTATACAGCATGGTAGGTAAAAAAGTATTAAGCGTAGAACCAGCTAATTTAAATAGATTTGATATAAAAGGAGGGCTAAAACTCACCGTAACAGTCGCATTAGCTTCCATAACTCAAACGTATCTAATTAAACAAAATATTTTACCAAACTCGTTAATGCCTAAAAATCCTGATCAATAAAATGTATTATAAATATTAAAAATGAAAGAGCGGACGCTTATTATAGTCTTATTAATATTTATAAATGTTAAATGGACAAACGAACGAAAAAGCAACTTGAAAACGCTTATTATAGTCCGAGAGGATATTACAAAGGTCTCAACGCGATTAATAAATTAGCTAAAGAAACAAAGGTGAATAAAAAATTTACGAGACAGTGGATAAAAAAGCAAGCGCTGTGGCAAATTTATTTACCTTATCCTAAATATATTCCAAGACCGACCAGTTCAAATAGTACGTTAGAAAAACCAAACGAGGTTCATCAAGCGGATTTATTGTTTCTTCCGCACGATATCGTAAATAAAAAGACTTACAAGTACGCGTTGACCGTCGTGGATGAAGCTAGCAGATATAAAGAAGCTGAACCGTTAACCGATAAAACAGCTATTCAAGTTGGTAATGCTTTTGAAAACATTTATAAACGTAGCTCGTTAACTTGGCCAACAATTCTTAAAGTTGATCCAGGAAAAGAATTTATGTCAACCGTTAACGTTTTAATGAGTAAACATAATGTAAATATTCAAAGAGGCGAGGCTGGTAATCATAGAGCTCAAGGTATAGTAGAGCGATTTAATAGAACGTTAGCTGAAAGATTATTTTCTCATCAATACGCGCAAGAAATAGCGACTAAAGAAAGATCTCGAGTATGGGTTAAAAGATTACCGTCGGTCGTAAAAGCGTTAAACAACGAGACGACGCGACTAATTAATTTAAAACCTAAAGACGCGATTAAATTGACCGTTGTTGAGCAAAATCCAGCCTCACCAACTATAAGCGGTAAAAAGAACGAAAAAAGAATCCCAACAAACAGTTTAGTTCGGTATTTATACGCGCCCGGCGAAGCTGTAAAAGATACGAGACGCCGTGCCACAGATCCCATATGGAGTATACAAATTTATAGAATATCTAAAACGATAAAAGCCGCGAATCAACCCATATTGTATTTTTTAGAAGAAGGCCCCGCTCGTAGTTTTGTAAGAGAAGAATTACAAATTGTTCCCAACGATACGGAAAATCCACCGATTAAACGTAAAGACTATAATGACCGTAAGATTTAGTATCTATTCCGTTTTCTAAAATATATTTCTTTGTGTCTAAAGGAGATAGCGATATTTTAGTTACTCGCGTTGTATATAATCTATGTTTTTCGTTCCTAATAAAACTCATAGGGCGATGTAGAGTATTTTTCATAGATAAAACTTGTTTATAACGCTCGTGTTTAATTTTTTGTTCTAAAACTTGTTTTTTAACGCCTTTAGCTTTTCTTATTTGTTTTTCATCCGATAAAAGTATCGAATACATTTTTGGCCTTAAACAAACAACTTCAGAAATTGGAACGCCCGCGGTTTCGTCTTTCATTTTACCGATCACTTTTTTATTCTTTTCGTAATATAGAAAATGATCTTGTTTATAATTACTAAAATCGTATAAAGACTCGGCGCATTTTTTCATATCTTTATACGCATCTCTAGTTTTAATCTCGAGTAACAAGCTATCCGTATCCGTGTAGATCAACTCGCACTCGCTACCGTAGCTCGTTTTTAAATTATTGTAATAGAAATCGTACATTAAATGCTTAGATGTTTGCAGTACGCTCATTCCTACGTAAACTGGGCGGTTAAGCGCGAGTTGCTTTTTATGCATGTGAATCGCCACTAGATTATTATCGAAAATCCTAGCCTCGGCAAAATTTGGTTTCGCGATGAGCGAGCGAATTTGATTTTCCGCTTTATCGTCGTTTAATCGTTTCAAATTTACGTTGACGCGATTTCTTACATTTTACATCGTTTTTCCAAAAACTGAATTGTTCATGAGTTTGAACAAATCTTTTTCAAAATCACTCGTCGCGTTTTTTCTGAGTTGAGTGTTTAAATTAATGTATGATTTCATCCATCGCGATTCATCAAATTCTAATACGCGATGAATTTTAGTTAGTTTCATGCCGAGTTGTAAATACAATTGTAAATTACGATAATGAATCACGTAGTTTTTGTTTTCGTATAAATTTGGAACTAATTTTGCTACGTTTGGAGCCGGTTTATCGTTTAGCAACTCGCGTTGATACGGCGACATCCAGTCTTTCGGCACTATTAACGATTCTGGCGCGAGTGGAAACGCGTTGTGCGAATCGTGTAAACTAGTTGGGTATTGTAAATCTACTTGTAAAATGTATCCTTTATTGTTTTTAAATCCTTGATTCTCGAGTCGCTCAATTTGTTTTTCGCTCAACCATTTAAAATTACCCGTCGGTAAAGGTTGACTCATGGCGTAACCGTATAAATTATTCGCGTCTAAATACATGATGTAACTCGATGGTTTCGTTTTATCGTAATCGTCTAAATACGTATTGTTTGCTTTAGCGTATCGTTTACTCGCCATACACGTTCCTCATCTAATGCCTTTTTCTATAAACAAATGCATGCCAACGTCCGTAAACAACTCTAAAGTTTGTTTAGAGTGTTTTAATAAAGCGTCCCAACTCAAACCGGGGCTCGTGTAATAATTAGCTGGACCTAAACCGTATTGTTTCGTACAAGTAGCGCGAAAATTTTCAAAAATATCCGCTAATAAGCAAGTATCCGAGCGCATGTACAAATCGTGATAGTCGCCTAGAGTTTTGCAACCAAACTTGATATAAACGTTTTTAGCGTGCTCGTATTGTTCTCGCGTAATATGTTGCTCGTTTAAACTACTATAAAAAGATTCTTGCGAGGGAAGCTGCGTCTCATCAAAACGCTCAAAACTATCCATATATTCGTACGGATAAATACCTTTTTGTTTAGCAAGATTAAATTTTTCTAAATCGGGTTCGTGTAATTTAGTGATTGGAAAAGAATTGTTTGATTTTACGAGTTTGCCCAACGAAGCTGGTAAAAATTGAGCGCTGTCTATAAATCGTAGTTGCCCGATATTAAAAGAAATGTACTTTTCTATATTATTCGCGATACACGTTATATTTCCCTCGCTGCAACCCGCAGCCTGCATGATAAGATGAGAGTCGTAACCTCGTAAATTATGAAACACGACCGGAATGAATGTTTTGTTGCGTACTATTTTTAGTCTCAAGTTACATTTATTATGCGCAGCGCCTCTATACTTGTCGGTAACGTGGCAATGATCTCTAACCTTGTCGTCATCGTGCGTAAAAAATTTCTTTTCGCATATCCAACATTGTTTAGCATTCTCGTAATCTTTTACATCTTTTTCAGTCATCGTAATCTTCAGTCATCGTTAATGTTTTCTTGTTCTTTTTCTAACTCGTTTCAAAAACGTTTGGCCGCATCTTCTCCCCTATACGTAACGGGAGCACGAGTCGAACCATCGCATTTTACGACGACGTACGAATAACCGCAAACAACGTGTTCTTGTAGTTTTGCGTATTAGTTGCGTTCACATCGTCAATATTTTTAATAATACTTTCAAAATCGGCGTATATAACGAATGGAACTTTCATCTTTTTATGAAAATTTATAAATTTTATTTTATCGTATTTACCGATAACGATCGTCGTTGGCCTGTCATTTATTCCCTTACACAATTTTACGTGGTTTTCGAGATACGCTTCCGTAGAAAAACCCTGTAAACATCTCAAACAAAAATGTTTACGTTCGTGATGGTTCGTTTGATCGTAAAGCAATTTGTTCACGTTTTTAATCCAAACGTAGTGAGATTTAGCTTCCTCGTGAACTAATAATAAATTTATACGATCTATATTCGCGGGTTGATCGCTGATTTTGTAAACTAGTATCAATGTTGACTCGCAGCCAAAAACATTGATCGCTATATCGTTTTGTTTCTCCACTTTTTTTATTTGACTGAACGGCGTTGGAACCTCGATATTGTTAAAATTTAAACCGTCTTTCGCCGGATAGCTAGAGGGTCTTTCCGGATGCTTTATTTTTACTTTTTCGATCGAGACATTTTCTTCTAAGGCTTTTTCATTATGTTTTTTATAACTTTTAATCGCCCACCGTAAACAATCGTCGTCGTTGTTTTTTACGTTAATGCAAGCCTTTATATTTTTTATATAGTCGCATAGCTCGATATAACTACCGCCTCTTAAAGGTTGATATCTCGAGGTTGTAATATTCATATCAACGATACGGTCAATCGTCCATCCACTACCCCTTTGAGTCCATTTTTCTAAAGCCTCGGCAATTTGTGAAAAAACGGTATTAAATACATTTTCGATATCGTCTAAATTAGATAAAACAATTTGCTTATTATTATGAAAATTTGGTTCGGCTTCGTCGATCGTGCCGTCTAGTTTTTCTTTAAGTAATTTAATGCGTATATATGCCATAAACTTGAATGACGTAAAATCCTGCAAGTCTAAAACGAACTTGGCTCTAATTTTTGGTTTTACCGCTTGCCAAAATTATGTTTAAATCTGTTTCTTTGCTGTGATTCAGCGGGACCGTCATTGTTCGTTCACGCAAATATCTTCCACCGTTAATTGGGGGTTCGTTAAACTTTAACTCATGTTCCTCCGTATTTTCTTCTTGCTCCGGTAAAGCTATATTTTCGCCTCTTGTTGGTAAAACTCTAGATCCGAGTTTCTTTACTAAATTCGATAAACTCGTAAAAGTTTCTTGTAACCACTCTTTTACACCCAAAGTATTAATTCCAACGTTGGGTAGAATCTGACGAATAACATTCTTCAATGCGGGTAATGTCCATTTCGATAAATATTTTCTTCTTGTTTCCATTTGTTATTAATCAAGATAATGTTAAATCAATTTCTCACTTTTTAAAGTCGCTTTTTAAATTTAACTTTACTACTCGTAAAAATGTTACGTGCGAGTATCATCGAGCTACCCTAAAAATGGGTTTTGCAAAAATGAATTTTGAGTAGCCCCCAAAAAGTTGATGACGTCATTAACAATAATATGACATTTGACCTCCAAACTCGCATAAATTTGCATAAATTAGCATAAATTAATAATAATGAGGTAGACACGCCCCTTTTGGGGTAAGCCACGCCCCTTTTTGGGTAAATAGCTTGGAACCCGTTTTTAAAAATGGCTTTTATAAAAACTGTTTTTACAACTTTTGATAACCCCTACTACTACCCAGCGAATTTGTTTAAAAAAATGGGTTTTCGAGTAGGTGGGCCAGAACCCCCACCCCTTTTTGGGGTATGTGGCTCGGAACCCCCATCTACCCTACTACTTGTTGTCATGATTATTTAAGATGTATTTGTTGTTACAAGAGCCTATAGTAATATTCACCTGTTTAACATTATTTGTATGTTGTAACCCTCCATCTGGTAAACTAATAGTGTTCACCAAGGTATGGCACAAATAAAACACTTTGTTAACGCATTAGGTAACATTACACAACTATTTTATTTGACAATGCTACATAGTTGGTTAAATACCGGTGCGTGCCCAAAAAAAGAAAGGGAAGAAAAGAGCGGATGCACACGACTTGCGGGGTGCCGTACGTGAGCGGTCGCTCTCCAGCGACACCCATCTGGTCCAGCATGCCTGAAGGTCTCAACCAAGGGTCGCCCAATTCATAGGGCCCTTGCCGCCGTCCAGCTCCCGTGTATCCCGGCCTGCCCGGTGGACTGATTCGTCACCACGATAGTTTCAACGACTGCCCTGGCTCCAACAAGGGTCACGTGAACAGTCTCCGGCCCGGTCTTCTCACTGCGTTCCGGCCATGGAACACCACGGGCACGGTCAAGAACGTTTCCCGGTCCCCGAGCAGTCCACTCTCAAAAGTCGTGGAAACATGGACGCACACACAGCACTCATTCCTTTAATACCGGTATTAGTTTATGTTTAATTATCTTACATTTCATTGTATTAAGTACCTTTTTGTATATTGACTTATTTTCGAACTAGAAGACAATTAATAAGTCTTTTCTTCCTTTATCTGAAGTGTCAGCCTGAATCCTTTGTGTCGCTTAATCATTTTTTGAGTCGTTCGTTTGTTTTAGTTATGTTCTTCGTAACATTGTCTAATATTATTTATAATATTTATTTCTTAATATGTTATTATTATATAATTATTGCTATACTCATGGCCACATAACAGAAGTTGCCATGCTTGAGACAATTTATCTGTGTCTCATTAGCTGTCCCGGGAACATAATTTATCATGGGGACCACCTGGATGCGTGAGATTTCACAAACAGTCAAATATTTATCCATTCCATTCGGTCGGTCGGTCGTTTTTTTTCTTAATTGTTTTATTTATTTATTTATTTATTTATTATTTTTTTTGGGGGGGGGCTGTTAATCGATGTGCAGTTGCTGCCAAAACTGCTGGATCGATTGAAAATCTGCCGTTCTATGTTTTAAAAGACTTTTACATATAGGGGTATAAACGTTTTCCTGATGTGTGCGGCCTCTGTTAGCCACCATATTTTATATATGAGCAATTTGGTTTAGGTCCAGTAACCGCATAATACATGTATCAAATATTTCATTACTATACCTCATACATATTCATGATCGAGAGCTGAATTCTCACTGGTCCATTCACCATCACGTGCCAGATGCTATTTTGGCTGTTTACCAAGCGCCCGCGAGTATTCACGCACAGGGTAAATAATATCGGGAGCTAATATCGACTGTCCACCCTCAAACCATGTTATATTTGTATAATGGTTGGCAAAAAATAAAAAATAAAAAATAAAAGAAGAAGAAGCCGACTTATGATCAGAAACTGGATACTTTTTTGTCAAAGATTGTTTGGCCAAAATCCATGGTTAAACTTACCTCTTATTCTTAAATCCGTTGAGTTAAACCGAAAGCTACCAGCATCCCGAGCTTGGCACCAATACTTGCCTTCATCTTCAAGTGTTGCTGACTTTACAGTAAGAGGATAACTGTCGGATGTCTCATTAAATACAAAATGAGTCTGATTTACTGTTGTACCCCATTCTACCGGTGTTAGCGATGTATTAGTTGGCAGGTATTTCACAATGAGAGAAGAATTACTCGGATAAGAGCCTTTTCGCCAGATGACTTCCAGAAGTTCGTTTGGAGATGAGCATGTTAGAGTGGTATCTTGGGATCTGTCAATCCATGGCTCGCTGGTTACAATTAATACAGCAAAAACAGGAACTGAAGAGAAAACATGTGCAGTGTTTTATTTTTTATTTAACCTTCATATGACTGCAAGGGTCAAAATCAGTTTAAAATGTTGATATACTTGACAAGGTATGTTTAGCGCACTTAAAAGTCGAACACTTTCAAACCTCACGTGTAGTAAGTATATTTACAGGTCAAAATGAGTCTACCGATTTTGATTGTCTGGTATTGTTCAGAGTGGTCAAAATTACATTAAAAACACTCAAAAATGCCCGTATGCACATTTGGGTCAACACTCCAAACATGCAGTTGACTGGTTTTGACAACTATAGCTACTTGCCATTACATTTAAGCTAAAGTATGAGGGTTAATGGAGGGTGTAAGACCAAACGCACTGTGGGGACATACTTTGTTGTTCCCTTCTGTCAAAACCTTTCAAATTGGACCGAAACCCTTTGAAAGATCATGATCAATGCAAAGATTGTCAAAATTCAAACCTTTCCTGAGCAAGGATGCCACAGGGTTGAGAAGTTGCAAAATGTAAAGTTGTAGTTCCGAGTATCATCAGTTAGTCTTACCGCGTTATTTATTTATTTATTTCTTATTTATTTATTTATTTATTTATTTATTTATTTATTTATTTATTTATTTATGTATTTATGTATTTATTTATTTATTTATTTATTTATTTATGTATTTATTTATGTATTATTTGTTTATATTATTATTATTATTATTATAAAAAAAAAATTTGGGGGGTGGGCTGTTAAGTGATTGCTGCCCAAACTGCTGGATCGACAGTTAGTCTTACCGCGTACAGTTACACTACACATTGTGTACGGGAAAAAAACTTATTAGTCCTTAAACTTAATTATTTTTTAAAATAAATTGCAGGTCTCTTTCTATAATTATTGAAATTATTTTATTGAGTGTATTAATGAGTGTCTTAATGTGTGTCAATTGTAGGTTGTAAGGATTGTGTTTTCCAAGTGAAGGATGTTGCAGGATTGATGAGTTTTAGAGAAAACAGTTACTTGTGTAAAGTTGGCACAAATATCAATATTCGTGAGAAATTATTCAGTCTGTATCCGCTTTCATCTTCATACTGCATGGCTGTTCTCCAAGTTATGGTTTCCTGCAACTCAGGTGGTTGAGATGTGGATGCTTTTGCATGATATAGTACTGTTTCACGTTGAGGCCAAAACTCATGTTTTCAATACAAATATTTCATTAGAAATAGTTAAATACCTTTGATCAGGATGAACAGAACGGAGAGCAACTCTACGCTGTACATTTCTGCTACAATTGAGGAACATGAATGTCGACTTCAAAACTTTAAGATCGCTACACCGAGTCGATTTGTCAACAAGTTGTCACAAGTACAGTATGTTCGGTACGTATGGAAGGTACCTTGTCTTTATGTCGATTGACCCGTCATTATCAATGGAAAGGCATACAAGTACAACAGGTTCAGTCCTATTCACGCTGACAATATTGCTATTATGCCTGATTGAACTACAAGCGATATACTGATCGCGATATATGTTTGCAGTGGTTTTATTTCCTGCTTTCGCATTTTCCCTAATGGACCGATTGATATAAAAACAGTGAAAACAAATAACAAACGATATGTTAAAATAATTAAAGGCACTTTTAAATTGATTTTTCTTTGTTATACTTTCCAGCGATACATGTAGTCATTTCTGGAAAATCGAATATCATACGAATATCATACTATAAAATGTGTTTGAACCTCATGATTGTTGAAGAAACTGAACAAAATAAAAAATAAATAAATCTATTTTGTTATCAATTTAAAATGTGCTACGTCATAATTTGGCAATCTTTTTCGATAGAGTTAATTATAAAAAACGATATTTGAATCAATTTTGCTTAATCAACGTTGCAAACAATTCTTACCAGGGGTCTTGACGTACTGAATCGTATAACTGCCACATGAAAAAATAATCCCCCTGTTATCGTGTATGTACATAATAAATGTAAAATTATTGTGTACATACACCATAGTTATTGTGTACGTTAACGATAATTGAAGACTTATCTTGTATGTACATGATAGTTATCGGGTACGTACATGATAGCTACTGTGTAGGTACACGATAAGGGCGGATATTTTTTTTATTCATATGCGCTTCCATTTAGACGAGATGAAACCATGTGGACGAGTTTGTCTGACAGACATATCTCAAACAAGTCGCTAGTTTGCTTTTGCATGAATTCATATTCATATGTTAAGGGTTACCATGGGAAGAGTTTTGTCAGGAAATTTTCTATATAGAAAATCACCTCATACTCAATTATAATTCCAGCAAGGTGTTCCAAAATATAAGGAAAGAAGAGGGTGGATGAGAGGAAGGGATGCAGCAGGAAGCGGTTCCGTTTATATTGTGTATCATTCAAGCGACATAACTGTGGTGATATCACAAATTCATCAGTTGATGTGGGGATTGCCATTGGTTCGTTTCCCTGTCGTTACTTAGGAACTTGCTGATTTTCTTAGAGAAAGTAAACAAAGGTTTAAAGGGGCAGTATCGTCACGATCAGAGCAGACTTTCAACAGGGCATGGAATCGGTGTCCTAGTTTAGAATGAACACAGTGACTGGAAATTACTGGCTCATTTATGCAGCAGCAACAGTAATGTGACCTTATCATGTAGGGTATTATTTTTTGTCACTGAGTTAAATCATTGGTTAAATCTAAAACTAACGTTAGCACTCCAATTCCATGCCTTGTTGATCGTGACGATACTGTCCCTTTAACTCAAAACATTTTTTTTTTAGATTGGCAGAGCCAGTGCCACAAGGTACAAAACTAGTTCAAGTGATCTTCCTTGCCTATATAAACAATCCCGATGCCCAATGTAGATAATGGAAGTATGTAAACAATTTTCGCAATATTTCAATATATTCAGTTATTGGGAAGCGAGTTTTTAGACGCCGTTTGTCCTGACTCTGTTGTACTGATAACAGTTCAAGACACATGCAGTCAATATAGGGGGCCATGCTTACAAGCTTTGCTTTTCAATGGGTCCCTCTACGGTAATACTCATCTTTATAAATATATTTCTAAATGTGTTCTATATTTATAATAAGTTTTATTGTTGAAATAAATGAACCTGGAACCTTCAACCTAATGCGTTGATCATCTTTTCAACTTTAATAAACAAGTCCTTCGTGCTAAACTATATGGTGTTCACTTTCAATATAACCTCAAATGGGACTCGCACATTTCTGAAACTAATGGTACATTCAATACAAAATTAATTGCTTAGGAAACTTAAACAATTGGGTTTAACAATTGGGTTTAACTTGCAAGGATCTTGTTACTATTGATACGTGTTGTGGAATAAGCATCACTGGTTTAGTATTCAAGCATTACACAGTAAACCAAATTGATTCCATTCAAGAAAGAGGTTGTCGAATCATCATGTGAAATCAATACAATCATTATGACCTAGCGCTATCTACTTTGGGTCTGGAACCCTTTCAAATAGAATAACTTTGTACTAAATTCGTCCAACTCAGCATGACAGTTTCATTAGTATTGGTTCAAAACTGTGTTTTGATACACGATCCAACGGCGCACCACGAATGCTATCGTGGCCCACATTTTTGGTGCGCACGCGCATAAACAACAACAGACTGCCGTGTCCACTGATTGACAACTTCACGGCAGTCCGTTGCGCATGCGCACCAAAAATTGTGGGCCGCGCTAGCATTTCAAATTGACGCATGCGTAATGGTTTTCCCCTGTGTTTGATAGCGGTTTGTGTGTGTGGCAGCGGTTCGTGATTGTAGCGTTCGTGTAGCACCGTCAGATCGTGTATCAAAACATATAAACACAGTTTTGAACCTTATCCAGCAAATGAATTTTGATACCATCACTAAACTTACACAAAGTTAGTTTTATTTAAATTTGTGATCGTTTGCTTTTCGAGAACACTAATATTGCATAGGGCTTTTAAAGTTTAACAGTCATGCATTTATTGGAAATTGTATTATATTACCTTACATATAGATGGCTTAGAAATGTACAATATAGCTAAAACAATACTTATTCGTACACATTATATAATATATAAAGTGTGTACATCGATTATATATTCTGATTCTTCATGTGGCCATGTGTGTATATTACACAATATGTGGTGTGTGTCAAACTCGTCCCCTGTGGTCTAGATCGTTCCCACCACGAGAGACCCCGGTGGACAAAGTGATCTGCACCGCGATCATTTGTTATTGCTAGCACTCTAGTTCCCTGAACACTAATCACTAAATCACTCACTACCCTAACCTGCGCAGAAAGCATCAGACTAATTTGCGCATTGCACATTGGAACTCATATATCTGGTTTAATTCAATTTTAAATGTGCAATATTTGTAGTAAGTTACACAATATGTGGGGTGACTCATAAGCTCTCTTCTTGTGTGTGTGTGTATGGTTGTTTTGTATCTGTATACTTTTCATCTCTGTCTGTCTGTGTGTCTGTTCAATTTGTCAACTTGTTCAACTTGTTTCGTTTAACCGTTTCTTTGTTTGTGCTTTTGTTGTTTGTCTCCTTGTTCGACTGATTGATTGATTGTATGTGTTGGTTTGCTCGCTTATGTGTCCATTCGCTTGTCTGTCTACCTGTTTGTTTTTTGGTCAGGCCGTTTAACTCTTCTTAGGGATGATCTGTATGTGACCACCATGTTATCTAACATATACTTGTTTGTACATTATTTATTAGTTATTTGTTTATTTATTTAATTTGCATTATATTGTAATTGAGGTTATACTATTGTAATATTGGCTGTAACGATAGTGTTGCGACGAAAGTTTTTATCTATCTATCTAACACATTTAATACACCCATTGATAATCCAATACCAAGGTAAAATTGGGTCTACCATGGGGTCGACCACAATGGGCACGATGTTTAGATGAAGTGTCGTTATTGTGGAACCTGGAATGACATATTTAATTCCGTGGAGACCCTACCCACAGCCAAAACCCTTCTGTCAAAACCTTTCAAATTGGACCGAAACCCTTTGAAAGATCAGGATCAATGCAAAGATTGTCAAAATTCAAACCTTTCCTGAACAAGGATGCCACAGGGTTGAGAGGTTGCAAAATGTAAAGTTGTAGTTCTGAGTATCATCAGTTAGTCTTACCGCGTTATGTATTTATTTATTTCTTATTTATTGATTGATTGATTGATTGATTGATTTATTATTTGTATATATATTTTTTTTGGGGGGGGGGGGTTAAGTGATGTCCAATTGCTGCCCAAACTGCTGGATCGACAGTTAGTCTTACCGCGTACAGTTACACTACACATTGTGTACGGGAAAAAACTTAATTCTTTTAAAAAAATAAATTGCAGGTCTCTTTCTACAATTATTGAAATGATTTTATTGAGTGTATTAATGAGTGTCTTAATGTGTGTCAATTGTTGGTTGTAAGGATTGTGTTTTCCAAGTGAAAGATGTTGCAGGATTGATGAGTTTTAGATAAAACAGTTACTTGTGTAAAGTTGGTAAAAATATCAATATTCGTGAGACTCAGGTCATCAGACTCCTCCATTCTTCAAGTTCCCAGATCGCTATGCTCTTGGGGTGACCATAGCTTTTCCCATGCTGGCCCTACTCTTTGGAACAGTCTTCCCCTCTTCCTTCGTCAAGCTTCTTCAACCAGTTCTTTTAAACAATTACTCAAAACCTATCTGTTTACACTCTAATCCCATTTTAATTTTGTTGAGCGCCATGAGCGTCACTACGTGATGGATTTGTGCGCTATATAAGAAGCCACTATTATTAGCTGTTCCCCGACAGGTCGGAACAGCTATTGTTTCTATCAAGATTTATATTTTTTTTTTATATTATTATTATTAGCTGTTCCCCGACAGGTCGGAACAGCTATAATTTCTGTCAAGAAGATTATTATTATTATTATTATTATTATTATTATTATTATTATTATTATTATTATTATTATTATTATTATTATTATTATTATTATTATTATTATTATTATTATTATTATTATTATTATTATTATTATTATTATTATTATTATTATTATTATTATTATTATTATTATTATTATTATTATTATTATTATTATTATTATTATTATTATTATTATTATTATTATTATTATTATTATTATTATTATTATTATTATTATTATTATTATTATTATTATTATTATTATTATTATTATTATTATTATTATTATTATTATTATTATTATTATTATTATTATTATTATTATTATTATTATTATTATTATTATTATTATTATTATTATTATTATTATTATTATTATTATTATTATTATTATTATTATTATTATTATTATTATTATTATTATTATTATTATTATTATTATTATTATTATTATTATTATTATTATTATTATTATTATTATTATTATTATTATTATTATTATTATTATTATTATTATTATTATTATTATTATTATTATTATTATTATTATTATTATTATTATTATTATTATTATTATTATTATTATTAGCTGTTCCCCGACAGGTCGGAACAGCTATTGTTTCTGTCAAGATTTTTATTTTTTTTTATTATTATTATTATTATTATTCTTTCTTTCTGGCAAAACCCATTGCCTTAACACGTGCACTTTCTTGGCGGCAAATGGCCTTCTTAGCATTGTCAGAAAGAGTCAACTCATATACCATATGGAAGCTTATGCCTTGACTTAGTTTCTAAATGTCATTAGACTAAAATTCTTAATTAATTAGCTTAGTTATCGTCGCGTGAATATTTAATTAGGCAATCTTTTAATAGCCATAGCTCAAGAAGTATACACCCGATCATCAAACTTTTTTCAGTTATACATTTGTGGGGTACTGTAGATGTGGCTTTTGGCCTAGAATGTCTTGTGACGTCATCATGACATCATTTATAGCGCATTTTGTATCTGTGTACAAAACACATGCACTGTGTGACCGAGTCGCTTCATTAATCGCGAGTGAATCTCAATATGTCTTTGTACATAGTACACGCACAAATATCACGGTGGGCTGAAGCGAGTCTATTTAAAAAACGATCTCTCTGAACTAGTTTTCGTTATTGGATTTTTCGTCTCGGTAACCTACGTACCAGCGGTTTGCCCCGGTGACTGCGCGGTGCCGGTGATGTACAAGTTGTCCGTACATTGTACATGTGAGACTTGTGTCGTAACGTTACGTTAGGAAAATATTCGGTGAATTGAAGCTAAAGACGATCACCGTTTAACCCTTTGTTTACCGCCGGGACTTTTGAGTCCCAGCGCATTTCAAACCCCACTTGCATGTTGGGACGTTTGAGTCCTTCAGTATACGTGTAAGCAGTGGTTTGGAACACTAAGGAAGTCTACTGTGACTCTGAGGTCATCAGCTTTTTCCTAAAACTGCAGGAGTAGGTAGGTAAAAAGAACTGCAGGAGTAGGTAGGTAAAAAGAACGGTTTTTGTTTTTATAAGTTGATCTCATAAATCCCCAATGATTTTTTGTAAGGTCTTTATGACCTAAACCTATTAGTGAGAAACCTATACATGTACAATTTGTTTTAGTATACAGATAATGACTATACAAAACTAACGTTAACATTTTTGTCATTAGTGTGCTGGCAATCCAATCTTTGGTGTAGGAATTTTGTTGTTGTCAAAGTAGGCATGAATTTGTGTGGGACCAACTCGTGCCTTCACCAACTCGTACCTGCACTATAGTCAACTCGTACCTTCACCATGTAGGCTACAAATGAAGGAACATAGTCACAGATTTGAGTGATGTAACATAACATTGATGGTGTATACAACGTTTTGTATAGCTAGTTGGCAGGGGAAACAAGAAACTCGACATGGAATGAAATTTAGATGAGTGCCATCCATTAACATTGTCATCAATCATATCCTAAATTTTAGGCCATTCTCAGACGGTCCTACTAAAAACCAAAAACTGACGACAACTGACGACAACTCACGACAACTCACGACAACTTGTTGTGAGTTGTCGTCAGTTCTTGTCAGTCATGTCAGTTGTCGTCATTTGTCGGTTTTTAGTAGGACCCGGTCCTATTAAAAACCAAACACTCACGACAACTCACGATAACCACATTTTCACAAACTGAAAGCCTGTATGTATGCCACCAAACAAGAAACTCGACATGGAATGAAATTTAGATGAGTGCCATCCATTAACATTGTCATCAATCATATCCTAAATTTTAGGCCATTCTCAGACGGTCCTACTAAAAACCGACAACTCACGACAACTCACGACAACTTGTTGTGAGTTGTCGTCAGTTGTTGTCAGTCATGTCAGTTGTCGTCAGTTGTCGGTTTTTGAGTGATGTAACATAACGTTGATGGTGTATACAACGTTTTGTATAGCTGTAGTTGGCAGGGGAAACAAGAAACTCGACATGGAATGAAATTTAGATGAGTGCCATCCATTAACATTGTCATCAATCATATCCTAAATTTTAGGCCATTCTCAGACGGTCCTACTAAAAACCGACAACTGACGACAACTCACGACAACTCATGATAACTCAGGACAACTCACGACAACTTGTTGTGAGTTGTTGTCAGTCATGTCAGTTGTCGTCAGTTGTCGGTTTTTAGTAGGACCCGGTCCTACTAAAAACCGACAACTGACGACAACTCACAACAACTCACGACAACCACATTTTCAAAAACTTAAAGCCTGTATGTAATGGTCAATTTCAAGATCAGGGTTAGGCCTATAACTTAGGTTGGGGGTCGCATCATAACATTCATAGTCCAACAAGAACGGAACAGCTTTGTGTTCGTCCGTAGGACAAACACCGGTAAAAAAAAATTGATCAAGAGCTTCAGTGATGATAAACAAAGGGTTAAGTAGTATGCCGCCCTCTTGTGACAATTTTTGACCGTCAAATCGACCTAAAATCGGCCAATGCATCTTTAAGGCCTGAACCCAATGGTCAATGTCAAGATCAGGCCTAGGCCTACAACTTAGGTTGAGGGTCGCGTCATAATCATAGTCCAACAACAACGGAACAGCTTGGTGTTCGTCCATAGGACAAACACCTAATGTCTAGTTATTATTATTATTATTATTCTTTCTTTCTGGCAAAACCCATTGCCTTAACACGTGCACTTTCTTGGCGGCAAATGGCCTTCTTAGCATTGTCAGAAAGAGTCAACTCATATACCATATGGAAGCTTATGCCTTGACTTAGTTTCTAAATGTCATTAGACTAAAATTCTTAATTAATTAGCTTAGTTATAGTCGCGTGAATATTTAATTAGGCAATCTTTTAATAGCCATAGCTCAAGAAATATACACCCGATCATCAAACTGTTTTCAGTTATACATTTGTGGGGTACTGTAGATGTGCCTTTTGGCCTAGAATGTCTTGTGACGTCATCATGACATCATTTATAGCGCGTTTTGTATCTGTATACAAAACACATGCACTGTGTGACCAAGTCGCTTTATTAATTGCTAGTGAATCTCAATAACCTGTGTACATAGTACACGCACAAATATCACGGTGGGCTAAAGCGAGTCTAATTAAAACACGATGTCTGAACGAGTTTTCGTTATTGGATTTTTCCTCTCGGTAACCTACGTACCAGCGGTTTGCCCCGGTGACTGCGGTGATGCACAACTTGTCCGTACATGTCAGACTTGTATCATTGTAACGTTACGTTAGGATTATTCGGTGAAGGGAAAGACGATCACCGTTAAACCTTTGTTTACCGCCGGGACTTTTGAGTCCCAGCGCATTTAAAACCCCACTTGCATGTTGGGACGTTTGAGTCCTTCACTATACGTGTAAGCAGTGGTTTGGAACACTAAGGAAGTCTACTGTGAGTCTGAGGTCATCAGCTTTTTCCTAAAACTGCAGGAGTAGGTAGGTAAAAGGAACGGTCTTTTATTTATAAGTTGACCTCATAAATCCCCAATGATTTTTTGTAGGGTCTTTATGACCTAAACCTATACTGAGAAACCTATACATGTACAATTTGTTTTAGTATACAGATAATGACTATACAAAACTAACGTTAATATTTTTGTCATTAGTGTGCTGGCAATCCAATCTTTGGTGTAGGAATTTTGTTGTTGTCAAAGTAGGCATGAATTTGTGTAGTATACAGATATTAATGACTATACAAAACTAACGTTAACATTTTTGTCATTAGTGTGCTGGCAATCCAATCTTTGGTGTAGGAATTTTGTTGTTGTCAAAGTAGGCATGAATTTGTGTGGGACCAACTCGTACCTTTGCCAACTCGTACCTTTGCCAACTCGTACCTGCACTGTAGTCAACTCGTACCTTCACTCGCACCAAGTGCGGACGCGTCACCATGTACACGGATACAAATGAAGGAACATAGTCACAGATTTGTTTGATGTAACATAACGTTGATGGTGTATACAACGTTTTGTATAGCTGTAGTTGGCAGGGGAAACAAGAAACTCGACATGGAATGAAATTTAGATGAGTGCCATCCATTAACATTGTCATCAATCATATCCTAAATTTTAGGCCATTCTCAGACGGTCCTACTAAAAACCGACAACTCACGATAACTCAGGACGACTGACGACAACTTACGACAACTTGTTGTGAGTTGTCGTCAGTTGTTGTCAGTCATGTCAGTTGTCGTCAGTTGTCGGTTTTTAGTAGGACCCGGTCCTACTAAAAACCGACAACTCACGACAACTCACGACAACTCACAACTCACGACAACCACGTTTTCACAAACTGAAAGCCTGTATGTATGCCACTGTCCCTGGCCTTATAAACATATTTTTAACTTTATTTTTGAGTTTTCAGTGCATTTAGAACGTGTTGTTGTGAGTTGTCATCAGTTGTCGTCAGTTGTCGGTTTTTACTAGGACCCTCAGACGGTCCTACTAAAAACCGACAACTGACGACAACTCACGACAATTCACGATAACTCAGGACAACTGATGACAACTCACGACAACTTGTTGTGAGTTGTCGTCAGTTGTTGTCAGTCATGTCAGTTGTCGTAAGTTGTCGGTTTTTAGTAGGACCCGGTCCTACTAAAAACCGACAACTCACGACAACCACATTTTCAAAAACTGAAAGCCTGTATGTATGCCACTGTCCCTTATAAACATATTTTTAACTTTATTTTTGAGTTTTCAGTGCATTTAGAACGTGTTGTGAGTTGTCATCAGTTGTCGTCAGTTGTCGGTTTTTAGTAGGACCCTTCTCAGATAACAATCAAATTAAATAAAATCTTTCTGCACAATTATTTGACATGAAAAGTCCAAAATATTAATGAAACATAAAGTAAACTTAATGTTTACAGTAGTATTTGGTGAAAAAACTGTGAGTTTAAGCATTATACATGATTCAGAAATTTCAATCACAATATTTACTCAGAGTAATTCCATTTGTATAGAAACATTCTGTGATCAACATACGCAAATTTAAAGTTGTTAATTTAAAGTTTCAAACAAACTCCTTTCAGCGTTATAGCATTAAATGGAGAGCAGCGAACATATCTACAAAAATAGCATGGTCATTTTCTTTTAGGATACTCTATTAGAATTAAAAAATTTTAACAAGGAAGTGTGCTTTCTTTTTCATTTACAGACTAGACCCTGAACTCCAAAAGACCCTCAGTCTCCCCTATGGACACAGAGTCATCCGACGAGGCTCCATCCCTAACAGCCGGCACCCAAGTCGGCCCTACCCCTTGAAGGACAACATCTGGTACCCTCCAGGACGGCACTTTGGCAGAGCGTATTTGCTGGGTTCGTGACAATTTGGGACTTCAGAAATCAAATCGCACGTGGTTAGTGAGGACAACGCCCAGCATATTACAGTCACCCGAAAGGTAATTTGTGAAATCTTTTTGTTGCATGTATTTTGGTTCCTTGTCAGAAGGGACCCACTTCCCCCTTCCCCAATCCGCTCCCCTTCTATACCTTCCTCATCCCCTCCCCCACCCACATCTCTTCCCCATATCATTCTTACCTACCGTACCTATACATCTATTCTTTTTGATTGGTATTTGTTATACAATTTATCTCTCATCTTGACTGTCCCTGATGTATGCCCTTTCTTAGTTTGTATGTACATGTTTGTATTTTGAATGTTTTGGCCGAATAAATAATAATAATAATAATAATAATTTTCAAAGTTCTTCTCGTTTAAGTAACCCTTGACTTGCGTGTCCACAAAGTAAAATCATCTCCATGGTAAAACAAGCAAGAATTGATCTGTGTTCTTCTAAGTAAAGATTTGCAAATAAACATCTATTTGTGAAAAATGTTTGTGGTACAATTTGTTCATTAAAAACATAATACTAAATCTATTATTTTCCAATAATTTCTACTGCAGGTTCAACCTCCAGTCGTTGAAAGGCAGCATCGTCCCCAGCGGAAGCGACCTGATGAACCAGGGACTTCATAAGAAGACATAAATTATAGAAGGTGGAAGCTGCTGTTTTAAGGGAAGCAAAGAGCTGGAAAAAACCTGGTATTGACAAAAAATAACTTTCCTAAATGAAAATAATTTCTTAGGATAATTGGCACATTTCAATAAAGAAGGAACTATTTTTGTCATCTCCTTACAGGACATTAATGTGATGTACAAGATAACTGTACAGTTTAATCTGATCACATCAGTGACAATTTTTATTTACATCCGTTTGCAGTTTGAAAAAAAATCTTGAAATGTTACTCTTCTTTATTAAAAGTGCCCATCCCAGAAAGAGTTTTTATCAAACTTAAATGTCTTACAGCAGAAAACAAGAAGAGACAGCAACAATGTTGTACTTTTTAATTTTATTTATTTTGCGATAACATGTCAACTAACACTGGAACCAACATCATCGGCACTATTATGCATATGCATAAAAATAACACAATTTCTTACGAACGAGTAAGATATAGTTATTAAAAGGAAGTATCGTCATGATCAGAGCAGACTTTCAGCAGGGTATGGAATCATTATCCATCATTTAAAGATGACTGCAAATTACTGGCTTCTTTATATAGCAGAAACGGTAATATGACCTTATCATGTGGGAAATTATTTCCAGTCACTGAGTTAATCCAAAACAAACACTACGATTCCATGACCTGTGACGAGATTTTTTATATCGATTTCTGGGGAAACACACATAAAATGCTAGTTTTCAAAGTTTTCAAAGTTATGGAAAATACCATTGGAGATGAATCTTTATCAAGAATATATTTGAAGTTGATGTCATGATTGATCTGAGTTTCATGAATAAAGAGTTTAACTCATGATTGTACATGAAATAATAGTTTCTATTGTATTTATTTGTAAATGGTCTAAGTCACATTTCATTTTAGACCGTCACATCGACCTAAAATCGGACACTGCATCTTTAAGGTCTCAACCCAATGGTCAATTTCAAGATCAGGGTTAGGCCTATAACTTAGGTTGGGGGTCGCATCATAACATTCATAGTCCAACAAGAACGGAACAGCTTTGTGTTCGTCCGAAGGACAAACACCGGTAAAAAAAAATTGATCAAGAGCTTTAGTGATGATAAACAAAGGGTTAAGTAGTATGCCGCCCTCTTGTGACAATCATTAACTGTTGAGATTTTGAGGTTTGTAGCGCAAATAGCGTGCAGCACCGTTACAAGAGGCTCGTTTTAAACCAATTAATTGTAATCCTACGGACGTTAATGATCCCAAACGATTTTTATAATGTACCAAATCCCCCAAAAGATGTCAATGCAGTAAATAGACATTTTTTATTTAAGCATTCGTTTGTACACGGAAGCTGCAGAGTGAACCTGTGATTAACTTGTTGGCCTCAAATAGTGAACAAATAATTATGAATCAGGACACCAAATAATATTTTATGTTTTAATGTTTTAATCATATGGCACATTGCGCACAAACAAGTACCATGACCGGGAACGAACCCATACTCTGACAACACTAGACTGCTCGGCCATCACACTCCAATACCTCCAACATCCCTAACTACAAACAATACTTTATAATTATAGTCTTTCAGTGGCGTAACTAGACTCTACTTTTCAAGAGGGAAATTCAGCCTTTTATTAATTTTCGTTTTTAATTTATTCTCACTAATCCTCGACGGATTTTTTTCGTTCAAGGTATCAAATGAAAGCTAATAACTTTTTCTAATCCCTAAAAATAGCAATTTAACATTTAAATAAATTTTTGACCGTCAAATCGACCTAAAATCGGCCAATGCATTTTTAAGACCTGAACCTAATGGTCAATATCAAGATCAGGGTTAGGCCTACAACTTAGGTTAATCGGGTCGCGTCATAATCATAGTCCAACAACAACGGAACAGCTTTGTGTTCGTCCGTAGGACAAACACCTCAAGTCTAGTTATTATTATTCTTTCTTTCTCGCAAAACCCCATTGCTTTAACACGTGCACTTTCTTGGCGGCAAATGGCCTTCTTAGCATTATCAGAAAGAGTCAAGTCATGTACCATATGCAAGCTTATGCCTTGACTTAGTTTCTAAATGTCATTAGACTAACATTCTTAATTAATTAGCTTAGTTATAGTCGCGTGAATATTTAATTAGGCAATATTTTAATAACCATAGCTCAAGAAGTATACACCCGATCATCAAACTTTTTTCAATTATACATTTGTGGGATACTGTAGATGTGGCTTTTGGCCTAGAATGTCTTGTGACGTCATCATGACATCATTTATAGCGCATTTTGTATCTGTGTACAAAACACATGCACTGTATGACCGAGTCGCTTCATTAATCGCGAGTGAATCTCAATATGTCTTTGTACATAGTACATGCACAAATATCACGGTGGGCTGAAGCGAGTCTATTTAAAAAACGATGTCTGAACTAGTTTTCGTTATTGGATTCTTCCTCTCGGTAACCTACGTACCAGCGGTTTGCCCCGGTGACTGCGGTGATGCACAACTTGTCCGTACATGTCAGACTTGTATCATTGGAACGTTACGTTAGGATTATTCGGTGAAGTGAAAGACGATCACCGTTTAACCCTTTGTTTACCGCCGGGACTTTTGAGTCCCAGCGCATTTCAAACCCCACTTGCATGTTGGGACGTTTGAGTCCTTCACTATACGTGTAAGCAGTGGTTTGTAACAGTCTAAGGAAGTCTACTGTGAGTCTGACGCATCAGCTTTTTCCTAAAACTGCAGGAGTAGTGACGCACTATGAAAAGGTAGGTACTAAAAGAACGGTCTTTTTTTTATAAGTTGACCTCATAAATCCCCAATTATTTTTTTGTAAGGTCTTTATGACCTAAACCTATTAGTGAGAAACCAATCTTTGGTGTAGGAATTTTGTTGTTGTCAAAGTAGGCATGAATTTGTGTGGGACCAACTCGTACCATGGAGGTAGAATTCTACCTCCATGCTCGTACCTTCACCAACTCGTACCTTCGCCAACTCGTACCTGCACTATAGTCAACTCGTACCTGCACTATAGTCAACTCGTACCTTCACTCGCACCAAGTGCACCTTGCGGACGTGTCACCATGTACACGGATACAAATGAAGGAACATAGTCACAGATTTGAGTGATGTAACATAACGTTGATGGTGTATACAACGTTTTGTATAACTGTAGTTGGCAGGGGAAACAAGAAACTCGACATGGAATGAAATTTAGATGAGTGCCATCCATTAACATTGTCATCAATCATATCCTAAATTTTAGGCCATTCTCAGACGGTCCTACTAAAAACCGACAACTGACGACAACTCACGATAACTCAGGACAACTGACGACAGCTCACGACAACTTGTTGTGAGTTGTCGTCAGTTGTTGTCAGTCATGTCAGTTGTCGGTTTTTAGTAGGACCCAGTCCTACTAAAAACCGACAACTCACAACAACTCACGACAACCACATTTTCAAAAACTGAAAGCCTGTATGTATGCCACTGTCCCTTATAAACATATTTTTAACTTTATTTTTGAGTTTTCAGTGCATTTAGAACGTGTTGTTGTGAGTTGTCGTCAGTTGTCGGTTTTTAGTAGGACCCTCAGACGGTCCTACTAAAAAACGACAACTGACGACAACTCACAACAACTCACGATAACTCAGGACAACTCAGGACAACTCACGACAACTCACGACAACTCACGACAACTCACGACAACTTGTTGTGAGTTGTCGTCAGTTGTTGTCAGTCATGTCAGTTGTTGTCAGTCATGTCAGTTGTTGTGTTTTTAGTAGGACCTGGTCCTACTAAAAACCGACAACTCACGACAACTCACGACAACCACATGTTCAAAAACTGAAAGCCTGTATGTATGCCACTGTCCCTTATAATCAGTGCATTTAGAACGTGTTGTTGTGAGTTGTCATCAGTTGTCGTCAGTTGTCGTCAGTTGTCGGTTTTTAGTTTTTAGTTTTTAGTAGGACCCTTCTCAGATAACAATCAAATTAAATAAAATCTTTCTGGACAATTATTTGACATGAATAGTCCAAAATATTTATGAAACATAAAGTAAACTTAATGTTTACACTAGTATTTGGTGAAAAACTGTGAGGTTAAGCATTATACATGATTCAGAAATTTCAATCACAATATTTACTCAGAGTAATTCCATTTGGAGAGAAACATTCTGTGATCAACATACTCAAATTTAAAGTTTTTAATTTAAAGTTTCAAACAAACTCCTTTCAGCGTTATAGCGTTATAGCATTAAATGGAGAGCAGCGAACATATCTACAAAAATAGCATTGTAATTTTCTTTTAGGATACTCTATTAGAATTTAAAAATTTTAACAAGGAAGTGTGCTTTCTTTTTCATTTACAGACTAGACCCTGAACTCCAAAAGACACTCAGTCTCCGCTATGGACACAGAGTCATCCAACGAGGCTCCATCCCTAACAGCCGGCACCCAAGTCGGCCCTACCCCTTGAAGGACAACATCTGGTACCCTCCACGACGGCACTTTGGCAGAGCGTATTTGCTGGGTTCGTGACAATTTGGGACTTCAGAAATCAAATCGCACCTGGTTAGTGAGGACAACGCCCAGCATATTACAGTAACCCGAAAGGTAATTTGTGAAATATTTTTGTTGCATGTATTTTGGTTCCTTGTCAGAAGGGACAGTGAAAGAGAATGTTGTGTCATTTTCAAAGTTATTCTCGTTTAAGTAACCCTTCATAAATTGTCATTGACTTGCCTGTCCACAAAGTAAAATCATCTCCATGGTAAAACAAGCAAGAATTGGTCTGTGTTCTTCTAAGTAAAGATTTGCAGATAAACATCTATTTGTGAAAAATGTTTGTGGTACAATTTGTTCATTAAAAACATAATACTAAATCTATTATTTTCCAATAATTTCTACTGCAGGTTCAACCTCCAGTCGTTGAAAGGCAGCATCGTCCCCAGCGGAAGCGACCTGATGAACCAGGCCGCTTCATAAGAAGACATATAGAAGGTGGAAGCTGCTGTTTTAAGGGAAGCAAAGAGCTGGAAAAAACCTGGTATTGACAAAAAATAACTTTCCTAAATGAAAATAATTTCTTAGGATAATTGGCACATTTCAATAAAGAAGGAACTATTTTTGTCATCTCCTTACAGGACATTGTGGTGTACAAGATAACTGTACAGTTTAATCTGATCACATCAGTGAACATTTTTATTTACATCCGTTTGCAGTTTGAAAAAAATCTTGAAATTTTACTCTTCTTTATTAAAAGTGCCCATCCCAGAAAGAGTTTTTATCAAACTTAAATGTCTTACAGCAGAAAACAAGAAGAGACAGCAACAATATTGTACTTTTTAATTTTATTTATTTTGCGATAACATGTCAACTAACACTGGAACCAACATCATCGGCATTATATAGTTTGGTGAAAATCATCAGCACTATTATGCATATGCATAAAAATAACACAATTTCTTACGAACGAGTAAGATATAGTTATTAAAGGGAAGTATCGTCATGGTCAGAGCAGACTTTCAGCAGGGTATGGACTCATTATCCATCATTTAAAGATGACTGCAAATTACTGGCTTCTTTATGCAGCAGAAACGGTAATATGACCTTATCATGTGGGAAATTATTTCCAGTCACTGAGCTAATCCAAAACAAACACTACGATTCCATGACCTGTGACGATATTTTTTATATCGATTTCTGGGGAAAAACACATAAAATGCTAGTTTTCAAAGTTTTTTAAGTTATGGAAAATACCATTGGAGATGAATCTTTATCAAAAATATATCTGAAGTTGATGTCATGATTGATCTGAGTTTCATGAATAAAGAGTTTAACTCATGATTGTACATGAAATAATAGTTTCTCTTGTATTTATTTGTAAATGGTCTAAGTCACATTTCATTTTAGACCGTCACATCGACCTAAAATCGGGCACTGCATCTTTAAGGTCTCAACCCAATGGTCAATTTCAAGATCAGGGTTAGGCCTATAACTTAGGTTGGGGGTCGCATCATAACATTCATAGTCCAACAAGAACGGAACAGCTTTGTGTTCGTCCGTAGGACAAACACCGGTAAAAAAAATTGATCAAGAGCTTTAGTGATGATAAACAAAGGGTTAAGTAGTATGCCGCCCTCTTGTGACAATCATTAACTGTCGAGATTTTGAAGTTTGTAGTGCAAATAGCGTGCAGCACCGTTACAAGAGGCTCGTTTTAAACCAATTAATTGTAATCCTACGGATGTTAATGATCCCAAACGGTTTTTATAATGTACCAAATCCCCCAAAAGATGTCAATGCAGTAAATATAGGCATTCATTTGTACACGGAAGCTGCAGAGTGAACCTGTTTAGTGATTAACTTGTTGGCCTCAAATAGTGAACAAATAATTATGAATCAGGACACCAAATAATATTTTATGTTTTAATGTTTTAATCATATGGCACATTGCGCACAAACAAGTACCGTGATCGGGAACGAACCCATACTCTGACAACACTAGACTGCTTGGCCATCACACTCCAATACCTCCAACATCCCTAACTACAAACAATACTTTATAATTACAGTCTTTCAGTGGCGTAACTAGACTCTAATTTTCAAGAGGGAAATTCAGCCTTTTATTAATTTTCGTTTTTAATTTATTCTCACTAATCCTCGATGGATTTTTTTTGTTCAAGGTATCAAATGAAAACTAATAACTTTTCCTAATCCCTAAAAATAGCAATTTAACATTTAAATTATTTTTTGACCGTCAAATCGACCTAAAATCGGCCAATGCATCTTTAAGGCCTGAACCCAATGGTCAATGTCAAGATCAGGGTTAGGCCTACAACTTAGGTTGAGGGTCGCGTCATAATCATAGTCCAACAACAACGGAACAGCTTTGTGTTCGTCCATAGGACAAACACCTAATGTCTAGTTATTATTATTATTATTCAGTCTGTAACCGCTTTCATCTTCATACTGCATGGCTGTTCTCGAAGTTATGGTTTCCTGCAACTCGGGGTGGTTGAGATGTGGATGCTTTTGCATGATATAGTACTGTTTCACGTTGAGACCAAAACTCATGTTTTCAATACAAATATTTCTACCCCCAATCATGGAGAAAGTAGCTGAATTACAAAAGCAGACTTGGAGGTACGTAACAATAATGCTGACAAACTGACATAATCTGAATTTACCCAGATCGGAATTAAAATCAATTAGTCAACAGTTTCAAAGTCTGTAATGCTTGCGTTCAACATTTTGTACAAGCTAAGTTTATTTTAAATAATGACTTACTCTATGCAATTAATCTTTCCAGATAGTTGTATTGGCTTGAAGCACAGGGATGTTTATTCGTAGGGGAACACCACTGGTATATGCCCCGTGAAGCAGATTATGTTGAACTCGTAATAAATGCAAATCAGAAAAACAAAGTGTCAGTGTTTTGAATGCAGTTAAATGATAAAATATGTTTGTTTTTTGTGATTTAAACCAGGGGAAAGTCCATTAAGCTATTCTTCTTTGGAGATTACGAGCTCATCACCAAGATGTATGGAATATGCAGTTATAATGGTAGGTACATTTCTCTATGGTACATTGTAAACTTCTAAGAAGATATAATAAATTTGTCAAAGGTGGGGCTTATGTAGGCATGTCGGAAAGTGGGGGAGAGGGACAGGCCTCCCACTTGTTGCCATGACATGTATAAAAAGGTAATGTAAAAATAAATAAATAAAATAATGCTACCTATGGAAATGGGGTTTAATTCAACACAAACTCAGTAGATATTGTAACCAAAATCATCAATCACAATTCTGTAAAATGCTTATAAGTTATGTAACAAACCTGTTGTAATTCTTTGAAGCCCGGTATTGCTGCCTGTATTGCCTAGCCTCACGGGAACAGATGCAAGTGTCACATACAGAGCGGGGGGATTGTTCACCTCGGTCCCTTCATTCAATGCAGGTGGACTACGCTGCATATTGTGCTGATGGCTCAAGAAAGTCCCGAGCCAAAGATGTGTCCCATAGTGTCATTGCACAGCCAATGCTCATGCTACCAGTTGACCAGGTAAGTGTACATTAGGTGCAGATCCACTTCCAATGCTTCTTATTAGGAGTTCTGTTTATGGGCGTATGGTGAGCTGTTATAGTTGAGTGCAGATTGGACATTCCCCCTCCCATCTGAATCCTCTTCTAAGCAGACATGGTGTTGTGTACTAGTCACTGTGTTAAAAACAGAGTACATATAATACAAGATTATAACATAATTATTAGAAAATTAATATTTAGACATATCTAATGGAAGTTATTTGCCTTTTGGTGAATCAGGTTGTGTTAACTAGCCTGCACATGTCATTGGGCATATTTAAGAAGCTATTTGACTTGTTGGAAGCACAATGCCATGAACTTGACATGACGCTCTTCTCACTGTGTGTGACAAATACTGATGAAGACGATGATGACGCTTCACCAGAGTGTAATTTTGACCAGCAAGTGAATGCCGAGTACAAGCGCCAAATATCACTTAAAGAGGAAAAGCAGAAGAAAGAAGAGGAGCTAGAGCAGGTAGAGGAGGTATTGCCACTCCATCTACTGCAGAATAATCTTCAGGCTATAGACCAAACCTTTCAAGACATGGCAAAGAGAGCATTCACACTTCGCCAAGAGCTACAAGAGTTGGTGAGTTTATTTTTACAATTTTTTATTGTATATTTTTCTATTTATTTTCATTTTATTTTGTTTTTTTATTTGTTTATTTATTTATCATAATTTACATCTGATGCATGTTCAAATAAGCTTATCCCTTCAATAATGTTATTTATATTTACATGTATGTAGGACAACATTCACATGAGACTTCCCCTGGGAACAGGACCAGTGGTTGGTTGCTTGGATGATGTACTCCAAGATTTCAAGATTATGCGACAGGCCTATCACGGGAAGTCATTTGTGGGCAATCATGTCCATAGATGTTGCCAGGTAAACCAAATTATTGTTTGATGTTATATTGTGTAATATTCAAGTTTATAAACAAATATTCATTCTTCACGTATTTAATTTATGGCTTAAAACCTTACCATAATACTACTTTATCCTCAATTACGTTGATGTTATCCAAGCACTCACGGCAGCCCCACGTAAGGTCCTTCAGGAAATGCCTTGTGATAACATTCCTGTTGCTCAACATCAGGCACTTGTCAGAAATGCTGCTCAAGTTGGGGCTACATTCAGTGAAACCTTCTTGAAGTTTGCAGACGTGCATCACGCAATCAACCACTCAAAGCCAATCAAACACGATGACCTAATACAAATTGGTAAGAAAAAGTTAGTTTAAATACTCTCCATAAACATCACTTCCTTATTCTAACAATGTGCATTAGTGTAAGTTTTAATGGAGTGCATTGTCACCAAACCTCTATATGCTTGACTCCATTTTAAGAAGGAAAGGTAAACCATACTTCATTACATTGCAAGACACCATGATTTCATGTGTATACAGTACTAAACCTACCTTTAAATTAATGTTCTGATGATTTATTCACTGCAGACACCTGTATAAAGAGCTTTATGGCCTGCTACAGAAGTAACATCCCGACTGCATCAATAACCCCAAAACTACATCTCCTGGAGGACCATACAGTCGGTCAACTTCAGCGGTTTGGTGTTGGTTTTGGCCTTCTTAATGAGCAAGGTGGTGAGCTCATACACACAGAGTTCAACCGTACTGGCCGAGTTGTGTGTGGGATGAAAGACCCCCTTCAGCGCCTTATTACAACAGTAAAGCGACACCATCTTAGCACCACTCCTGAAATCCAAAAACACACAATCACAAAGTTTCATAAGAAAGAGAAATTATTAAAAATACCATGAATTACAAAAAATAAATATAAACAAAAATAAATAAAAACAGTTTTGCTTTATGTATCCAGCATACATGTTCTGTATGACTTCATCATGTACATGTACATGTGCATGATCCAGTAGGCCTAATGTAAACATGAAAACAAAACACTGTGACCAACATGTACATGTAACTTTTAATAACAGTAAATGCATGTACGTATACAGTATTAGGCAGCATAATATATTTTTAAGCACGATGATGACCATTCATGAAGTGACCAGTATTCATACATATATGCATTCATCAAACATGTATTTATTGAAATGTTCCGCATCCATGGTCATTGCTATTTTATTTGTATAATTTGGTAGTGTTATTACTGTTAAGTAGGTACACACATTAAGCAATTATTTTTCTTGTTTTGCTTTCATCCTATTGTGATCATAGAGCAATGACGTGAGTCATGATTGTAAATATGAATAAATAGCAACACATTTTTTTCTCCCATGTAAACATTAAGTTAATTAATAACTAGCTGTCCCATGACATGAGGCAACGTGCAAGTCAAAAGAGCCTGAAATCCACTATCTGAGCCAATTTATTTTTTTAGCCACCTACAATAATTTTCAGATTTAGTCCTAGACTGGCAAGTTGAAAATGTTTTTTATGGAAACAAATACAATAAATATAGGTCTAAAGTTATAGAAATTGTTTATTATTTTAAAAGTTACGTTACCATGTTTTGAGTCAAATTATTAAAATTGTGTCTGCTTCAAGAAGTTAAAGACATGGTCTCCGAGGTGACTTGTGATCTTTTCTAGATTCTAACGTTCGTTAAGTAGGCCTACTAACGTTTTAAAAGTTTATTTTGATAATATTATTATATTATTATATCGTTTTTATGGAGATAGCTTATGCTTATAGTTATATCATGGAGGAAGTTCCTTAGTTATGTACATGTTTAATAATTCCTCCATGGTTCAATGTACATAATGTACGTGTACATGTGAATTCGGCTCAACTCGTGTTTGTATACACGCACGTGCATGTTCTGTACATGTACAATATACATAGTAGATCCATACGTGGGCCACATGTACATGTACGCTGTGCATGTGTACGTCGCTAGGTATGTGACATGCCTTGAAAAAGAAAACAACAAAAACTCCCCTCAAAACACATACTTTAACTACTGCTGGCCTTACCTTGTCATTCATGTGGTTGGTGGAACTATCTGAGATCTGATTGTGGTTGAAAATACTGTATCAGCCAAAACTTTAGTTCTGATGAAAAATGACTTTTAATAATGAGAAGTTTTACACGTGGTTTCAAGACGCCAAATAACCGCTTATCGTGTCGGGCTCGACATAGGTCAAATGTTATCATGCAAATATATTTTAATGTAATTTGTGTAAGAAATGAATATTTCAACTACGTAAACATTGTTTACTTGATTATATTTTACTTTAAACAATCAAAACATGTCATAAAAACAACAAAATAAATATGTTTAAATACGTTTATATTACGCCCATTGGTCGAGCCTAATTTGCATTTTCTTGGTCGTCCGAATGCCGCGCGCTATTCCAACAACAGAGGGCGCTATTTTTTAAAGGAGAACGGCCGTGTTGTGTCAACAGTTCCCGCCTGCGCGCCTCAATGAACTAATCCTCCAGCATCCATTCAAGGGATGATACTTAATGCCCCGTTCCCACTATCACGATTCGCGCCACGATTGAAATCGTGGTCTTAATCGTAGAGTAATCGTGGTGATCCTATCAGATCTTATCAGATCTTGAGGTCAGTCGTGGCAATCGTGTTGATTGTAGAACATGTTTGGACGGTTCAAAAAATTTCTACGATCAACACGATTAATTTTTAATCGTGATCATCGCATGAGATCGTATTGGATCGTAACAAAGCGCGACAGATCGCATCTAATAGTGCTTCGAAATCGTGGTGATCGGGATCAACCTTGGACAAGACAAACACCACGCTCTGTTGAGATGCGCTGCGATCTCCCACGATCTGTCACGATCTGTTACGCTCTGTCGGGTACCATCGCTCACGACCGGACATGATTGACTCACGATTTGATACGAGTTGATACGAGTAGATGCGAGTAGATGCGAGTAGATACGAGTAGATACGATTAGTAACGCTTTTTCACGGGCGCTCACGATCTGTTACGAGTTCTTGCGACCATATATATACCGGACAAGATTGATTGAGCTTCATTCATCGATCTACACTTGAAGAGAGCACATTTGTTTGGTCAATGATTGTGGGTTGTAGTCTTCACTCTGTAGAAGTTCAAGAAACAATGAAGTCCATGGTCAGTCGGGCTGTATATGTACCCGTCGGGGTTCAATCGTGGCTCAAATCGTGATCACTCTCCATCCCGATCGTGAAAGACATCGCCACCACAATCGTATCCGATCGCAAAAGAGCGCATCGGTTCGTGATGATCGTATCGGAACGTATCCGAACGTATCTGCACGTATCAGATCGTCCAAAATCGGGGACCCCGATCGTGATGATCGTGTCAGATCGGGACACAATCGTGGACTCAATCGGGACAATCCTATCGGAACGTATCTGATCGTATCTGAACGGGAGACCAGATCGTGACAGATCGTGTCATCTGAAATTGACCAATCGTGCCTATATCGCATCCAAGCGCACCAAATCGTACCAGAACGTGTCGACTCGCATCAACTCGCATCCAAACGTGAAATTTCAGAAAAGGAAACAAAAATTCCACGATCAGCTACGAATGGCCAATCGTGGCGTTCGTAACGGATCGCACGACAGTGGGAACCTATAGCATAAGCAGCAGCATTTTCCAGAGTCCGGTATTTTCCTGAGTACGATCAGAGCATACTGATCGAAACGTCGAGTTGTACCTCCAGTTCTTTTCAGAACTAATTACTACTCAATTGAGCATTTCACATGGTGTCACCGCAATTACTCTTACTTATTCTCCTCACCATGCAAAGCAATAAGTTCTACTTATCGGGTACGTTCGGGTACGTACTTGTTATCGGGTACGTACATGATAGCTACCGTGTAGGTACACGATAAGGGCGGATTTTTTATATATTCATAATACGCTTCTATATAGACGAGATGAAACCATGTGGACGAGTTTGTCTGACAGACATATCTCAAACAAGTTGCTAGTTTTCTTTTGGGTGAATTCCTATTCATTTGCATGTTAAGGGTTACCATGGGAAGAGTTTTGTCAGGAAATGTTCAATATAGAAAATCACCTCATACTCAATTATAATTCCAGCAAGGTGTTCCAAAATATAAGGAAAGAAGAGGGTGGATGAACGTAAGGGATGCAGCAGGAAGCGTTTCCGTTTATATTGTGTATCATTCAAGCGACATAACTGTGGTGATATCACAAATTCATCAGTTGATGTGGGGATTGTCATTGGTTCGTTTCCCTGTCGTTACTTAGGAACTTGCTGATTTTCTTAGAGAAAGTAAACAAAGGTTTAAAGTGGCAGTATCGTCACGATCAGAGCAGACTTTCAACAGGGCATGGAATCGGTGTCCTAGTTTAAGATGAACACAGTGACTGGAAATTACTGGCTCATTTATGCAGCAGCAACAGTAATGTGACCTTAACATGTGGGGTATTATTTTCTGTCACTGAGTTAAATCATGGGTTAAATCTAAAACTAACGTTAGCACTCCAATTCCATGCCTTGTTGATCGTGACGATACTGTCCCTTTAAATCAAAACATTTTTTTAGATTGGCAGAGCCAGTGCCACAAAGTACAAAACTAGTTCAAGTGATCTTCCTTGCCTATATAAACAATCCCGATGGCCCAATGTAGATAATGGAAGTATGTAGACAATTTCCGCAATATTTAAATATATTCAGTTATTGGGAAGCGAGTTTTTAGACGCCGTTTGTCCTGACTCTGTTGTACTGATAACAGCTCAAGACACATGTAGTCACTAGGGAACCATGCTTACAAGCTTTAATGGGTCCCTCCACGGTAATATTCATCTTTATAAATATATTTCTAAATGTGTTCTATATTTATAATAAGTTTTACTGTTGAAATAAATGAACCTGGAACCTTCAACCTAATGCGTTGATCATCTTTTCAACTTTAATAACAAGTCCTTCGTGCTAAACTCTATGGTGTTAACTTTCAATATAACCTCAAATGGGACTCGCACATTGCTGAGACTAATGGTACATTCAATACAAAATTAATTGCTTAGGAAACTTAAACAATTGGGTTTAACTTACAAGGATCTTGTTACTATTGATACAGGTTATGTCACTACGTGTTGTGGAATAAGCATCACTGGTTTAGTATTCAAGCATTACGCACACACAGTAAACCAAATTAAATCCATTCAAGAATTAAAGAGGTTGTCGAATCATCCTGGGAAATCAATACAATCATTATGACCTAGCGTTATCTACTTTGGGTCTGGAACCCTTTCAAATAGAATAACTTTGTACTAAATTTGCTTTAAAAACGTCCAACTCAGCATGACAGTTTCATTAGTCTTGGTTTAAAACTGTGTTTGTATGTTTTTGATACACGATCCAACGGCGCTACACGAATGCTATAGCGGCCCACATGTTTGGTGCGCACGCGCATAAACAACAACAGACTGCCGTGTCCACTGATTGACAACTTCACGGCAGTCCGTTATTGTTTATGTGCGTGCGCACCAAAAAATGTCGGCCGCGCTAGTATTTCAAATTGACGCATGCGTAGTGGTTTCCCCCGTTTTCAGGGAGAGATTCTACGGAGTTCCCAAGATTGTGTTGATAGCGGTTCGTGTGTGTGGTAGTGATTCGTGATTGTAGCGTTCGTGTAGCGCCGTCGGATCGTGTATCAAAACTTACAAACACAGTTTTGAACTAAGCCTACAGTTTCATAGTATCACACAAACGTTACCTTATCCAGCAAATGAATTTTTGATACCATCACCAACTTTACACCAAGTAAGTTTCATTTAAATTTATGATCGTTTGCTTTTTCGAGAACATCAACAGTGTATAGGGCTTTTAATATTCTAACAGTCATGCATTCATTGCAAATTGCATTATATTACCTTACATGTATGGCTTAGAAATGCACAATATAGCTGAAAATACTTATTCGTACACATTATATAATATAAAAAGAGTATACATTGATTATATATTCTGGATTCTACTTCAGTTAATCGTTAGTTTCGCCTTTCCCCAACTGAGAGAACTCCTTCCAAGTTTAACAACACTAATAACATGCTCTGATTCTTCATATGGCACATGTTTTACACAATATGTGGTGTGAGTCAAACTTTCCCCTGTGGTCTAGCTCGTTCCCACCACTAGAGACCCCGGTGGGCAAAGTGATTTGCACCGCGGTAATTTGTTATTGCTAGCGCTCTAGTTCCCTGAACACTAATCACTAAATCACTCACTACCCTAACCTGCGCAAAAAGCATTAGACTAATTTGCGCACTGCGCAGAACACAATGGAACTCATCTGGTTTAATTCAATTTTAAATGTGCAATATTTGTAGTAAGTTACACAATATGTGGGGTGACTCATAAGCTCTCTTCTTGTGTGTATGGTTGTTTTGTATCTGTATATTTTTCATCTCTGTCTGTCTGCGTGTCTGTTCAATTTGTCAACTTGTTCAACTTCTTTCGTTTAACCTTTTATTTGTTTGTGTTTTTGTTGTTTGTCTCCATGTTCGACTCATTGATTGATTGTGTGTGTTGGTTTGCTCGCTTATGTGTTCATTCGCTTGTCTGTCTATCCGTTTTGTTTTTTGTCAGGCTACTTAACTCTTCTTAGGGGTGGTCTGTATGTGACCACCATGTTATCTACGTATACTTGTTGTTTACATTATTATTTATTTATTTATTTAATTTTATATTGTAATTGTGGTTATAATAATGTAATATCGGCTGCAACGATAGTTTTGAGACGTTAGTTTCTATCTATCTGTCTAACTTATACATTTACTACACCCATTGATAATCCAATACCAAGGTAAAATGGGGTCTACCATGGGGTCGACCACAATGGGCACGGTGTTTAGATGAAGTGTCGTTATTGTGGAACCTGGAATGACATATTTAATTCCGTGAAGACCCTACCCACAGCCCAAAGATTTGACGTCACGCTTTGAGGCCCGAGAAGGACGCCAGATACCTGCCTCTCAGTTTAGATGAGATTCAACTTTGACCTTGGTTGTTAGCTAGCTCGCGAGCCTCAAAGCGTGACGTAAGATCTTCGGCACAACGTATCCAATGATATCCCTTGAACAATACACCCGAAGCCTGTCTCTATCCTTGATAGGATAAACTACACTACACACTGCTTCTAAAATAACAACCTAACTCACTGGATACCAGAAGGGTCCTATTCAATGCAACGTTGAGGAACGCGACGATGCATTATGTTTAAAATATAAAATGGTTATGAATGTAAACTGAATTGATTATGTAAAATAGTTCTAAAATGGCGTTAATATGTAAAATAGCTACAACGTGGCTTTAATATGTAAAATAGTTCTAAAATAGCTTCAACATGTGAAATAGTTATAAAATAGCTTCAACACGGCTTTAATATGTAAAATGGCTATACATTGACTTTAATATGCAAAATAGTTCTAAAATGGCTTCAATATGTAAAATAGTTCTAAAATTTCTTTAATGTGTAAAATAGCTATAAAATGGCTTTAATGTGTAAAATAGCTAGAAAATGGCTTTAATATGTAAAATAGTTCTAAAATAGCTTCAACATGTGAAATAGCTATAAAATGGCTTTAATATGTAAAATAGCTATAAATGGCTTTAATGTGTAGAATAGCTATAAAATAGCTTTAATATGTAAAATAGCTATAAAATGGCTTTAATATGTAAAATAGCTATAAAATGGCTTCAACATGTGAAATAGCTATAATGGCTTGAATGTGTAAAATAGCTATAAAATGGCATTAATGGGCAAAATAGCTATAAAATGGCTTTAATGTGCAAAATCGCCATAAAATGCCTTTAATATGTAAAATAGCTATAAAATGGCTTTAATATGTAAACTAGCTATACAAATTACTGTACAACATAGCTATAAAAATTACTTTAATGTGTAAAATAGCTATAAAATGACTTAAATATATAAACTAGGTACACGTTGTACTCTTCTTACAAATGATAGTGAAATACATTGAAACACAAAGTACTGTTTACCACATACAGTCCAAAATACTGCATCATTTCACATTCACAATTATTATCACTCTGAGTAAAACATTAACATTTCATTGGATAATCAATTGTTCTATAACGCTTTATTTAATACAGACATGCTTTAAACTGTCTGCAATGGGCTTCTTAACCCTAAGGGCGGATCAAGATTTCAAATTTGGGGATGGTCCTCTACTCGAGACGAAGCCGAATGAAATGGATCACTATTTTATAACCTTTATGGTTTAATTAAGGGCAATATTTGATCTACCTTGTAGAAAAGCTCGTGGTGAATTTAGCAAATATTTCTACAGAATAAATGCAAAATAACATCTTAAATCTGTGTATATTTTCTACAGTCCACAATAACACATCATTTGACATACAAAATTGTTATACAACCTATATTATTCCGAGCAAAATATTAAAATAACAATGGTACAGACGATGTGATCTATATGACATTATATGTTTACAAAAAGAACCTCAATTGTTAAACTGCGCCGAGCATAAAATTTACACTGGCCTGTGACAAGAAACCATCAATTCTGATATTTTGAAACGTCTGTAATTAAGTGGAGACCACTGATATCTATTAGCCTATTGTGACTGGATATCTAGGGTTGCCTTCTGGTGCCTGACAAATAAAGGCATCCACCGCAGGAATTCACAAAGGAAAGCACATCGATAAACATGGCATCCAGTCAGTGTAATAGAGATCGGTGACCCGACCTACTCTTCTTTCACTATATGCATTTGTATACTAAAATGTTTTTTTGTATTACTTTAGTTTCCTTTAAATACATTCTCCACAACCGTAATTTACTATTACATAGAAAGGTTTTGCTTCTGAATTAATTTTGTAGTTAAAAATGTATAAAAATAAATTCATAAAACTTTGAAAAACCTAGTTTTGAACTTGGTATCTCTTACTTGCAATGCTATCGTTTTAACCACAAATCTACAATACCAGTCGAAGTTGTTGGTGAATTAAACTTTAAATTATACTTCTATGTCAATTTCTTAGCCATTAACGAAGTGTACTCCAAAAAAATAAAAAATAAATAAAAAATTATAATAACAACCTTACCCACTGTATACTAATATTTAAAATGATGCATCTGGCTTACAATGTCAAATAACTAAAAAATGGCTTTAAACTGCAAACCACATACGACCCCAAACTATTACAGCATTTCACATAACAAATATCAAATATTTGTAAATCTTGTTTATGATATCAAATAAAGTTCCATTACATCATATTCTATGCCAACTCTGTACTTCACTCCAGCAATGACTAAACTTTTTCATTTCCGTCGATTGGCATCGTGACCTCATAAATGGTCTCCTCGTATGCTTTGATGGATATACATTCCTAAAGACCAAGCAAATTAAAATAAAAAGAAAAGAGATAAGAAAATAGAGCTCTAACAGAAATATTAAATTAAATGGAAGGTACAATATTGGTATTTTCAAAAAAAATTAATGATCACGGTTTAACATAAAACTTAGTTGGTGTAAAGTTGGTACAAGTGTCAGTCGTCCTGAAAAACAAATCCATCCAAAGTGCTTTAATATTAGAAAATAAAAATAATTTCAATAACTGCGACAGTTGATTCCATTTAAGTTTATGGTGATATCAAACATCCCTTGATATTCTTCTATCTGAAGCGCTATCATTTAAGTAAAATTGGTGTAATCCCAACTGAATTTGCGTCTTATCAATATTTCACGTTAAAATAATTTTGAAGTTTATGTCTGCCAATCAAAACAATGTGCATGCACTTCACTATTTTCTCGTAAACGACAAACATAATATGCTGAAACTGTCACAATGTTCAATTTATAATCTTGATTCAGAGAGTATAATCATACTCGTAGAAGCAATTTTGTTAACAATAGTTTACCTTCCCTGTAAAATATAATACTTAATATCATACCTTTCCTTTCTGCATTAGGTTCTTCAGATCATTGCTGATTGTCTTAAATGGTGGTCGACTCTCTGGGTCTTCTTCCCAACACTGCAGCATCATCTGATACCTTGAATTTGACCAAAAAATACACTTAAATTGTTCAAAATGTGGAAATACATACAAATTCCATGGGCGGAAATCATATTAAAATTAACTGTTTATTTTCCCTGACACAAGAAATAAACCTGCAAACAGCAGTACAATAAACTACTGGGCAAGCTCAGTGGTCAATGGGTTACGACGTCTATGCACCAGGAAAGTAGGAGGTAGTGGGTTTGAGTCCTGCTAGAAACGCCTGTGGATTAATCGTTGATTTAATAACTATCTAGCCTGTCTGTCGTCGTAAGCCATGTTATCTAAAGGTTGAGACGTCTGCACTAGGTCAGGAGGTTGGTAATTCGAGTCTTGTAAGCAGGAGTTAGATGTTTCGAGTCCTGCCCGAGCCGCCTGTGAATTTATTTCCCGACACCCATTCAAATACACAGTGCCGGACGTAAGCAGACGGAATAATATCTCAGGATGATTCGTACTTGCACAACTTTAAACCAAGTTTCATTATTTTTGTTTATTAAAGATTTTCCATTATTTTATGTTGTTTTGAGAAGAGACCAATTTTATAATTTCTATTTAAAAGGAAATAGGCTACATTATACAGGGTGGTAAAAAAGGAACGGCGTACTTTCGCTACCCTGAGACTCAAATAATGTATACAACACATGAAGAATTTTCATAAAAGAAAAACGATACCGAGATCACCCGATTCGGTCTAGTAGCTTTTGTTCTAGAGCCTATTTTGTGAAAGTCGGTGCATTTTGTTAACAAATTCGCGCTGTATGAATGCGAGTGTCTGGGAGTGGACATCAATGACCACTGGTGGTTTGAAGATGGGTGTCCTGCTCATATGACAAGGATTGTGCGTGATAGGCTTCGGGAGCTATTCCCTGGTAGAGCTGTGGGGTTGGGACATCTATTGAATATCCTCCGCGATCGCTGGACCTGACGCCCCTCGATTTATTCTTGTGGGGACATGTGAAGTCTATCGTGTATGTACCCCCCCCCCCCCTTCGCCAGAAATCTAAACGCTCTCCAGGAAGAGGCATTGAGAAATGTTCCTAGGTACATGATCGTTCATTCTATGCAGGATATGTACAAAAGGGCTGAGGTATGTGTACGATTGGGAGGAGGACACGTTGAAGGACGCGTTGCTAATTGAACGTAAGGACAGTGCTGTCGAAAAGAGGATACTGTTGAAATGAACTGTAGAGGAAAGATAACCAAATGGTATCTAAAAAGATTCTCCATCCATTGGTACAGGTGGTTTGAGGCTCAAGGTAGTGGAAATATGCTGTTCCGTTTTTTGGAGCCACCCTGTATGGTACTAGTATTTTGATGTTACTGTGTGTTGGATGGATGGGTGTATGGGTCGACTGGGTGAAGTAGGGATGGGTGAATGAATTAATGGATTGATATTGGGGATGTATGGATAGTGATGGGATGGAAGTGGTTATTTTGATTGATGGTGGGATGGAAGGGTTTCAATAATGGAAGGAGCGATGATTATGTGGTGGATGGTTGACTTGATAATGAGTGGCCATTCGGAGTAAATAAAATAACTTACAATTCTTCTTGACAGTGTGGCGGTTTAGGCATACGGTATCCTGCCTGAAGATCATTGATCATATTCTTGGCACTCATAGCAGGGTACGGACGGGCACCTACAAATAACAACATCATCGTTAGATATCATCATTGGGCACGCTCGTTGGTTAAGCATCCGTCCAATTTCGACAATCAAGGTATTTTTTTTCTTCATATTTTGCATGTGCTAAATTTGTAATGGTTTTGTCTTGGTTGTATACATAATAAGTTTAAGGCAGAGATACAAAGGTTGTGTTCGTTTCAAACTTAATTGTGTTATTTTTGCAAATGCTACTTTTAACATATTTGTTTATTAAGGTGTTTTCTTTAGGTACCATTGTGCCCACATGTTACCCGCCTTCTGAACCACTGGTGGAGGTAGGGGCTTCAAGTATAAGTCTTGCTGTTATGTTGGTGGCTCTGTTATGGGTGCCCACTGCGCCTGAAAATCCACCTCTCAGAAAACAAAATTCAGAAAACAAAATCCACAAGAACAAAGTCCACACCACTAAAAATTAATAAAATTGTTAACGGACCACTTTTGTCTTTCTGGATTAGTATTTAATTTAATAGTTTTTATTTGATTTACACTGTATTAATTTGTTTGTTTACTGAAAGAAAACAGTATGTGCAATTTGTTTGAAAATGACAAGGGGGCACACGGCTCCATGAACTACAATGAGCCAGCGTGGTATCCTCACCAAGGGTAACAATTTCCCACAGAACTACTCCATAAGACCATACGTCACTCTCTGTTGTGTACACGTCATCAAGTATTGACTCCAGTGCCATCCAGCGTAGGGGCAACCGACCCTGTGTGAAGATTAGTTGGTTAAAACACAGCATTATTTAGTTATTTATAATTAGTAACAGGCAGCTAAACCCAAATCCAGTATTTGATGCTCAAGAGAAGTGTTCTATTTTAGTACGGTCTACATCCCCTTTGGATGATTTAATGTTTGATATATAAAAAGCCGCATCCTTTTTGAGTGATTCCCTGGCTAGCGCTTCCAATGGTTAGCATCATCACTTCGTGATCATCGTGATCCCTGACTACACGACATGAATTGATTTCAGACTAGCGCCCCCAGAGCAACGATACTGACAAAGATATCGCCAACCATATATCTATAAAAAGCTTACTTGGTAGAGCACTGGTCTGACCGTGGTAGGTAGAAATAAAGCAGGTAGAAATAATACAAGTATATTACATTCTGTCAATCAAACAGCACAGATTAACCATTATGGTTAATTACATGGCAATTGTAGCTATGTCAGTCAAGTACTTGGCTTTATAGCATGTGGTGTGACCGAGTTTTTAGCATTGATAAGAGTAAGAAGGGCTATAGGACAATAACACAAGATTGGTCTATTCCTCCATATTAAAGTTCTTTACCTCTGACCCTCTTTCATACACTCGGACGTTCATAACGTCTCGAGCGAGTCCGAAATCAGAGACTTTACAAGTCATGTCTTCAGCCACAAGTACATTACGGGCAGCCAGGTCTCTATGGATACACTGTAGAACAAATGTGTAGATACGTGGGTTATAAAAGGGATTTGAAAACGTTCATTAATTTCAATCCTTTTGTCTACAAGAAATATATCATAAAACTAACCTGTGAAAGTTTTATTCACAATTAATTTTTACTGATTTTATTATTTCAAAATGTTGTCGGAAAATAATTCCATGTTTAAAATATGCTAAAACTTTAATAAGCCAAAACGTTCACAGGTGGTTATTTAATGTATATCTTGATTCGAAGGAAGTAAGTACCGATGTACATTCAGGTGCGGTTTTGACAATATTTCCAATGTCTTCAATTTGCAATATATTTTTTGCGATCTGGTATAAATACTTTATCAGAACTATATACATTGTTATGAAAAACTAAACTGCGTGCTCCATACCCAACTAATAGAAACCTATCGTGCTGTGGGCGCCATCTCTGTTAAATTCCCTGTATCCACAAGTACAGTCATTCAGCGGCGTAGCCAGGACTTTTTCAGTGGGGGAACAGGGGGAATTGCTTTTTTTTTTTTTGAGATTTTTCGTGGAGGCACCTGGGGGAAGTGAACATTTGTGGGGGGCATGTGCCCCCCAGCCCCCTGTGGCTACGCCGCTGTGCTCATTGCCCTGATAATCAATACATACAAAGGGCCAGCCTTTTTTACCAGCCAGTCTCATATTGGTCACATGTACAGGAGAAACCCATTACTGTTGCAGGATGATTAAAGGTTTATTTAATACGTATGTTGGCAAGAGACAAAAGCTAACTTTACCTGTTGAGACGATATAAAGGTCATTCCATCGGCCACATCCTTTGCGAACTTCATGAGATCTCGTGATGTGAGTGACTTACTCATACCATGTAGGTTATCGTATAACCGCCCACCCTTACTGCGACTGTCTTTAAGAAGGTCTTTAAGATTACCTCTTGATAGGTACTCTACGATGATGTACAGAGGGTCTAATGGAAGAAATGATGATATATTACTCTCCTTCTGATCATAGATCACAAATACCACAGTGTGCATGCGGAAGCCGATTTACAAAATACCAAAATAAAGGTTTTGTTCTGATGAAAACACCTCTGAATATTTAAGATGCACTCTTAAACTAAAGTGTTGAATCAACATTTTTAAGAGTTTGCTCATTGACAACTCTTTATCAAGTTATATTTAAGTTATAAGAAGTGGATTTTACAACTTGACGTTTCGATCAGTATGCCCTGATCGCCATTCTCCTGATGACAATCACCGAACTCTTAAAAGGTTAATTGAACATTGCAGTTTTAAGAGTGTGTCTGTCACAGACTACTCTACAGATTCGGCGTGTAATACTTTAACACTGGGTCTCTTTTTTAAACAAGTGATGTCACATCAATATGACATGGTCTATGCATTTAACTGTCAACGTAACTAAGACATCGTTTTTATGCAGCCAAGGTGTTTGTGTGGGATATTGTTTGAGCACGAGTGATTAGGTAAATTGTGTCATTAGTTGGTTAACTGGCCACCCCGCCAGCCTCTGATGCAAAGAAGGCCCACACTTATCTACCTTGTTCAACACATGAGCCGAGGAGTCTGACAAAATTGCAGTGATCTGGCAGTTTCTTCATCAAATCTAACTCTCGGATCATGTCATCTTTTTCGCCTGGACCCGGCCCCTCTATGAATAGACATTAACATCAAATTACACAATTTACATAAACAATTTGTATATGGAAGGCACTTGGTAAAGTTGATAACTCACAGCGACCACAGGGCATGTTCTAAATATTTGTCTGAATACTATGACGTTAATTTGTTTCATATAGCCGCAATTATCGTCGAAGGGACGGGCATGTCAAGTATTTTTTTTTCCCCGATTCGGTTTGCTTTTACTTGTAATTGTATTTTCTTTTTAAATTCTACTATCCTGATTTGCTACCACCAAAGGAAATGTTAAATTTCTGAATTACGTTAATTATGCAAGAGGCGTAAAAGTAGGTGATCACAATTTTCTTCTTCAAATAAGTACGCACATATGCAAAAGTATCAATGATAATTTACGAAATTTTTTGTATCATATGAGAGGATAAACTAATGAAAAAACGTATTTTTAACGGTGTACATATCGCAATGTTGAATTAAGAGGAGCTTCAAATGTGAATATCTCAAAGCATTGCAGTCCGTGTTGTTCGACAAGCCATGTGACGATAAACGCATGTTGTATCTTTAACGAAACTAATCCTCACCTTTGAGCATTTTAACGGCTACCAATGTGACTTTTGACCTCTCTATGATTCCCTTGGCTTCAGCTAGGAGAACCTGACCGAAGGCACCGTGTCCAAGCTCCTTCTCGATGTGCAGCTGATCTCGAGGAAAAGCCTTGTGCGCGTTGGGTAAATTAGCATATGTCGCGCTTTCTTGATCTTGATTGGTTGGTTGTAGGATAGTCATTTCTGAAATGGTAAACGTATAAAATGTTTTAAAAGATTGATACAAATTATTGATTGTACTTCAAGGTATAAAATATGGTTGATTAAATTACTGTTTTAACATTATAGGTTTCTTTTCAAGGTGGGATCCCGCTTTATTGAGAAATAGTGAAAATGCATTGATATAATTTGTATTCATTCTAATGTGGAAATCAGCTGATTTGCTCTTTTACTGTGGACTTCTTGAAAATGACATGTCAAACGACATAAGTTCTCAGGTTGTTTAGTACCATCACAAAACCAGATGAGCTTTTTAATTATAATTCGCAAAATGTTTAAGTAATGCCCATATGGTGTAACCTTCTTTAAAGATGGACTTCAACGGAATATATTACAGTGTTTTGATGCTGTTAGGCTTACAAGAAGTGTGTAATGATTACTTCTATATGATTAAAATTCAAATAAAGTAATTTCTTAATGTAAAAAAAAATTCATTTTGATCAGCATTTCACTATCTAGAAAAGTCGTGTTTCGCAAAAAGCCCGAACTCATGAATAATTCATATCGTAGTTGTGACGTACAATCAAGGACTGGCATTCGCTGCTTATGCCCACATGTCATGAGTGTTCCCCAGCAAAGTGCATTAAAAAGCGACGTGTACGAAACGAACTCCCAGTCGTACTCACTTGCCTTCTCTCGATATTTGACGCTTTCAAAGTTGGAACAGAGCCTTGCTTCAAACGATATTTGGTATCCAAACCAAAACTTTCTTTCACTTGACTGGAAGAATCTCTACAGTCGCCCGTAAAATGGGCTGAACAAATCAACGACCATTTTGTCAACGTGAAATCCTTTCGTGTATTGTTCACGAACTTCACCCACTCCTTGGAAGCCGCCGGATTCCGCGGAAATCGGAAAAAACTAACCTCTGGATTCTTGGTGGCACTTCTTGTACATCCACCAACAGCACATGTGCTAGGCATTATGCCGTCTTACACAAAATCGTCAAAACGGGGAAAAAATCATGTGTATCAGCTTCGAGCAAGTAAAATCCCATTGCCAAACACAAAGACAAAAACGGCTTCCTTTATTTATGCCCCAGATAGTACGTCACACTTACGCTGGTTTACGTGGCCGCTGGTATTTCACCGTTCATTTCGTATTGTATTTCTATGGGCCTTTGCTGGGAACCATGAAAGCGCGCAGCCAACGGCGAGAAAAAACCACTCGCTCAGAAATCTAAGAAGGGGGGCTATTTTTTACAATCAAAATTAAACAAAATAACGGGGAATAAAACCATCGTACTGATAATGAAATAATAACTAAACACAACATAAACAAGACTCAGGAGACGATTTAGTGTACGAGCTCTCGTTGAAGTCCATCTTTAAATCAGTAATGCCAAAATGGTGTAACCTTCTTTAAATCACTTCAGAAAGTAAAAATAGTTTCCGCACCTGTGACATTGTCGTAGACAACATGTGTGTCTGCAGTTTGTCTTTGTACTTCACGGCTCTTTTGTTTTCTATTAACATATAACAAGACTGGTATTAGTTTATATATAAGAACAATATCCATAATTATAATGGAGAATAGTTATTTTGTATCTAAGTGTTTTTATATCTTGTCCCGTCAACGAAGCCCTCCAGAATATTCAAGGCAAGCTCGAATGTCCTCTGGAACCTGTCATGATATGACCTTTGTAATATGAAACTTTTCTTCATGTGATAGATCATTATAAATGCACAAACTTTCCCTTCTATTCTTTAATTCAATGTTTCCTTTTTAATTTGAAACAGCGGTTTTCTAATAGAACAAAAACAGTCCAAATATCCTTCACCTTGAGCAATATTACACAACAATGTATTACGGAGCAAGAAATGTAAGTGAACTTACACTTGTGACAGCAGATTTCTCTCTTCTGGAATCAAATAAAGTAAATAATTGTCTTTTTATTTGATATTTTTATTTTATTTGAAGTATAAACTAGCGTATGTGGAAGCTAGTATTTGGAACGTTGGAGACTACTGAATATTTTAATAGGTTTGTCAGCGAAATTTTATTTTATATTGTATGCTAAAAATTATACTATATAGTTTGCGCGTGCGCACATCAACTTTACGCTTAACGTGACGCACCGTTGCTATCATCAACTGCTCGTGCACGTAGCGGATGTCAAACCATCTTCATCTGGGTAATGTGAAACCATTTTCAAAATGCTTACCTTCAAATCGACTTTTGATTCTTCTTCTGATAAAGATTCCAAGTACAATTATGACTATTACAAGCAGAATAACACCGACAATGACACCGGCGATGACACCAGCATTGACACCTGGCTGCGACGGTACGGGCATCTGTGATACTTGAACATTAAGTAAACACAAAGTATTGTATTGGGCTTATATAAACTGAAATGTAAAATGCCAGCGTGGCATACGATTACATATCGAATGTAATACTTTTGGCGCGTCGGTTGTCCTTTGTATAAGGAAAAATACCAACGTTTCGATTTAAAAAAATTATGGAACAATATCGCCATAAACATCTTTGAATTATCTTTTAAAATGTCCTCGCCAATAGTCACTATAGTCAAGCTGAGAATTGTTTGACTAGTGATTCTCCGCGGCCATATATGAATAGCAATATCATTTTGTTCCCAACATCCAGGCGAGAAGAGCAATCGTCTTTCCAAAGATTTAATTAAACCTTTTTTTAATTTCTAATGTAGCCAGTTTGCAGTAGCACTGTGTAAATTTGTCTTGTGAGTTTTAATTGTGTTCGTTCTCAGCTAGAAGATCAGAGCACGCTGATCGAAACTTTGAGTTCTGTCCTCATTTCTGCTTCCTTCGATTATTCTCTTTAACCATGCAAAGCTGCAAATTCTAAACATAATCTTTTAACAAATAGGTGCTTTACTACACAAGTTTCAACTTTGGTAAAAGTACTTTAAGCTCCAATCGTCTTCGCCATCAAAAGTACAGTGTATATATTCTTCATGTATTATTAGTATACAGCAGCCTTTCATTTCTTTCACACACATGTAATTAGCGGAGTAAACAAATACCAGCTCAAACTCACCTTTTTCGGCAACTGTTGGTTCACTACACAAGTTGCCATAACATATCCTAGAGCGTACATCTTCTACATCCCTAGCTGCTCGTCTTCTCCGTGTCTGACTTGCTGGACACTGCACAGATAATGTCACCGTCGTATCAGCTGTGATACATTCTCCACACTCCTGCCAATCATTGTTGCCTTTATACTTGACCTCCAGCTGAATACATCCATCTTTGCCTGTCACTCCAGTCACTGTCACCGTGCCTTCGTCTGTGTTAAACTGTATGTCAAAACCTGCAAATATGACGGCCAAAAAAGATTCAGGGACGACTCTAGCTGACCAAGCTATATTTAGGGGAAAAGCTTTGTCGTTCAACTCAGGAAAAAGACCGTGGGTTAGCTTGCTAATACTATTTTGGCATTTTTGTAATCAGGTACCGTAGTTACCAATGTTGTTTAAATTAATAAAACCAGCAACAATATAAAAAAAAGTAAATAAATAAAACAAACAAAAACAAAACAAAAACAAAAATTAAAAACTTTTTTTTTTCATGTAAAATGTATAAAACAAATGTTGTTTATTTGAGCTCTACTAACCTGCGTCGTCGGAAGGGGGCTCAGCTGTGTACGCAATACCATCAAGCATTTGGACAAAACAAAATGTTAAAATTTAAAAAATATTGTTTCAGTTTTTTGGTTGAATATTCAATATAAGGCGGTGGGATGGCATGATTCCAAATTCCAATGCAGGCCCCATCCTTTCCTATCTCCAAGAGAAATATTATGGTTTTGAAACATTTTGTATTTTTGTAGTAAATATAAATAATGTTGAGAAATGTTGGTAACCTTTCTGGAACTGCCCCACAGGATTTACACACACATTTTGTGTGTAGGAATTAGGGCCAATAGTTTAGGGAACATTTACAAAAATGGAGGAGTGGGGATGATCCTACAGACCCTAAGAGATGTTGGTGTTTAACCCCCGCTTGTCTGTTGAATCAATCTTACAATTATTTTTTGAAATTTGTTTTCAAAGTGTTTTTTTTCCTTTTTCTTAGGAAATTATTTATACGAAACACAATAAAACTAAATTTTGAAAATTGTTTTAAAAATCAAAATTAAATTAAATAAATCAAGCAAACAAGCAAAACAACAAACAAACAAACAAAAATCAATATCCACACTCCCAAAACTTACGTAATGTGTACTCCTGTATGCTTTCAGAATTTGGATTTATGCCAACATCATTCTCAGCATAGACCTTTATCTCATACTGTGTGTATGGAACGAGGTCGGTCACATTATACATCATCCCTTCTGTGATTATTTCACTGAATGTCTCCTTATCTGATGAAGTCTGCACATGGCTGACATAGAACCACTGGTCCTCACCACCATTGTATCCAGGTTTCCATGTCACGGTCAGGGTGCTTGAAGTACGGCCAGTCAAGTTAACATTGGTAGGCATGTCGGGTCTTCCTAAATACCGGCGAAAATGTATTGATCTTTCAATTTAACTACTGATTTATTGATTTATTGATTTATTGATAAGTTGATTATTTAAAAAAGAATTGCTGGGAGGGGGATTCACTGGTGTAGGTGGAGGGCAGTACATTTAAAGGTTAATGATTGGTGTTTCAAAAATATACAAATGGTCAAATTGTATCGTTATTACCTGCTGAAAAGCTTATATATGATATTATCTGATATATTATATATGATATTATTGATATTCCATTTAAATAATTTTGATTTAGGTGCTGCCACCTTTTAAGAAAAGTGAAATAACATCCACTTCAAATTTAGGAAAGAATACTAATACTATTTGCGTCTTTCCTAAATCCCACGTTAGAGTACAAACAATCTAAATGCATTTTCTTGTTATAGGATGGACCTTTTACAGGTTGGCTATTTAATGTGGCTTATCAAAGTAAGCGTACTCTGGTCGTACTGTTTAGCCAGCATTATCAATGCTACACCTTCCCTTTTTGCTCTCTTTACACATGGATGAGATATTTTTCTCGTGTAATGAGGTTTGTATAAAGTGATGGGTGATTTTTTTTTCTTTATGAGGGATAACCTGTAAATTTAACTTCAAGTTACAATTGCAGTCAAAGTGACAACATACTCGTTTCGTTGAGAAGCAATTCATGCGAGTCTTTCCCTCCGATTCCATTGGAGCTGTTGCATGTATACACTCCATAGTCAACCTGAGCACTCACTCCCTTGACGGTCAATTTACTTGTGATCACATCTCCATAAATACCATCCTCTTCTGATGTTGTGTATGTGTTTTCCACCAGATATTTTTCAGTATTTGCACCACTGGTTATCCTTGAGTTGTTTGGATTATACCACATCATGCCAGGTACAGGATTGCCTTTTGCAATGCAGATGAGGACTGCATCTTCATCGTTCTTAACAACGACAACATTATTGTCTGCCTTGTTAGTGATACTAGTCTCATCTGTATGTATATTAATGAACAATTAAGCATTGATTCAAAACAAGAATGCTACAATGTGCATAAACCTAGACAATTCTGGATACACAGTGAGATCAAGCCAATCAGGTATATTTGGGACATATAAAAGTATGTGTTACATGTGCTAAGCAAATCTTGTTGGTTGGGATTCTACAGTCTATCTTGGCATCCCTGTCTGCTGTGAAACAAATCTGACTGGTAATTAAGGGAGTTTGAATAACAACTGTCGATTTACCTATTAGCTTGTCAGGTTACCAGCGGCGTATCCAGGACTTTTTCAGTGGGGGGGGGGGGGCACAGTGGGGGGGGGTCATTGCTTTTCAGTGGGGGGCCCAGGGGGTATGGGTTTGTTCCCTTTTCTTTTTCTTTTCTGTTTTTTGGGGCACTGTGAGGATTTTTGGTGGGGGCACCTGGGGCGCACATGCCCTCATGCCCCCGTGGCTACGCCGCTGCAGGTTACGAAGTGTCTGTTGGATGTGATGAAGGGCGAAGACATCAATGAACTACAATGATGTTTACTTGATGATAAACTTTTAATACAACCAACAAAACATATATAACACACATTTATTTATAAGTATTACATGCATGTAACGTTGATGCATTGTGTTGTGATAGGTATACTTACATTGGACATCAATAGGACCCCATGACCCTTCTGGTCGTGTTATCCATGAATCCTTCTGTGCAGTACACTTGATGATGTTATTATTGTCATATCTCGTAGGTGTAAACTCAATCTGACTGCTCAACGTGTAGCGTTTACTTGATCCTGATGGGGCTGATGTGGTATCAGACATAGGCATGATAGGTGTATCTCCATTGAACCAATCCAAGCTCCAATCATCAGGATACCCCATATCTGCCATGCATGTCAAAGTAGTCAACACATTCTCAGTCATCGGTGAACTACCAGTTATCACGGGGGTATCAGGGGGTCCTGCAGAATATGAAAGTTCTTGTTAAATTGTGTTGCAATTTGATGCTTATTATTTGCATGCATCAGGCCTGGCCAAATTGCACAGAGTTTGCAGTTTTCTTTCCTAGCCTAAAAAGAAGAAAAAGTGCAAAAGAAAAAATAATAAAAAAGGTTTACAAATAATAATAAATAACCGGCGACCTCTCGAATACCGTACGAGCGCTCTACCAACTGAGCTAACCAGCCCCTATGTTGGTGGGCGGTCCACTTGTGCCAATCATCTATTGCTCTATGGGGCCAGGTCAGAGGCCAAACCATATCTGCCGAGTAGCCAGGGATCAAGCCCCGGTCAGATGCAAACAACCCGGGTAACGGCAGTAGCGGGAATCACACAATTAACGGGACACAAGCATTGTATGTGGTTGTACACAAAGTAGATTTATAGGGAGAAACTGACCTGAATATTATATAGCGTATATATGTACATGTATATATGTTTTTATGTATACAAAGCATTTTTGCAAACATACTTATATTGCAATAAATTGTCTCTGAATAGCAGGGATTGCTAATGACATCACAAACACTGTATCTGGCACTACAACATGCACACAGTTTGTCTGAAATACAACATACATGTACCACTATCTGAGCAAGGACCAGATAGTTATTCAGAATTGTGATCTATTTCAAGGATATTGAGGTAATAACGACCAATTCTATTTCGATAAAAAATCTAGCACTTTTACATTAGATGGCTGTAACAGTTGTTTCTAGCTATTACATGTTAAGACATGGTGGTCACCTGCTGCATATATGCCATGCATTCGAGACATGGGCGAATGTTCATGCAATGTGTTGAATTATGAAGTAATTAAGTAAAACACATCAACAGTTTTCTGTTCAACTCAAAGTGATTTTGTTGTGATAAACAAAAAAGGACGAATAATTTTGATTGTCCATTAAGTATATGTTTACTATTTTGTTGGCATTATATAAATGTGTTTAATATCAGGATTCTCTCGGATGCTCCCAGATTATTAAAAAAAGGTCATGTACATGTATGGAATAAACGTTAATTTGATGTCAGAAATAACATAAAAGTAGACACTTTATTATACATTGTACATTATATGCACAATATAGTTGTGCCACAAGATTGTACTTGTACCATGGTAGTAGACCACATGTCAAACAAGTTACAAAAGTATTCAAATATTAGTTGTGAACTTTTTATGTGAATGTTTTGGTAATTGACATTACGTAACTGACATTTAACAGTAACTGGCGTTATGTCTGTTTGGGTATGTGATGCATACAAGTCTGTTCTATTAGGCCAACAAAACAAAGATTTTGAGTTGCCCTCCACCGGCCGACCCAAAAGTGCTGAAATCTCGGGTCGGGTTTTTTTTCTTTTTTTTTCTTTTTTTCCCGTCATTCATAGGCCTATTTATTAATGAAACTTACCAATTTTCTTTGTATAAAACATAATACGTTTGATTTGTGAAATTTTCCACTTTTTTTACTGGTAAATTTACCGGTACCCAAGACTCTACATGTTTTCAAATCGAATGGCCCTGGCCCTCGCATGGTGCACTGCCTTCGCACACACTGTGTGCCAACGATTCAAACTCTACACGTTTTCCAATCGAATGGCCCCTCACATGTTTTCCACTGGCTCCCCGCACTGTACGTGTGTCAACGATTGCGACTCGATCTACCCGTTTTCAAATCGAATGGCCACTCACATGCTGCATGTTGAGCATTGCACGCAATATGGATGAATTTGCTGTGTCAATCACAGCGAAAAGTACAACAAAAATGCTTGGGATACTTTTATTCTGAAGCAAAATTCCTTGTTGATAGGTATACAAATGAAAAACATAGTATGTGGTTTCAGTTCCAATGCATTTCAATCTTAAAATGAAGTCAAGGAGAAAAAAAGAAAAAAGAAAAAAGAAAATCCCGACCGACCGACCCCTTCAAATATTTTCACTGGAGGGCAACTCAACAATTTTTTTTTGTTGGCCTTATGTGCAGTGATTGCGAAAATGTCTGTTAGATTCATTTGGTTGATATAATTTGACTGCAGTTTTGAATTGCTACATGTATGTCATATTGACTGTGTAACTATTATTTATGTTTTGTGATACAACTTTTACTAATATAAAATAAATAAACTAAATATATATGTAAAATAGCATTGCTAGCTATGGCTAAAGCATTTAAACAGAACGACGGCTATTGAGTTCTAGTGCTGTTTCATGCAAATTAATTTGCGAAGACAAGGTTTAATCAGCTATGATGATGCTGCTGGTGATGATGATGATAACAACGATGAGGACAAGGATGACATGTACACACCATTCACATCCAGGGTGATATTGACTTCTGGGAATGGAGCCTTTGACTCTGAAATGCTTGCTATCCATTTCAACTCCTTTCTGTGATAATCTCTTGTAGGTGTAAATCTCCAGTCCCCTGTAGTGTCAACCAGTTTATCAACCACGCTGGAGGTCGAGTCGACAGTTAAATTTAATACACCATCAAGAAACCACTCGATAGTTGCAGCTGGTCTGGTACCCTGTACCTTACATGTGAAGGTGTGTTCTGTATCCTGGTCTACAGGCACTAAAGATCCTGGGACTAGTTCACCTCTGGTATCGGTCAGTGACAACGACGATGCCTTCGGTGGCACTAAAGAAAAAATAACAATATCAAATCAAATACGTATAACATTTGTACAGGACATTTTTTTTTTCTCTTAATCTATTGTTTACTTTTGTATAAAGTTCAATTGTTTTGTATGTGGAAATAAATGTCATGTCGAGTATGTGGAGTTGTACTGAAAATCAATAATTGAATATGTTACTGTCATGTTACTGGTTCTTGATCAATGTAATTCCACTACATATAAACAATGAAGTCTCTTACCTTTAATATCAAGCTGCACACTGACACTGATCCCAGAGTGGTCGTCCTTGTTGATGGCTTGACACTGTAACATCTGTCCATGATGGCTCCATGTCGCTGATAGTGTAATTGTACTGGTGCTTGTAGTAAATCCATCAGCATCAGTGACATTACGGTTGTCATAAGATCTTAATACCTGACTCCCAACAGTCCAAGTGAATGATGCTCCAGGGTTTATGTCTGGTACCCGGCATGTGTACTGACGATCTTCTCCTTCCACAAGGTAAGATGTATCCCCAGATGTGTAATTACGTCCAGTTGTGTCAGACATGGTAATGGCGGCAGGGAAGACTGCAACGAACCAATTATGTGCAAGGGTCGCCGCAGTAAAGTAAATAAATATGATTAGGTTGCCTGAATGACAATCAAAACCTGTAAATATCATGTCAGTCATTGCTATGTAGGCTTGTAAATGAAGTCAAGCATAATCCCTAGTGTTATGTAGGTATACGCATGTACATGTACATAAAATGTATTATTAATTAATGTACAATGTACATCTTCTAATGTATAACATGTGTTCCTATATTGTCTCAGCCATTCCAATTAGTTCAGAAGCTTAAACTTGGACAGAGTTAAAAACAAATGTTAAAACATCTATGTAATTTCCAAATTATGTAGAAAAAAGTGTTTCCCACTAATATTTACATGTATACAGATATGTACCACATGGGGCACAATTACATGTACATATGTGCATGGTTCATTCTGTCAGTTCATAAAGTCCGGTATTCAAAAAGTGACTTCATATGATGGGAACAGGTCACAAGATTTATGTGTCCCAACATGAACAAACCCAGTACTAATAGCAAATTACATACGGTCTTAAGTATTTTGAAATACTAGGTTATTTCTTTCAGACATGTCTGCGGAAAGCTTCCCAAAATTAAACTAATATTAATATGTAACTTTCTTCAGCATAGTTTTTTGAACCGTGAACTTACATGAATGTAATCAAGTATATTATTGTGAATTATATATAGGCCTAATTATATAACAGGTACAATATTGATAGCCTTAATTGTTGATCCATGATTACTTAAGACTTGATACATGTTACATTTCATTCACTGTGCCAACCATTATATGCACGTGTTTATATCACACAGTAATATAACGCCCCAACGAACTGTTGGTGGCAGACTTTAACCTCAAATCACACAATGGTTAGTTGAGAAAAGACACACCATTTTCGTCTTTAAAGGTAATGATTGTTTTTTTTCTTTTATTACATATATTTTATCATTAAAGGTAAACGACTAAAGTTACATACAATACACAAACTTATTAACTATTCATTTTATTTGGATTTCTAGTTTCTGAGAATTTGTTATTTTCTTGACTTTAGCAGCCGAAAGTCATACATTTCATGATGTATGTTTTAGAACTTTTGAAATGGCCTTTATATCATTGTAAATTTCACTAGATGTCTATTTAGATGTATTTATAGAATGCAGAGTTTGCCGAAATGCTATATTTTGTTACGATATGAATACATTTTCCGTATATTTTGGAGAGTTAAGGTGCGAGATGGCGGCCGACATCAAGTTTTAGCGGGAATCGCCATTTTAATTTATTTTATTTATGTTTTTCTTATCCCTACATAAGATAATAAGGTTTACTACAGTTTTTAATATTATTTATGATTCTGTTTATTCATATAATGGTTTTCATTAAGTTATGAAACCGTCCATTTGTAAAGATTATTTGCATTTATTTAATTAGGTCTTATTAATACTTTGTTAATTCAGATGAGAGGAAAAAAACTCACCCTTTCCCGGTCTTTTTACAGAGTTTTTAATAAACTACACAGGGGACGTTCAGTGCCGTTTCCTCTTCCCTTTAATTGACCTTCTAAAATCTCGATCACATATAAAATTACATACAATACAATAATGTTCAAAGTTTTACACACAAATTACTTAGCATAAAGTTTATATGAAGGTATCAAACGTTCGTTTTCTTGAAATATTTTTGTCTGAGTAGATTCCACGTTAGATTATACAAAGTGTGTTTGCCGATTGAATATTTTTTCTCACTAATGACACAATGTAATAAGTTGAAACGTTCACAGGTTGGTCGTTTATTGTTTGATTCAAAGAAAGTACTCTTTATACTTTTGGAAGCATACCCAGATTTCTGTCGAAAGCTACTCCGAAAAAAGTTAAAATGGGACTTCGTTCAGCATATTTTTTTCGAACCATCATAAAGTTATAAAATCAAGTATAGTATATTTGATTGTACAAAAATTACTTCATTTTCATAATAATGGTATGTTGGGAATCTTGGGAATTTTTGAAAAATTAAAGTCCATACGTTTATGTACATTATCACCAATTATTAAATGGTTTGACTCAAGTGACTTGCATAAATAACATACCAGTGACATCCAATGTAACCATCACAGATGGGAATGGCTCCTGTGACTCTGCAATACTTGCTACACATTTCACCTCTTGTCTGTGATTGCCTCTTCCTGGAGTGAATACCAAGTCTCCTGTTGTATCGACTAACCCATTCATTTCACTAGAGGTTGGGTTCACTGTTGGCTGTGATGTACCATCGAGATACCATTGAATGGTTGCAGCTGGTCTGGTACCATGTACCTTACATGTGAGTGTGTGTTCTGTACCCTGGTCTACAAGTACTAAAGCTCCTGGGTTAAGTTCACCGCTGGAATCATGCAGTGACATCAATGATGCCTTCGGTGGCACTTAACAATAGCAAGAGCAAAATAATGGTTATTCAAATTACGTTCAAAATGTTTATCATGCAATGAGTTACAAAATATACTGTACATATCGCCAGTGCACTGGTCTCACGAAATGACACAAATTTGTCCACTAGACAAAAGTTATACACAAAACGGCGTTTGAAACACGTTTTTTCATCAACAAATATATTTTTGAATTGTCACTTTGTAGTCTCTGTAGAACTTTGGAATTGTGGAAATGTTGTTTTGGATTACGAAAGTAGCACACTTCGAGCTTCAAAACTTCGTGACACTGTAGCTTCTGGTGAATATCGCCAAAATATAGAAAGCAATTTTGTTTAATCTTTAATTTTCGACACTTTATGTCACATCGTGGGACCGGTGACGATTATATTATTATACACATTGTTTCCATCTGAGTTAAGCATATGTTCATATTTCCCTGTGCGTTACTGTGTAGTTTATAATCGATGGTAGTTATGTTATTAACACGGCTAACTGTTGTTGTAACAGTAATGGCCATGGTCCGCTGGGTAAGTAAGGTAAGTTTTGCAGTGTTTTTTTTATCAGCACGGCTAACTGTTGTGACGGTAATGGACCCGCTGGGTAAGTAAGGTAATTTGCAGTATTTTGCTATTAGCAGAGCTAACTATTGTTATGACAGTAATGGACATGATCCGCTGGGTAAGTAATAGGTCAGCTTTGCAGTATTTTGCTATTAGCACGGCTAACTGTTGTTGTGACAGTAATGGACATGATCCGCTAGGTAAGTAAGGTCAGTTTTGCAGTATTTTGTTATCAGCACGGCTAACTGTTGTTGTGGCGGTAATGGACATGATCCGCTGGGTAAGTAAGGTCAGTTTTGCAGTATTATTTAACCAGCATGCATCACGCAAATTGGCTTGTGCGTGCACACTTTGGCATTTGCGAAAAGGTCTATTGTTGAACATCCAAATCGACACTTTGTCAAGCAATTGACAGCGGTATTTAAAAGCAAACATTTTTTTTGTTTAAAATTGTTATACATTGTACAAAATAAATTACATTACAAAATATTGGTACTACGAGTCATTGTACCTTTTATTTGTATAGCTACAGTGATATCCACCTCAGAATCTGTAAGTCCATCTTGTCTATTGGTAGCACCACACGTCAACTGCTGCATTGCTGGGGTCTCTGGGATGTCAATATTCAATGTGTTGATGCTGTCAACTAACCTGATGTCAATACTATTTGGAAAATCTACTTGGGTTCCTTGTTGCTGGGGTGTGGTGTCTAAGGTCCACGTGAACTCTGCAGCAGGGTTGATACCGGGGACGTTACATGTGAATTGACGGCTGTTTCCTGATACAACAGCGACAGTAGCTCCTGCACTGTATGTGGTCCCATCATATGTAAATGAAATATCTCTAGGTGGTACTGTCATCCAAAAGTTAAATTAAACAACATCGGGAAATAATATCTCATTTGTTTATTAATATTGTTTAAAATTATTTTAACGGAAATAGAAGACAACCTTGTTTTCTTAATACAAATCCTTCAACTCTTCATTGTTTATCAAAAACAAGCAAAATGACAAAACAACAAGGCAGAAAGCAAAAATCAAATCAGTGTCCAGTTCTATGCCTTAATTTGTTTAAAACTTAAATTAAGTTTTTTTTGCAAGTTGTGAAGTTGTGATTAAAATCCGTGTCTGCCGATCTACGGGATATCCCGTAGAACCTACAAAAGCTGCAACTGCCAATCAACGGGAAAATTAATAGCATTTTGCTGTTCGACAGAAACGAGATTGTTCACTGAAACATGTAACGTTTTATGGTATACTTATAGATGGCTCACCTCTGACTTGTATATCTATGAAGTGACTTCTGTACCTATCTGTATCTATCCCACACCAATATCTTGCCTCGTCATCCAATGTGAGTGATGTTATTGTCAGTGGATACCCAGGATCATTCTTATCAAACAGGTAATGTGAAGCATCCCTGATTAATACTTGATCTGATGATACAGTGAACCTCACAAGTATGTCAGCCATATGGAACCCCATCTCATCAAAGCTACTATTTCTCCAATCAAGCCTTACAAAGCTATCAGATGCTGTACATCTCAGAGTGGTGTCTGTACCAAGGTCTGCCCATGGTTCTCCTGACACGGTTGGTTGTGCGGCATCCACTACATGATAAAACGTAAATTATGAGGAATACCTCTCCAAATGTTCAGTACAGTTAAATGTATTACATGTATACTATCCTCAACTATCGTGCACAAAAGTAATTTGTACATGTACAAATGTTTCTACATGGGCAATTCTTCAGTAACTTGGAGCATTCTCTCGTTATGTGTTTGACATCTCGGCCCATTCTTTCTTTTCTTTAATGTGGACTTATATAGCGCACGTATCCACCAAACTGGTGCTCAAGGCGCATTATATTATTACCCCTGCTCACCAGGCTCATAAATCATTCCTGAAACCATCTCAGCTCCCTGGGGAGTATGCAGCTCAATTTCTGCCATTACAGCGCATATATGGCTAATCAAACACAACAACCAACTCTGCCCTCACAGGTACCCATTTACCCCTGGGTGGAGAGAAGCAATTATGGTAAAGTGTCTTGCTCAAGGACATAAGCACCATGGTCGCAGTTGGGATTCGAACCCACATTCTGACGACTCAGCTATCAGAACACAAATCCGATGCACTAAACCGCAAATTATTCTAAAATTGAATTGGAAGATATCATCTATTAATAGGTTTAACTATTAGAGGGCAAAGAGCCGTTGTAATAAAATGTAGAGTATGACATTGAGTAAATGCACAATTTAAATGGGAGGTCTCACTACATTGCTTTCAATCATTCTGAGATATGTTTCCGTGTGAAGTACTTTCAACTTCATACGTTGGGTACATGATGTTTACAAAGTTACAATGCACTGGTATACTACATCGGGGAGGGTGGTGATGTGGCTGCCTTCCAGCGAAGTAAATACTTTTCCATGTTGATGCAAAACGAAAACACGTTTCATTAAAAATAATTATTTCAGACAAAAGACGGATTTACCTTTGATCAGGAAGAACGCAACGGTGAGCAAGCCTACGCTGTACATTTCTGCTACCATTGAGGTACATGAATGTCTGTCAACTTCGAAACTTCAGTATCATTGCGCCGCACCGAGTCTATTTTTCAACTTGTTTGTACACGTACATTAGGCCCCCCAAAAAAGATGTTGAGTTGCCCTCCACCGACCGACCCAAAAGTGCTGAAATCTCGGGTAGGTTTTTTTTTTTTTTTCCCCCATCATTCATAAGCCTATTTATTAATGAAACTTACCTATTTTCTTTGTATAAAACATAATACGTTTGATTTGTGAAATTTTCCACTTTTTTTACCGGTAAATTTACCGGTACCCAAGACTCAATCTACATGTTTTCAAATCGAATGGCCCCGGCCCTCACATGGTGCACTGCCTTCGCACACATTGTGTGCCAACGATTGCGACCCAATCGAATGGCCCCCCTCACATGTTTTCCACTGGCTTCACACACTGTTTTGTATGTCAACGATTGCGACTCGATCTACACGTTTTCAAATCGAATGGCCACTCACATGTTGCATGTTGAGCATTGCACGCAATATGGATGAATTTGCTGTGTCAATCACCGCGAAAATTACAACAAAAATGCTTGGGATACTTTTATTCTGAAGCAAAATTCCTTGCTGATAGGTATACAAATGAAAAACATGGTATGTGGTTTCAGTTCCAATGCATTTCAATCTTAAAATGACAGTCAAGGAGAAAAAAATATATAAAAAAAATAAAAAATCCCGACCGACCGACCCCTTCAAATATTTTCACTGGAGGGCAACTCAACAATTTTGTTTTGGGCCTTATGGAAAGTACCTTATCTTTATGTCCATGAACCCGTTATTGTCAATGGAAAGGCAGACAAGTACGGTACAAAAGGTTAAATTCTATTCATACTGACATTATTGGTATATGTCTGAATGAGCTGCAAGCTATTTACTAATCGTGATATGATCTGTGCATGCATTGCGATTTTATTTCCTGCTTCCGCATTTCTCCTAATAGAATGAAACAAATATCAAACGATATGTTATAATTATTATGGGACATACGCAATTGTTTTTTTAATACTTCCCTGTGATATACGTAGGCATTTTCGGAAAATGTGTTTCTTGAATATCACAGTATAAAATATGATTTGAATGTCATGATTGTTGAAGGGACTGAACAAAAAAAATACAGACAATTGTTTGTTGTTCGGGTGAACTTCCGGTTCAAACAAATGATTGTTTATGATGTAACAGTCATATTTTGCAAAGGTCCATAATGTTTTATTATAACAACATCAATTTCATATTCAAAAGCCCTTTAAATTTGGCATTGCATTGAATTTGAACTGTTTGACCCGGAAGTAAAGGTCAGGTCATTAGAAAGTCATATATCCAACACAATAAAGGTATATAATGATTATGGAAAAAAATACCTTATTTGGTTCAGGAGATATGATGATTCATAACATATAATTAGAATTACATGTACATGTGCTATGATGAACACCTTAACTTCCAGTTTGGTCACGTGACTAAAATGTATACTTCATAAAGGTAATACACTGGATATCTTTTATCATCATACTAAATTTTGGGAAATGTTCACCTTCTTCTAAAACTACCGCAAGGGGTGGATTCAGAATATTTGTGTCTTTTAAAACACCCGGTTTCGATCAGACGGAGACCTGATTATGGTCAGGTCTGTGTACGAAACGTCACATAATTCGCGATCTTTACGATGACGCAAAGATGCGAATATATCTTCTTCTTCTTGTTTTAAATATTAAACTTTGATTTAGTGTAATTCGGTATCTGACGAGGTCTCAATGAGGTCAAAACTTTACAGATAATTACATGATAAGATCTACTTATGTGCTAAATTGTAAGGTTCTGTGAACTTTGAAGCTATATTTTTGTTTACGGATCAGAGTTTAATAAGGGAAGAAACCGAATAAAAACTGCTGAAGCACGAACACCTAAGAAGTAAAAGTAGTTACATACATCAGTACGACATTTTAAATATTATAAATTTCATCTTTGAATGTCCTATAAATTTAGCTTCAGAATTTCAGCTACATGTCTGTTTGAGGAATGTTACATATTTCATATTCACGTTTTTACGATAATTAAAAAGAAAGGATTTATTTAATTTGATTGAAGGGATATGACTTTTTCATAATATTAATTATGAAAAGCAGGAAGAGGTGGGAAGGAAAGGAGGAGAAACACACGAACACGAACACCTAATAAAACAGTTTTGTATTTTAAAAATGTGGCGAGAGTCAAACCCTTCACAATCTGTTAGCATGCACCTCCCCCTCTGTATTGGCATGATTATCGGCTTGTGGAAAACTGGAAATAGAACATACATGTACACGTGAGGGCTTAATTTAAGTAAGCAAATACACGATTATTAACAAGATCGTGCGCTGCAGTAGGGAAGCCTGGACTTAGGAATTTGCTTTAGGAACTTGGCTATTATTCTAGTGAAATATTTTCAATTCTTAAGGCATTCAAAGTCACTAGAAGCAAGCAAATGTTGTTCCCATTCCATAGCAAACGTAGCCTTTAGTTAAGGCGCACGCGGCAACCCAAAACAACCGAAGAAAAAGACCACGCACACTTATCGCGAAACCACGAGTTCCTTTACAAGTCCGTTCTGAGGACGCTACCACTGAATGATCTGGGGTATCATAATGACCTCCGTCATGGGGTTTTAAATGATTTTAATTCCTGGGTGATCCATTTCTCTATCATTAGGGCTTAACATACCAACATTTCTGCGAAAATCAACTCAAAAATCAGTTAAAAGTAACTTTTAAGTTCTTCAACATATTTCAAACCATGAAGTTACTTGTATGGAATTAATTTATTGTAAATTCTAGATCAGGAACACGTTTTGTTTCACACTCATTTCACGACTCATTTTAAAAAGAAAATCAGTATGGGTATATTTAGAACAAAAGTTTGCTAAAAATGGGTAGATTACATGTTTAACTAATAATCAAATGTGGAACTGCTTTTTGAAAAGCTAGACAAAATATTAATTACCATATCTGACTTGACAACTCACACATGAAAATCCTTGTCATTTAATTGGTGGAACATACAAAATAACCAAATCAAGTACAACACAAGATTTACTCTGGCTTGTGATGTTCCAAAAGCAGTGGCTTAACCGGGGTCCAATTACCAGAGGGGCACTAGGGGTGCATCACTTTTTCTAGAGGGGCATATCAGTACTTGAATATTTTGTGTCCTGCAGCTTCAAATGGGGACCTATTTTTTTTAAACCTCGGCTGGGGACACGTGCCTCCCGTGCCACCTCCCCCATAAAAAGTACGTGCATGTACTATACATACTATACATACCATTGACATTCAGTATTGCGGTCACATTTGGTAACGGGCCTGTGACTCCGCCGTGCTTGCCAGACACAGTATCACCTGCCTGTGATTGTCTCGGCTGGGAGTGAATGACCAAGACCCAGTGGTGTTATACAGTTCATTGTTGTCTACTGAAGGAGGGGCAGCAGTACCAGTATACTGCATATCACCATTAAGGAACCACTTAATAGATGCAGCTGGTCTGGTACCTTGTATCAAACAGGTGAATGTGTGCTCCGTCCCTTCATCTACAGTTGCTGTACCATCTTGGTTGGTTCCTGGGAGGGTCATTCTTGAAGCCTTTGGAGGCACTGACAACGAAGGAGGTGATAAAACAAAATAATTATTTTGGAACAGGTGTACAAATAAATACATGTGTAACATAATCCAAAAGGAAGCATTGACTATAATCATAAACAGTTGACACATTGAAGAGTGAGGAGGAATACTTGTTTACTATTTTACATTAAAAGGACAATATCGTCACGTTCAATAGGGCATGGAATCGGAAAGCTAGTTTGGATTAAATTCAGTGACTGCCACAATAACCCCACACGATGAGCCAGTAATGTTCAATCATTGTGTTCATCTTAAACTAGGACAACGATACTATGTCCTGTTGAAGTCTGCTCTGATCGTGACGAAAGTGTCGCTTTAAACAACTAACCTTTGAAAGTTTTAACTTAATATTACGTTGCGCTGTTAACGATAAAATAGTGAAAAGGAGTACTCTCTGTAGAATTCTAGGGACGATTGATACCATGAAAATCTTTACACCACAGTTTAACATTAATTTGGCCAATGGTGAATGGCACCAATCCTATGTCTTACATTTAAATAAATGTATACATTGTACCTTTAGTAACAATACGTATTCATAATCATGTATGTTCAAATAATTTACAGTTATCAAGGCACGGAGATGCAGGAACTTTGTCATTCATTTCACCATGACCGTACTGTACACTGTGAACATTTTGCCGCCTTGCACAAATTTACCACACATTTTGTAGTGGTTCCCTCCTTTTTTGTCGTGTACCCCCAGCCCTTCTTTTCTCATTATGTGGCCGAGGAACTTCAGTTGTCTTTTTCGGATGTTTTTAAGCAGTTTCCTTTCTTCTCCCAAAACTTCTTCGCTGGTAACCCAGTCTGTGGAACCATAGTTCCATTGCCTCCAGCCCTTTCTCCATTGCTGTAGGGATAGTCTAACATTCACTACCGTATAAGAGTTCAGAGTATACATAACTTTCAGTATGTTTCCCAATTTCATAAATTTGTCTTCCGCCATTCCAATTATTTTTTTAAATTTCTATGTCGGATCTTCCATCTTCTGTGACAGTACTTCCTAAGTACGTGAACTTGCTATCTTGTTTGATAGTCTTGTCTCCAGCCTTTAGTATACATTTTTGAACATCTTGTCTCTTGTTTATTACCATACATTAATCTTTTTTGTAGTTGATGCTTAGTCCTTTTCGTTCATTTTCTTCAACCACCTTGCTGAGTAGAGCTTGTAGTTTTTTTGTGATTCTGTGATGAGGGCGATGTAGGTCACATTCAATTTTTTTTCCGGTAAGCATTTACAATCTCTGTCATCTTCTCGATGCCAAAGTCATCTAACGCTGCTATCATCTCTACTGTTATTTCGTAAGGTCCAGCAGCTTTATTCCTTTTCATTTTTCTTATAGCTTCTTTCACTTCAGACTCTAGAGCCATCCATGTCACTGTTCTCTCTTGCCTGCCATCGTCAAACAGTTCTCCCGTGTATTTGGTCCACCTTTCTAGAGAATCTCCTGCTTTTCCATGATCACTGACCGATCCTTTGATCTGATTCATCCAGATGCTGAGCATGTCTTTGATCCAGTTATCTCCTTTATCTTTTTATGCATTGTTGATGGTTCAATTTCTTTACATCGTTTTATTATAGCCTACATGTGTTATAATTAAGTTAGAGTACAAAAGCTTTTGCTTCACATGAGCCTAAATGTTGTCCTACATTTTACAGTAAAGTCTTCCATTTAGATAAGTTGAGTGTTACTGTTTATTTCTTGCTCTGACTTGTTTAACTCTGTAAAACTACCATTTGGTGTACGAACAATGAATGTAATGCAAGCCAGCATCGAAGTAAACTGAAATAAAATTATACTATGTAAATCTCAGAAGTATTTGTACCTTTGACTTGAAGAGTTACAGTGATCTCTGCGTCATTATCTAATAATCCATATTGCCTGTTGGTAGCCCCACAAGTCAGCTGCTGCATTGCAGGGATCTCAAGGATGTCAATAGCTATTGTACTAGAGCTGTCAACCAATCTGCTGTCACCAGTATTGGAAGAGTTTATACCAGGGATTCCTTGATGAAGGGATGTGGTTTCAAGGGTCCAGGTGTAGATTGCAGCAGGCTTGATGCCAGGTGTGTAACAAATGACCTGATGGCCACCTCCTGCTACCAATGTGACACAATCTCTATCGTTGTAGGTGGTATCATCATATGACAATGACATAGTGTGTGGTGGTACTGTAATTATAAACAAACAAAAAACGGTTAAAATAATTATTATCTCAAAGGAGACATTATGAAAACTGTGAACATTTTAACCACACTTCGGCCTATTTTATTTCATGTGGAAGAGGACAATACACTGAACTTGTTTTGGCGACCCTTATTGAAAACTCTGATAAGGCTATCTTTGATATAATCTGTTCATACTGCAATGTTTGGATACAGAGGGATGAAATACGTAAGGTCACTACATGAGCCACAAGAAGTGTTATAATAAATATGTACACGTAACAATTGTCATGAACTAATTGTTGGGATGTTGACGAACATTATGCACCAGTTCATATTATTATTAATAAGTTGTGGAATTGGTATATTTCAATGATCCCCTTTTAAAATAGTTAGCTTCAGGGGTAGTTCCAATTTAAACAGTGTAATAACATATACATTATGCACTATAAAGTACTTTTCATTTGCATGTTTAATGAGTCACTTGTGTATCCTGTTGTATACACATAGCACCAGTACTTCCCCTCGTCTTCCAATGTCAGTTGTTTTATTGTCAATGGATGACCTGGATCAGTCTCATCAAACTCATAATGTGTATCATCCCTGATGATTACATCTCCTGATGAGTCGAGCAACAGGATAATACTAGACTTTAAAACATCCGTCTCATCAAAGCTGCTATTTCTCCACAACAACTCTACAACTCCAGACACTGTACATCTCAGTGTTGTGTCAGTACCAATATCTGCATACGCTTCACCTGTGACGATTGGCTGTGAATCAACATCTTTGAAAAAAAGAAAGATCAAAGTTTGTTCAGCTGAATTAAAAAAAACTGACCTATGACACAGTCGTTCATGAGAAAATAGTAAATATGCGTTCAGAAATTTCGATCGGCAAACACAAACATCGTATTCATTCTAAACGTATTATTGTTAAATACAAATGATCATTTATTCCATGTTGAGAGTACCAAAGATGGTCACTGCCTTTTATGCGTGTTTAAATCATACACAGCTTTGAAATGTGTGCACCAGGAAGAAATAAAATTACAATTCATTGGTATTCTAAAAAAAAAAGTGTAATAAAGAAATAATAGAAATTAAATTATTTTGCAAACAAATATAGGAGTAGGATTAGGAGGTGGAGGTGGAGTTAAAAACAAATTTTGAGTGTACAAAATATTATTATAATGTTTTTAATTTTGTTTTATATTACAAATTGCACGAGTGCAAATGGTGAAGCATTCATGAATTTTGCCAGCCATTCAGCTGAAATCTTCTGAACATACTTTAAAAATAGTGTCGACATGAAATTGCAGGAATTTCGGGCCACATCTTATATTATATATTTATCAATGTGATCACGTGTGGTGTATAAGGGAGCGTCTCAAAAGTCCGAACGGTAGGAACGTTCTAATTGGATCGGTTGAGTATTCCAGCGCGCGTACATGGACCGGTCCATTGGACCGCCGGAACGTTCCATTGGAACGTTCAAAATGCTAACGCGCGTATTCAATCGTGTAGGAATGTTCCCGTAGTTCGGCACAATGTCGCGGTCCAGCAGAACGTTCTGGCAGTAAAATGGATTGCGGGCGTGTGCCCACGGGAACGTTCTTTTGTGCCTAGAATGTGCCCGACTTTTGAGACGCTCCCTAAACGACCAGTAAAGACCGACTGCGGTGATAATAATAAACCAGTAAGTATGTGAGTATGCGCCACACGGAAATAAACCAAATAGAGTGTATCAAGTTTGTATTAAGTGACGTGAACTCAAGGGCCAATTTGGAATATCATCCGTTCTTAAGTCTCCGGTTTCTGGTCATAGGTCAGCTTCAAAATCGGTGCGGTGACACACCTTTTTAAGTTAATTGATCAAGCAATTTTGGACATCGTTTCATACCAAAAAATAAGAAAATTAAAAATGCCAACGGATCTGAGGCGATGCGCGCGGAGACCTGAAACCAGAGACTTTTTTGCCCAAATGTTGGATTTTTTCAATTATTTATGGCTCTCTTTCTATACAAATGGTTCTGGATATTGGAATTTAGAAAAACGAAATCAAGGTGGGCATTTATGAATGTGAATGAAACTTTGACACTTGCTCTTTTCCGCAGGTCTTATCCTGACCGCGGGTCTTATCCTGTATCGTCTAGTCTGAAATCTAGTTTGGGAGAAACTGGTACATTTGGGGAAGAAATCTAATTCCTAGGTACGTCAGAGGACTTTTATTATTGCATGGGTACCATTTGGGAGTACCCAGCGTGACAACGATCCCTTTAAGGTGTAGGCTATTACAATTTGGAACAAATCTGGCTGCCTTAATTGAATAATTTATCATGTACGTACTGTTTCATGTTGATGCTAAACCCAGGTGTTCAATACAAATAAAAACAAATTACCTTTGATCAGGAAGAACACAACGGTGAGCAACCTTACGATGTACATTCCTGCTGCCATTGAGGTACATGAATGTTGTCTTCGAATCTTTAACATCGCTGCACTGAGTCGGTTTTTCAACTAGTTTGTACAAGTACAAGTACAGTACAAAAGGTAGCTTATCTTTATGTCGATTGACCCGTCATTGTCAATGGAAAGGTAGCTACAAGTACAAATAGTTCAGTTCTATTGATGTTGATATTATTGGTATATGCCTGAATGAACTGCAATCCATTTTACTGATCACGATGTATGACCTATGCATGAAATATTTTATTTCCTGCTTCCGCATTTCTCCTAATTGAAATGAAAACAGTTAAAAGAGAAATAACGAACGTAATTTATAATCATTATAGGCCCTATTAAAATGTTATACTTCCAGGCATTTAAGGAAAATATATTTGTCAAATGTCATATAAAATGTGATTTGAGCATCATGAATGTCGAAGGAACTGAACAAATAAATTTCAAAGTTTCCCCACCTTTAAATATTCCAAATATAAGATCAAATGCGGAGAGGGTCAAACCATTTACAATATGTTAGCTTTATGTCCTTAGCATTCGCCTCCCCCCTCCACCCGCACTGACATAATTGTAACATACCCAGCACTTACCTATTAATAAAACCAACCGCCAATAGGTGGCGCTCTTTATGTAACATGTAATGCTGGAGACAAGTCTAGCTTTGCAAGGAGTCCCAATAAAACAAACATGGAGGAGTCCAGAATTATCTTACAGAGTTGAGTATTTAATACAATCCGTCCAACATCTTTACAATAATTATCTGCTATAGTCTTTAATCAAGGCGCTTTCGGCATCATGAAAAGAGAACATACGTGTACATATGAGGGCGCCATTTAAGTAACTAGATTGGTCCATGTTTCTGTATACCTCGTGCCCACGGCTCTGTCGCCCTAGAACAATATCCCAGTATAATTTAGGTGTTCGTACCTGATGGGGTTTGGGGGTGCTGTCTCATACACGATTACAAACAAGGGTGTGTCCTGCACGAGGGAGGCTAGGACTAGGCTAGCCATTGCAGGTTGCTAATAATTTCTTCATAATTCAGCATTCTTTTTCAAAAGAGTTAATTTTAAAAATATGTTATGTTAAAACATAATGTTTTTCTTCGAAACATGTTTGAAATGATTTTGCTTATTATTTTGTAGTAACCGATCAGTGTCAACAAGTCGTTTAAAACACAGCACGGCAGAATTCCAATCGATCCAGCAATTTTTCCTGCAATTGGACATCGTTTTATAACTCCAAAAAAGAAAACTAAAAATGCTGACGCACAGGTCTGAAGCGACGCGCGACCAGAAACCGGATGTAGCCATCACACATCTTTTAAAACGGTACGTTTTCCCTGCCTTTTCGAGGATTGCTGGATTTCTAAGAGAACTCATGGATTGATGGCCATATGGAATTTACGTTGCCAAAAGACAAACATTCATCTGCAAAATAATTTGTTTAATTGTACTGAAGTGATAGCACCCTAGAGAGTAATATTGCAAGGGAAATTTGATACTGTGGCAGACTCCCGAGACCACTCTACAATCCCCTGCTTCAATGTATTGTCCCTGAGGCAAAGACAAAAACTGCGGTTTATTCGCGACTGGTCACGGCTTTATAGATAAACTAAGAGAATATTCAGACAATCCCGGCCAAAATAGTTGGGACACGTGACAATAAACATACCCTCCCCACTCTCGCTCCCCCCACCAATGTTGTTATCTGCAGCCGGAGCACAGACTGCGCAATGAGAGCCAACATTGTCTGGGGGCTGGGGGAGGGGTGGGGCAGCGAGATTTGGCCGGGATTGTAGGTCAAACTAGCTCAGAAGAACTATCAGCGTTGGTGGCGACAATTTCATAAACTTTTAACCCAAATTCTACCTTGGTTCAGAAATCTATATCGAACAATCTAAAACCTGGGACGGTGAACTCGTTTTTGTGGAAATCTACCGCCAAGTGATAATTAATTGTCTTACTCTCTGCTAATCACACAGTAATTACGGCACAAGTAAATCGCACTGACAACATGTTTGTCGGCAAGAATAAAGTAACTAGTTTAATCAACCTTACTTCAATCCGAGGTGATCATAGATTTTACACAATAATTAATTGAAATGATTATGTGGCCTCTAAAATTACAGTTGTGTTTAATTAAGAATAATATAAAATTCAGTAGTCAATCATAACATCATACAAAATACTATACGTCAGGCTTAGTCAACCTTAGGCTTAGGCTTATTAGGAACGCATGCACCCAACAACCCGACTACACAATTCACTTATTGCAGTACACGCTGCTGGGACTCATACAGGTGTAGTCAACCACATATATTTATATTTATATCAACCATGAAATTGCACGCCAGTAGTTTTAATGGTTTATAAACCATAAAGTTGTCGCAAAAATGTGATATTAATGGTATGTAAAGCATACCAACAGCCATGAACACAAATCCATGGTTTACATATAATTGAGCTAAACCATGGCAAAACCATGCTTAAAATGGACTGAATATTATGTAAAATGGCTATAAAATAGTTGTAAAATGTAAAATGGCTATTATAATGGCTTTAATATTTAAATACATTGGCTTTAATAAGTAAAATGACTATAAAATGGCTTTAATATGTAAAATATTGTCATGGAATATCAATCTAGAGTGGGCGCAGCCATTACTACACAGATACAAGAACTTCATCAATTAATCTTAGTATATTTCCTCCAGGCAAAGCTTCACATCTTATTTATTTACTGTACTAAGGCCAACAAAAGTCTCCTGGTTCTCGTCATCGGTCGGCTTAAAATCGGAAATACGTGATACGGGTATACTCAGCGACCAATATATCGAGAACAATAGATAATTGATATAAGTGGACCGCCCACCAACATAGGAGCTGGTTAGTTTAGTTGGTAGAGCGCTCGTACGGTATTTGAGAGGTTGCGGGTTCGAGTCCGGCATCAGCCAATTTTTCTTTGCTCGCTTCCCTTATTATATAATATTTCAGGTCAGTTCCTTCCTATTTTTATTTATTATGTGTACAACCACATAAAATGCTTGTATCCCGTGGCGTTCATGATCCCCGCTACTGCCGTTACCCAGGTTGTCTGCATCTGACCGGGGCTTGATCACTGGCTACTCAGCAGATATGGGTTGGCCTCTGAACTGGCCCCCATAGAGCAATAGGCGACGCGCACGGAGACCAGAAACCGGATACCTTTTTTATTGGCCTAAAGGTATAGGCTTCTGGTTAATACATCTGGGTACAGAGTCACTGATTACAAATTAAAACAAAAATAATAATAAAAATATGTCTGTCTGTCTGTCTGTCATTCTGTCTGTCTGTCTGTCTGTCTGTCTGTCTGTCTGGATCATAGAATAACAAGCAAGAGATATTCGCGTGGACGGCTATTATTACTACACATAATTGGACATGGCACACAGGGGCTGCAATGTACTGCGAGTAAATTACTCAGACTTTGATTAGTTTCCGTTTTATACACAAAGCGATGTAAACGTTTTACTGAATCGACTTCAAAATATACATTCACAGTATTTTTTTTTAAATTACAGCGGGGAAATAATAAATGATAGGATACCTAAATGCGACTGCAAAAACCTCAACATTTCCCACGCCATGACTTGTAATCCCTTTGTACATTATTGGTATATTTGATTTAAAAACTTATTCCTGATATTCATAGATTGGGTCACATTTTTATGTAATTACTGAAAATGGTTATTATACTATATAATTAATCTTACTTAAAAACAAAAACAAGTAGTATGTAGCGTCACATTTCGACCCCTGCCGGGTCTTTAAACAACTTTCGAAAAAAAGACTCTGATAGGGTCAAAACGTTAGGCCACTAACTGCCAATACCTTTTGTGATTCACTTCGTGTCATGTGATTGGTAAGGAGGTCTGCAACAGCCATTTCTGTATTTCATTTACAAACTGTGGTGTTATTCTTAATATAAGGCTACGTATAATGTTTCAGAAGTCATCTGCAGTATTCACACGCTTTGTCTGATTGGGCTCCAGATAAAGGTAGTCATCTTTGTTCAAATCGCTCATGATGAGATAATCCTGGAAACCAGAACAGACATTACAATTAATATGAACATTAACCTGTTTATATTAAATCTTAACAGAGAGGGAAGGGTCAATATTTGTAGTGTTGTTAAAACTGTATTGTAATGAATACGATCACTCTTTGATATAAGTAGTGAAAATCAGAGTTGGCGACTGGAGTTGGCCACTGGAGTTGGCGACTCGAGTCGGCAACTCGGACTCAAGTAGCAAAATGTTGTGACTTACTTGCGACTTAAGCTAAAGACTTCACAAAGAATATTCTTTGATTAGACATTTAGTTCGTAAAACATAGTTTAAAATTAATTACTCCGTGATTCGGTGAATGACAATTTTAGAGATGATACAATGAAGCGCGTGAGCTCACAGATATTCGCACCGTGCAGGAACCGTTGAGGGCACATGTTGTTAGATCGCTGTGGGCGAAAGGACAGCGATAGTACGTCGTTTTGCGTATTTTGCAGTTGATGTGCGTATTCGCGGAATATCTCCAGCGACCATTGGCCGATAGAAGTACACGCGCACTTATTACCATAACATACGCACATAAAGTGTACGCACAACGCTCACACGACGCCAAAGTGGCTATAATTAAGACATTAGGTGCAATTGTAACGCTAGAGGGCGATAGGCTGTTTGAATCACGGCAGCACTATGAGACGCCACGGCACTATGTTACAAGATATTGCCTGATATCCAAGACGTTTCGCATGACTGTATAACATTATAAATCTCAGTGTTTGTTTGTACAACGTACAGCAAAGACTACCGAAGTTATTAGCTTTATGACAAGATGACTTGTTTTACACGACAGTGTGACAGTGAGAGAATTTGTGATGATTAAACTAAGTCAGTTCCATTAGATTATTTAATCTGCATAACACAATTTTAAATTATATTACGAAGTATCTTTAAATGATTTATTAAATCAAAATGTGATTAGAAAGCCAAAAATTAAAGTTATATAATCATGTTTAATTTCTAACATAAACATACTAGTGCATTTGTAAATTCTCCTTACCTTACCCTTACCCTTTCCTTTGTTGCGATCGTCCCCATGTTTACATAAGTGTCTTTTGGATTGACACAACCCGGAGAAATACAATAGTGACTTGAGACGTGACGTGAGACTTGCCCTCAAAGACTTGAGACTTGACCGTATGGACTTGAGACTCAAAAGAAAAACTTAATAATAACTCTGGTGAAAAATGCATTCATTGTTTGTATTCATTATATTGTGCATGGATTTAGGTAACCGTATTAGCAATGATTCCACTTGTCTTCAAGGCAGTTCTCCCGAAGACGATCAGAGCATACTGATCGAAACGTTGAGTTGTAACCTCCAGTTCTTTTCAGAACTAATTACTACTCAATGGTGTCACCGCAAACAGTCTTTACTTAAAGGCAGTTGGTATAGTATTGGATTATTTTGTCAAACTGCTTCTTAAAGTATCCTTACTTTCTATGAATAAAGATAAAACTTAAACAATCAACCTGTGCAAGTTTCATCGGTCCGCACCTTTGTGAGAACATTTTGAAAAATTAATTTTTCAATTTGAGTTTTTTTACAAGTCTAATCAATAGAGGGCGGTATTCATTCCAAAAGCAGACAGTACTGTATACATGGAAGAGTACCTCTTCCTGAATTATTCAAACTGAACATTATTTCTTTCAGTGAATTTGACAAAGAATTTCCCCTTTAGAGTAATCGAACTAAAGAGGAAACCATCTCTGATCTGACAGTACTCCCTAGAGTACAAAGGTCAACCTATTATCATTCAGTCAACAGAGGGCGCATACATAGTAACGGAGTATAGCAAAATGTACCGATCCATCTTCCTAAAGGAATTGTCTTCCCATAGTTTACCATAATACAACACTTACATTGGCGTCGGCCATCATAGTGTTCAGTATACTACATATCTCGGTGAATGTTGGCCTGTTGTCTGGGTTCTCGTTCCAGCAGCGTTTCATTAGGTCAAAGCTGAAATGGAAGATATAGCCATGTAGTTTTGACAAATTATCATTCAAAAGAGTAACTGTAACCTTAGCCTTGATCGAGGCGCGTTGGAACGGTTTGGTTGAATAATTTTGCCCCGCTTTATAGCTATCGAAACTCCAGCCTACATGGACATAATGTACGGATCCACATGTTAATATAATATGTACATTAATGTACATGTACTTGCTCGTGTCCTTGTTGAAGTCCTTGTTGTCGTCGTCGTCGTCGTCGTCGTCGTCATCGTCGTCGTCGTCGTCGTCGTCGTCGTCGTCGTCGTCGTCGTCGTCGTCGTCGTCGTCGTCGTCGTCGTCGTCGTCGTCGTCGTCGTCGTCGTCGTCGTCGTCGTTGTTGTTGTTGTTGTTGTTGTTGTTGTTGTTGTTGTTGTTGGTTGTTGTTGTTGTTGTTGTTGTTGTTGTTGTTGTTGTTGTTGTTGTTGTTTCTTGTACATAGCCTACATGTAAATATAGTGACCATTCGTCGTCGCGCCTTGATCCTTCTGTACATGCCAAAATTTAAGGCAGAGCTCATTAATGCTAATATACCAAATTCAAAAACCAAAGACGTATTCTCATTGGTTACTGGTTGGCCCGCCAACTGCTCGCAGTGCGTGATGCACATGATTGTACTGTACATGTACATGTTGGACTTTGACCTTCGTGTACTCCGTTTCAGTGTATGTGTACACAGAGAGTCCATACTTGGGCTAATGTACAACGCGTGTGTGCATTTTGTGCATTGTGCTGTGTGTGTGGGATCAAACGGGGTCAAAGCTAGGGGGTGTGATTGGCCGTCATTTAAAATGAACCACCCACAAATCAACAATCCCTGCATATGACTTTCCATTGGAATTCCAATAGGAAAATAAAGAAACGCATAAACTTTCGATTACAGAAGGATCAAGGCTGTTGATTCAGTTCGAACATACGATGTTGCAATGCACAACAGTATCCACGACTCAGTTATTGATCTCATGTACAGTGTACATGTGGGGGCTGGGGACGGCGCACCAGCCGTGTGTGCTGAATTTCTTGGGCAAGATATCGGTACGGGGTCAAGGCTACTGTAACCTTAGTGCATAACATATCTCCTAGAAACAACGGTATTCAATAGTATACATGCAAAATGAAGGAAATAACGAGAAGAGTTGATTAAACTGAATGAAATAATTACTTCGGAAATATACGTGTGCGTTGCTTCTCGGTCTAGATGGTAATAAACGTTTACATTTCCCCCATGGAACTGTGCAGTTTTTTAATCTAACAATCTAAAAAAAAGTCTTGCTATTAAACTGAACACAAACAAAACAAAGAAAACCATGGCTAACTGTCGTTTAATGATAGACAATATCTGGGGCGTTAAGTTAAACTTTGCATTAATTTGTGATAGTGATAGTCTATATCACGAGAGGTAAGTTAAGTTTTTGCAGTATTTTGTTGTCAACTAGACCAGAATGGATTACGCAAATTGGCTTGCGCGTGAGCATTGTGGTATTTGAGAAGATGTCTGTAAGAAAAGACGTACAGACTGAGGAAGCGCCTCTTTAATTCAATCAGCATATTAAACGTAGATTGGACTGCAATATAGATATGGGTCAGCTTAACAACTCATCAACCCAGAAGTAGTAAGTAGTTTTAGTGAACGCGAGTGTAAGTGTGTTTCTGATGTCCAATTCTTAACCAGAAACAGGTTCACATACTGCGAGAAATATAAATACTTTTCGACCAGAAATAATTTCTGATTTATTAATCCTCTTAAAACGTCAACCTTTTATTATTTGTTTGCAAAATGAAACTTACTCATGAGCAGTAAACTAGCTTGTATGAATAATAATCATTTCATCCTTTTGAACAAAATAAGGAACACAGCTATCGTTACCGGTACTTTTTACAATCCGCCATCTTGAAATTTAGTGTACTGAGCAAAAAACTCGGTTCAAGTTTGATTGCAGCACAACCGAACTCACTCGACCAACGACATGTTTCTGGTTATGATCGTGAAAACACACCGCTTTAAATCAGATATTTGACAAAGTGGAAAATGGACTGATGAAAACAAAACAGGACTTACTGTTGTTAAAGTCAGTTGAAAGAGTCAATTACTGCAACTTACATTTCCTCACCGCAATGATCTGGTTTCGGCAGACGGTAGCCATTCTTTATTTCGTCTATCACTTGACGAGATGACATGCCTGGGTAGGGATGTGAACCTGCAAAAATAACATTACACAAATAAACTGTGTGAGTGACAATTATACCTATAATAAACGCATGAAAACAGAGGGCAGATCAAATTATGCTGATTTGAACTATAATCGAACGTATAGCTCCGTCGGCAAATAAACCACTGAAGATTGAGCCTCACTCGGCAAATCAACCACAAAGATTGAGCCTCAGTCGGCAACAAACCACTAAATCTAGCCTCCGTCGGCAAATAAACCACCAAAATTGAGCCTCAGTTGGCAAATAAACCACCAAATCAATCCATTGAAGCAGGCTCGTGTTGTTTGTGCGCGAATTTGTTTTACATTTCTCACGCCTACCCACCACTCGTCGTCCAGTGATTTTGAAGGTGTTGAACTTCTTTCAAACACGAACTTAGTATTCATTCTTACGTGAAATTGTGATACAGTTCATTATCAACATTTTCATGTACATAATTGTGGAAAAACATTTGAAGTTTCTTAAAAAAACGATAGCAGTCAGTGCGAGTGTCTGAGTTAATGAAGCTGACGCGCAATGTTTGTTTGCAAAACTCGCTTTGACAATATATTTGGGAGAAAACTATTCTTACAATGTTGTATAAATTCAACATTTTTTTGCCAATCCCTTCGTGTTATCCGCGCCTTTGACTGTTTCCCGTGGGTTGGGGATTTAAACAGGTTAAATATATATCTTGAAGTATCACGCTCTCGTAATGTAAAAAAACTAATTCACTGCAGTTCAACTGAATAAACTTTTTTTTATTTCCTTAAAATCTGTACGTTTACTTATTTTTGTTAAAAGTTAAGACACGCTTATGACGTCAAGCTTGCAGAGAAAAAAAATATGGGCTTTTACGCGCCACGTGTCATTGTTACTATGTTCTATGAGTTTACTGCACGCGCAAGATTCAAATGGAGCGTATAATACGCATGACTAAGCGTGTACATGGCGCACCTCGGAACATTACTGTTTTAGTGTTCTAGCCTGTGATTGGTCAGTTTCTGGCACTACGCGATGCTTGTTGAAGTTTCAACCAATTACGTTTACTCTTCAATGTAATGTATTTCTATGATCTGATTATTTTTCTCAACACTGAATAAATTGAAGATCGCCCAAGCGAAATGTTAGCCGCGCCCCTGACTGTTTCCAGTCACTTGGAAAAAGGTAAATAAGTTTTTTTTAAAGACGAATAATCTGTCTATCTATACATATGTTCAAATCTATTGCAGTAATTAAATAAAATGTTAAAATGTGACTTTTTCTAAACCCGTAAATAAGCGTTAATGTTTTTATCTCGAAATAAAATTGTATTCCCTTTTTCAATAATTGGGATTGAACAATACACTCATTGGGTTTAATAATATCAACTCAAATATAAAAAATAAAACAAAAGGGGGTTCAGATGTGACATAATTTTTACAACTGACACTCGCAGCTCATTATATATGCAACATCATTGTGCGCACGTTCCGTGCATATTTGCAATTAAACGGAAGCACTTCAGAGGTTGCGCACTGACTGAGCACTTCAGACAGAATTATTCCAAGGGAGGTTAAGAACCATTATCAATCTTACACCAAGTAACATTTATGTGATCACTAATATTAATGAAATAGTGGATGGGTCACTATCACCAGCTCTTCTGGCATGACTCACCGAATCACCGAAACCCTGAAAACAACTTTCTGGCTTGTACTGAATGACTTCGTAAATATGGTCGACTTTTAGTCCGTGTGAAATGTACCATTGAAGTAAGGGAGTTGCTAAAAGTATATGTGAACCAAACATACCGTACTTCCTATGAGACTTTTACGGGGTGTTTTAAGAAGCCCTTCCCGCTCGGCATATCTTTTCATATGGTCCCCGATATCGTTTCTACTTATTTCAACATTTTTGAAAATCGGTGGCATTTCAGCAAATTGTTGGGTCAATGTTTCGGGAACTCGAAGATCACATTCGACCAGTCCAAATAGAGAGCCGTCAGTGATAAAATCTAACACTTGGCGCTGTGTCATTGTTTTTCTCTGATAGTGTGGAAGTCGAATAGACTCTAAAAAGCTGCGTAAGTTAGAATCATTCCCTTGACAAATTTTCCACTGACATTCCCACATTTCAATTCAATTCAATTCAATTCAATTCAATTCGACATTTATTCCATATTGACATCCTCACTGACAGTATATATAATATATAATTTTTCAATAGAAATTAACATATGAGTTTACAATGTGTATAATGCATATAATTTAGCAACAAAAATTAAAAGTAAACATTAAAACATTATTTGATGTCAACATGTAGGAAAAAAGGTGAAGCATAGTTTTTGTACCTTTCCCTATACATGTATAGGACAGGACAAGACTTTAAAACAACAACATACGGACAAAGACAGGACAATACATTTTAAGAGTGAGACTCGGTACAATATATAAAATGTAATAATTACTTAAACGTAGCTTTGGATAATCGATTTTTTTTTAATTTTTGGCAAATGAAACAACAGTAGTACACTCTTTTAAACCAGTTTTCAGTTCGTTCCAGTAAATGACACCACGTTGGAATGGACTGTTTTAAAAAAAGGAAGTTCTATTATGTCTCACAAATATATTACCTTTAGACGAACTACGTGTTCCGTATGAGTGAACAGAAGAATTAAACGAGAATGAGTGATTAAAATTTTGTGGGAGTAAGTTGTGAACATACTTGTACATAAATACCCCCAGTCGGTGGTGATAAAGATCAATCAGTTTCAGAATATTAAGTTTGGCAAATAAAGGAATGGTATGATCGACATAACCTGCATTATTTACAATACAAACAGCTTTCTTCTGTAATTTAAAAAGTTTGTTGATACCATGTATAGCTGATAATCCCCCAAAGGCAAGTAGACCATAATTCAGGTATGAAAGAATAAAGGAATTATATAGTGTTAAGAGAATATATCTAGGTACAAAGTGCTTCAAACGGTTCATAACACCAACGTTTTTTGAAATTTTGCTACATAATACCTCAATATGATTATTCCAGGTGAAATTTTCGTCTGTACAAAGTCCAAGAAATTTAGTAGTCTTGACTTGATTTAGTTCAGTACCATCAAAACTGAGGGAAACTGTGGCCTGATATTTATGTTGCCGTGGACAAAAAATAATGTAGTTAGTCTTAAGCAAGTTAATCGATAATTTGTTTGAAATAAGCCATCTACTTATTTTAACAAGTTCAACATTGACATTCTGAATGGCTGTATCTACATTATGGTGATTGTAAATTAAATTAGTATCATCTGCAAATAAACAAAAAGACATAACATCAGAGGAACTACAAATATCATTAATATAAATAATAAACAATAAGGGACCTAAAACACTGCCTTGAGGGACTCCACAAGTAATGGGCTTTTCTAAAGAGAAAACTACTGGTGTTACACATAATGACAAAACAAGTTAGAATAAATAATACTTAATCTTTAAGCACAGTGGATACAATATTTATATAACAGTTAAAACAAGCCTGCTTAGTATACACGTCCGCTCAATTGGCTTCCGCAACCGAAAATGCCTTAAATTCCCCACTGACTAGCTGATAGCGGATGACTGCAGGGAGAGACCACGGGATATAGGCGAAGTTTACTCGAGTGTCTTTACGTAGATCGGGGAGGTGCTTTTCCCTTAGTATTTGGCGCATTTGTCTTATTTTGGGTGTCACATCATCTGACAGAAAAATGGCGGAACCCTCTAGTGGATTGTTCTTGAGAAGTTTTGATGCATTTCTTAGGATCTTTGTCGGTGAACCGTAAAAGCTTGACATGTATCGGTCTTGGACGGGCAGATCCTTGGCGGTCACCCGAATGATCTCCATCATTTGATTTACCGTCCCGGCGTCGCTGTCCAGTACGGTGAGCTCGGTCTACCTCGATGTGCTTGGTACCTTCGAGTTTCATGTGATCCGTGAGGAATTTGGATACAAACTTCTCACACTGTAGAGTACCCTCAGAGCCTTCTGGGATGTTGTGCAGGATGACATTGCACCGCCAGCTACGATTTTGGAGATCGTCAATGGAGGACTCAAGGTAGGCCACTCTACGGTCTTCTGCTTTGCTGTCGAGTTTTTTCTTGATTATATCATTCTCCTTCTCCATGTAGGACACAGCTTCTTTAAGTTCGCTGATTTCGCTTTGCTGACCATTGATGACATCGTTTATTTTCTCCCACTCGTCTTCCAAGTGTGTAAGCCTCGACCTCATGTTCTCCAGTGAAGAGAGAATTTTGTCGAGCTTCGTGTGGACTGCATCGTTCCCGCCTTTGTTGCATTCACATGTACAATGGCAGCCATTTTGTCCTGTCTGAGACTCGGTTCGTGATTCTGGTCTGGATTTCCCCTCATTTCTCTTCGATGCTCGAGACTTGTTGGCTTCCTGTGTATCCGACATGATCAGTGGTCAAGTAGGATCGTGAATAGGATACAGATTAGGCTATCAGTTAGACTGAGTTTCAGTAAATAGATAAAACATGAATTAAATTTCGGACCCAAGTCAAGAAAACGTGTTACTGTTGTTGCCCCCTCATCGACTATATTTCAATAAGGTTATACCCCTGATTTCGGATATAGGCAGCGTTTTCTTCGGTCTCCCTTCTAATTGTTTCACAGCTAATTTTTCGAATAGGGTGAATGTCATTCCTGAATACCTGGCATCGACAAACATGCCAGAAACATCGATGAAAATTGAGGACAGTATTTGTCTCTCGGCAAAAACCATCAACCGGTAACTTCCGTGTGCCCACACGTTTTTCCGTACCATTGAATTGATGTACGATATGAACCCCTTTGCTACGTGCTTCCCATTCTAACCATTCAGTGGCCATAGCACCATACTTCTGACTCATGATGGGCTTAACATATTGTCCGGCTTTTCTTCTCACAAACAGACCAGTGGGCATGTTCTGCATAAGCGCCCACAAGTAGAGGGCATTTGCATCAAAACCTACATTTTTTTTGCAAACATTGGGCCCGTTTCTAATGTAAGTTTTATTTTGCTCATGATATCTGTTGAATACTATTGAGGGCCCGCCAACGATATTTTTCTTGATCTTGTAATATAAATCTTTGTTGGATTTATCAATGAGTGAGAAGTAGGTGCCGTCACCAAGTGTGAGAAATAAGTATCTTAAAGAGAGTCCCGGTACGGAAATGGCGCATTTGAACATGTCCATTCCATGTTCAGCATAGAACTCGAACATTTTTTGAATCGCTTCTAAGAAGGGTCCAACGTCTAAGTTATTATACCATTCAAGAAAATCTCTCATGGTGTTCATCCCTTTTTCTGCCCAAACACGCTGACAATATGCATATTCCTCGTCAGAGATGTTTTCATATTTGAGTTTGCTATGGAAAGCTTGGTGGGGCGGCAACTGCTCCGATTGTAATTTGTCAAGATTGTCAAACCATTCATAAGGGATGAACCCCTTTTCTTGCATAGCTGTAGCCCGGGGCTAAATAATTGGTGATGTCCAAGAATTTTAACATTTTGGTTTTTAGCGCCATATACGTACCGGTCCTCTTTACAATGAATTGGAGAGGTTCTACTCTCTGTAATTCCGAATACAAGTATTGTTTCATTACATTAACATCATATTAATTTTACCGGTAGTTCTCGCAGGAAGTCTTCAAGTTCTGTCTTGAGTTTCTCAGCGGGATGTTTCGTCTTTCTGGCTGCCTGCTCCTCCTCTCCGTCATCTTGTGGAATCAATTGGGTGAGCCGTTCAAAGATGTCCTCGTATTTTTCGAGCAACAGTTCGTACGCGACCCTCGATGTGGAGTGGAGATAACCCACCACCTGTCCCACAAGTTCACTGGAATTTCTGGTAGTGACGAAACACACGGGATCCTCTTGATTCGGCACATTGGTAGCCACGCTGCAGCTTAGAAGTTCGTGTCTGTTTTCCCACGTGAGCCATCTGCCATCTTACTGCTGGAGGTGGATAGGAACTTTTTGAAAGTAGCATTCAAAGTCAAAGGTTGCCCTGTAGGGGTAGAACCTACGGTCGTTAGGGACATGTATGCCGAGTTCGGCTAGTTTGTCAAATACTGTTTGAGGGAGGCGGTAAGCACCGCCAGGAAACTGATGTTTAACATCGGTTTCGCATGTGAGTTCGTGGCGCTTAAGATGAACGGGTTTATCAAAACACGGGGTGCACTTTGAACATGTGTATGACTTAATGTACTTATTCAAGTCATTGATGAATGAAAAGTGTCCACCGAACAAATTCAAGTTTAGGGTTCGCGGATATCGACGATGTGACCGGCGCACCAACTCAGCTCTGACAACCTGATCGTCCTCTTCCTCTTCTCCTGTCTGGTTGAGTGTGTACACTTGTACATTTAACTCGAAGATTTGTTCCACCTTGTTGAGGTCATCGAGTGTCACACCGTTAACGTTGGGGTCTCCCACTCCTTGCCTGTACTGGTTCAGTAAACGTCCAGCCGCGCGTTCCAGAAAGAGCGGGTCGCCGTTATTAAAAAGAGCCAAACACCGAAAAAACACAGGTTATCATCAAAAATTCTGCCCGTGTTTCTGTTACGGATGAGTGTTACAAGTCCTCTGTTGTTGGTCACAAAAGGAGGAAGGTCTGTTGGTGGTGCGCCGATGACAAAGTTAGTTTTGTTGGTATATACTGTCATGTTAGTTATAGCCTCAACCGTCCACTTAGTGTCGGGTCGCTGCCGTCGTTCATCTTCAGCCAGATCTGCCGCGTTGAGGGTTGTTATCAGTAGGTCTAGGTCTGCTTCGGAGGCGATGGCGAAAGGTTGAGCGAAGAACCCTGCGTTGTTATAACTCGGATGAAAATATCTTAACTGACCAGTCACTGAGTGGCGCAATACTAGACCGAATGAAACATTGATTTTCACTCGATACCGGAGTTGACGGAAAAAGGTTTGCAGGGCGGCCTCTATCTCTACACCTCGTCCAAGGGTCCGCGATCCAACCAATCTGAAATTATAAATGTTTTGAATCGGTCTTCCAGTTATGTGATGAGTTCTAATAGAGGTCCAATGTTCACGAAACGAATTTAAAAGGTCATCATCCTCACCATTAATACCAACTGGAAAAACCTCCGGATCTTCCCATAGGAGTCCGTCAAAGCGTTGGGCAGGCGGATCCACTGGATTGGTTGGAAGTGGCGCTGCATCAGGAACGAGGATAGCCGGGCCAGGTTGAGCGACTGGAGGTTGGACTTCAACAGGGAGAGCCGGGACCGGTTGTTCGGCTGGAAGTGGCACTGCATCAGAAACGGGAACGTGAGGGTGGTGGACAGTTCTCACATGACGTCTCAAATTGTCACACCGATTAAATGTTTTGTGACACGTCTCGCAAGAGAAAGATTTACATGTTTTTGGTGAGGGACAATGATCCACCGCGACCTCAGCGTGCTGACGCCTCCTGTGCCTATTCAGGTTGAATTAACGAGCGAATGTCTTTTCACAGTCGGAGCAGGAGAACGTCGTATTCCGTTTCTTTTTAAGAGGATCCGCCTCATTCACTTCCATGGGCTCAATATCGGAGATAGACTGAAGAGAATGTGAGGAGAAATATAAAGTAAATTAATCATCAGTTCAAAATCAATATTTAAATAAGTTTAAAAAATAAACAAACTTTTAAACAATTGAATTTCGAAAGAAGTGTTAAATAATTATAGTCTGTGAATACAGTATGGGTGGGCTGCACATTGTTTGCAAATAATGTAACCAAGTAACCAACCAATCCCAATGTACGCATTTAGCTCAAACTTTAGGAATATAGTCTCCAACAATACGTATTCGTAATATTTTAGCGGAGTATTCCAAGGTAAAATGTAAATATATTACAGAATTTAAACACTTTATCTTTACTTACCATGGGTTCTTCTTCAGATTCTTGCGCCGGGAATTTAATGGATGTTAGAAGGTTAGGATTCAACCAGACATTCACGTTCTGAAACAATGAACGGTAAATACAACCCAATTCAGTCTTATATATGCGTATACACCTAACATTGAATCAAACAATATTAATTATTTAAACAAAAATATGTACATATATTTAATTGTTGAATTGCTTTAAGCGAGCGACAACATCCAACTGTTGTCGTCAGAGTGGTATACAACCAAGTGATACGGACAGTGGATGAGATGAGTGTGAACAAGTACGTTGAAACACTTCTGGAATAAATGACGTGTGTTGTGACGTCATGGGCGGGTTGAGACAAGTTGAGACAAACAAACAATTGAATAGTGGCGCAAAAGTTAACTCGTACATATAATTTGATTAGGTTATAATTATTTTCCTAAGAGGTAAATGTGGCGCAAAAGTTAACTCATATATTGTGACGTCATGGGTGGGTTGAGACAAGTTGAGACAAACAAGTAATTGAATAGTGGCGCAAAAGTTAACTCGTACATATAATTTGAGTAGGTTATAATTATTTTCCTAAGAGGTAAATGTGGCGCAAAAGTTAACTCATATATTGTGACGTCATGGGTGGGTTGAGACAAGTTGAGACAAACAAGTAATTGAATAGTGGCGCAAAAGTTAACTCGTACATATAATTTGAGTAGGTTATAATTATTTTCCTAAGAGGTAAATGATGATACAACAAAAGCACTATTTTCAAACATTACTTTCTAATTTTCAAAACGAAAACTTATTTCTCTTACCGACATTTCCATCTTGTATTGCAAATGCGGGGGTGTCTCAGGGATAGTTCGTGCTTCATCAGACGGCCTGGCCAACGCCTCGTCCTCTATCTGGGTGATGATAACGAGTTGAGACTCGGTTGGGTCTTGCGAACTAAACGACGGCCCAGCCAACGCCTCGTCCTGCATGCTGGTAATAAGAGCAAGTTGAGACTCGGTTGGGTCTTGCGAACTAAACGACGGCCCGGCCAACGCATCGTCCTCCATGCTGGTAATAAGAGCAAGTTGAGACCCAGACGGGTCTTGTGAATTTATGGATAGTGTGGATTGACTTCACTACGTTGAGACATGTCGGGAACCACGGCAAAACGCTCAGCAAGACAAATGTAGAAGATGTGACTCGATCCTCGGTGAGAACGGTACTTATACCAGTGAGCAGACATCATAATAATGTTGTAGCAAGATCAGACATCATAATTGTCAGGTTGTAGCAAGAGCAGATCTCATTTTTGTCAAGAGCAGACATCGTAATTGTCAAGGACAGACATCATAATAACACGTCTTATAGCTCGCCCTTACCTGTCCGGTGACGAAACACTAATACGTGAAATCTAGGACCCAGTTCACACAAACACACTTATCATACACCAGACTTTATTAATTATTAATTAGAACATAATCATAAATATAAATGATTAAAACTATAATTCTTGATATAAATATGTTTTTTTTTCACGACATCAGCTCGCAGCGTTGCGTGATAATACATTCTGTCACTTGGTGACTGTCATATGACTGTCACTGATCGTTCCTTAGAAAACTGTAGTCAGCAATAACGGCTTCCTCCAGTTTTGTTACTAAACCACTTGTTTTAACTTGAAATTATTTTATTATCAACATGCTTTAAATCATAATTGCCAGGTTGTAGCAAGAGCAGATCTCATATTTGTCCTGAGCAGACATGGTAATAATTGTCAAGGGCAGACAGTATAATTGTTAAGTCACACACACACGTCCATATTGTCCATTTGAGGGCGTGCTCCTTCGATGGAAAATGCAGAGGGCGCAATTGAGGGAATTGAGAGTGCAGAGGGAGCAATTGAGGGAATTGAGGGAGCAGAGGGAGCAATTGAGAGAATTGAGGGAGCAGAGGTAGCAATTGAGGGAATTGAGGGAGCAGAGGTAGCAAACCTGGTGCAATCGGCCCCTCCCATACTACTATGGCTGGTAACCAACTTTTGCTAAGCAATACTTCTCCGTTCAGCATCTAACTTGCTATGTATTTATCATTTTGCTACTTTCGATACATTTTGTGATTAATCCAACCTTGTTCAGTGCAGAATCCCAGCATGGTGACAACATTGGGATGATAGCCGAGGTTTATGTACATGTTCCTCTCCTTGTCGAAGTCACTCTTGTCCGTCTCTGTTGCAGTGGCTACAGATCAATATAAGATTAGAAACTCGTCATAATTTAATAAACATTAAAGGGACGGTATCGTCACGAACATGCAGACAAGACATCGGTGGACAATATGACATTTTAAATGGACAATATCGTCACGATCAGAACAGCCTTTTGAAAGAGCATGGAATCGGTGTCATGCATGGTTTTGAATGGACTAAGTGACTGAAAATAATACCCCACAAACCCAAGCTGACCTGGAAAACAAGGCGCGATCAGATCATTACTGATGTGCACAATGAGCCAATATAGCAGCCACGATAATACTTATAAACATATCGCGCCCTGTTATCTAGGCCAGCGCACGATCGTGTGGTACTATTTTCAGTCGCTGAGTTCATCTAAAACTAGGGCATCGATTCCATGCCCTTTCAAAAGGCTGCTGTTTTCGTGACGACATTATCCCTTTAAAATTAAGGACATTGAAACTGCATTCTTGATGATCAAAAGTCACCATTATAAAAGGAAACTGTGCAACATTGGTAATTACTGAATTATTTGTCCGAAAGTTAACTTAATGCGAAGTTGATAAAGGTTCGATGCAACAGTAAAGTGTAATTGTAATATAAATAGAGACATACGATTCAGCATTTTAACTGCGACCGTTGTCATAATTCCCTTCTTTATAATTCCGTCTGCCACGGCCCTGTTTACGGTAGCGAACGAGCCTGCTCCAAGCTGTTCCATCACGTGGAGTCTCTCCCTAGGAAACTCTTTACCGTTGGGCTCATAGATGGTTGACTTCAATAAGGAGTCTGAGCATACTTCAGTTCTCTTGCCAACACTGACACCAATATACTCTTTCTGTCGTGACTGAAAATTGGCATAAAAACATCAGCTTGTTGAGTATTTAAATCAAACAAAATCTGCACCACAATCCTGCATGCAGTCTACAGACTGCAGTATACAGTTATCTTGCGAACGTACCTGCTCCAAGCTGTTCCTAGAGAGTCTATCTCTATGAAACTCTTTACTGTTGGGCTCATAGATGGTTGACTTCAATAAGGAGTCTGAGCATACTTCAGTTCTCTTGCCAACACTGACACCAATATACTCTTTCTGTCGTGACTGAAAATTGGCATAAAAACATCAGCTTGTTGAGTATTTAAATCAAACAAAATCTGCACCACAATCCTGCATGCAGTCTACAGACTGCAGTATACAGTTATCTTGTGAACGTACCTGCTCCAAGCTGTTCCTAGAGAGTCTATCTCTATTAAACTCTTTACTGTTGGGCTCATAGATGGTTGACTTCAATAAGGAGTCTGAGCATACTTCAGTTCTCTTGCCAACACTGACACCAATATACTCTTTCTGTCGTGACTGAAAATTGGCATAAAAACATCAACTTTGAATTATCATATTGTTGAGTATTTAAATCAAACAAAATCTGCACCACAATCCTGCATGCAGTCTACAGACTGCAGTATACAGTTACCTTGCGAACGTACCTGCTCCAAGCTGTTCCTAGAGAGTATATCTCTATGAAACTCTTTACTGTTGGGCTCATAGATGGTTGACTTCAATAAGGAGTCTGAGCATACTTCAGTTCTCTTGCCAACACTGGCACCAATATACTCTTTCTGTCGTGACTGAAAATTGGCATAAAACATCAACTTTGAATTATCATATTGTTGAGTATTTAAATCAAACAAAATCTGCACCACAATCCTGCATGCAGTCTACAGACTGCAGTATACAGTTATCTTGCGAACGTACCTGCTCCAAGCTGTTCCTAGAGAGTCTATCTCTATGAAACTCTTTACTGTTGGGCTCATAGATGGTTGACTTCAATAAGGAGTCTGAGCATACTTCAGTTCTCTTACCAACACTGACACCAATATACTCTTTCTGTCGTGACTGAAAGTTGGAATACAAACATCAGTTTTGAATAATCAAATTTGGTGCATTTAATCAAACATACAGTAAATCTCTTGTGCGTTACGTCCACATTGTGGACTCATGTCTGTAATTTTCGTTTGACCCAAGGATTCAAGGAATGAGGAATTACCCTTTCTCCCATCTCTATGCGTACTTCGGTTGATCTTCGCTTTCTCCTCGACAAATGTATCTTGTGCAGTATGTCTCTTGTGCAGACTATTATGATCACTAGGATAATTAAGCCACCAACGACGGACACGGGAATGACAGGTGTGATCACAACTGGAGCTGCAAAGGAAAATATCAACACGGTCCACTTAAAGGGAAGGTACGGTACTGTTGGCAACAGGGCCGTAGTCAAGGGGGAGGGGGTAAGGTGTTACACCCCAATATAGATTTTTAGTCAGCAAATCGTGCCTCATTAGGCAAAATCGAGCTTCGATTTGATCAAAAATCACCAAATTAAACCATTGATGCAGGCTTGTACTTTTGTTGTTCCTGAGGTGATTTAATTTCAGGTGAAGTGTTTTATTGTACCCTCCCCTCATTCGGCAGTTTGTCTTTTGCACGTATATCCCCTTCAAAAATCACGCCGACTTCGCCTCGATTTTTTTCCGACGCCTACCTCTTCCGTCTCATCCAGAGATTTTGAAAGTGTGAGATTTATTACCGCCGTACAGGGGTTATCAGGAAGCCCATCGGCGAAGGTGCGACAATGAGCTTTCCTCCTACCAGTCAGGTGGGTCAAGCCCGATTAACATAAGAGATGAGTCATATGAGGTGTATTTATTGCCGAAAATAGTTTTATAAACCCGTTTTAAATGGATTCAGTGGCATGAAATTGTTGTCCCGTGATGCTAGAGTGCCACATAACATCCCCACATTTAAGACTGGTCTGACATACCCATTTCAAACAATTCTTCACTCCTCACAACTAATTCCAAACCATTTAATTGTACGCAACATAAAAAAATAAATGTTAGCTTTTTTTATCATATTGTTAATCTGTGTGTCCCACCTGAGATTGTTTTGAATTCAAAGACCCAGGACTTTGGCCTCTTGAACAAAAGAAATAGGTTGGCCACTAATTATTAAATTACAGAGTTGATGATGAAATTTATTAAAACACACTTGGAGGGCCAGGCACTTGGAGGGATTTAACTGCAAATGATTATCATTAGACCACACCTTGAAATTATCTACGACTGTTAATCTTGAAGTTCTCTGCAAACGTTTGGTCATCAACATATTTCTAGTATTTCGATTGCGAATCTTGAGCTGCATCATTGATAATTATTTGAAAACCTATTGGAGCAAACTTAGTACCTAGAGATATCCCTCTTGAAGACCTTCACAATCAGAGAGAACATTATTATAACGAACACATTAATGTTTATTAGGCCTATAGAGGAAGTCACGAATTCAGGGAACAATTGACCCACGGACCCCAGAGCTAGGAGATGATCTTATTAATCAAAAGCTTATGGTTAACTGGATCAAAAACCTTTCAAAAGTCCACTGTTTCCATATTCCTGAAAAAAGATTATAAATTTGAATAACATGCATGTAATTGTTGGTAGAGACCAAACTGCTGCAGGTCAATCTTGCTATGATATCATCAACAATCCAATCTCTTACAAACCCTTCTGTAATCAAGATGTAAGTGACACAGGTTTAAGTTGTTCACAATTATAGCATTCTTCCATGTACAGGAACGACACCCTCATTGTAAGAACTATTTAAAATATTGTTAAGAGGTACACTGAGTTCATATGCAAATTCTCTGGCCAGTTTTGGTGGAAATCCGTCTGGGTCAGACGAGCTTGACATAAACCACCCAAGGATATAGACAGATAGTTTGACCTTCCGCAGGCAGGAACGCAGGCAATTTGGAATTATCGAAGGATTAAAGACCTGCAGACACATCGCATTGGCTTTACCCTCATAATTATTGTCATCTACCAAGTCTATTTGTGACCTTTTGACCTGATGGTGCCATTTAAGAGTATCAGTATGCTGTACGTTGCTAATGCGGTTAGCATAATAGGAAGTGTTAGCCAACTCAATTTCTGCCTTAACAATTAGTTTCTGAATTTGCGCCACTGAACTCGATTATTAGAATTACAACTAATTTGATGATCACAGATTAAGTTCTTAATTTTAAGAGTGAGCCAAGGCTTGTCATTAAGTTCTAAAAAGCTATATATATATCAGCAACATTTAAAATCTCATTCCATACCAAAAGCACCAGTGTTATACAGCTGACGAAAATTTCTGACTTTAAAAGAATTATATTTTATAGCTCCATATAAAAAACACAAACATGATCACTACTACCAATAGGTGATAAAGGAACTTGTCTGTCATAAAAAATGTAATTTGTTGTTAGTAGGAATAAAATCCAGAGTATAGCATCGGCCCTAGTGTGAACATTTGAATAAGATCACTGTCAGCAATTATTGTTCGATTAAAAGTCGCCCAAGATAACCATACCAATATAAGGATATTTTGTTTGTAAATGGTTTTCAAGCGACTGTTGATACGGAGAGTCGGCAGTTATGTAAACTGCACAAATTCCGATTGCTGAAATTCCTAGGAGGGCGGAGTCTCACCTAAATACACTCTTTCAAGGCCTGCATTGACGCTCCTAAAGTACTACCTCATAACAGACCGATTTTGAAAACAGTTGTATCATCCTTTCCCTACATGAGATGATCAAGGACACGGATCTTTAAAAAATTGAAAATAGCTGACAAAGGGTCTGCTGTTGTGGTCATGAACAGAGATGACTACACAGCCGAGGTCCTTAGACAAGTAACACAGATCACAATATTGAATGTAATACTGATCCTACCTACTCCTTCACAAAGGAAATTTCTGACATCCTCGTCAGAATTCATAACTCTAACGGGATTAACAAGGATACCCTTAACTATCTCCTCCCACAGGATCCTCGTACGGCCCGTTTCTATCTGCTACCCAAAATGCATAAGGGCAGGTAATCTGGGTCGCCCCATTATGTTGGGTAATGATAGCCCAACAGAACTTATCTCTGAGATCGTCGACAGCTGCCTTAACTCTCTGGTACCTCATATCCCTTCATTCATCCCTTCATTCACTACGGACTTCCTCCGTAAACTAGAAGGCATTAAACATTTAAGTTATAAATTTAACCCCAAAAAATGCAATATAAAAGGTACTTGGAAACTTATTAACTCATTTCTAAATAAATCTCAACCTAAACATAACCCATCTTGTTTTGTTAATAATAATGAATTTCTTGGTGATAGGAATATTGCTGATACATTTAATGATTATTTTGTAAACATTGGTACCAGTCAGCTTCCTATCCCTGACATGTCACTTGGGTCCTTTTTGAATGATAGATGTCAGAATTCTTTTTTATCACCCCTATTAGTCGACATTATTAACAAAATCCCAAGTGGCAAGGCCCCAGGATGGGACGGTGTTAGTTCTATTGTACTAAAAAAGCTAAACATTCTTTTGCCAAGCCACTTGCTCTCAATTTTAACAAATCTGTTACCTTGGGAATATTCCCTGATGGATTAAAGGTAGGCAAGGTCGTTCCTATCCACAAAAAAGGAGGTAAGAATGAGATTGGAAATTCCAGACCTATTACGGTCTTGTCGGTATTCAGTAAAGTGTTTGAGAAGTTGGTTTTTAGGCTAATTGTTTGATTTCATTTATAGATAATAATGGTATATTGTCCGATTCGCAATTTGGTTTTAGAAAAAACAGGTCCACTGAGATAGCCATAGTACATGTTGTAAATAAAATACTTGGTGCAATAGAGAATAAGAAATTATCCATTGTAATTTTCTTGGACTTATCAAAAGCCTTTGACACGGTTAACCATGACATCCTCATTCGGAAACTAGACCAGTATGGCACCATGACATCCTCATTTGGAAACTAGACCAGTATGGCACACGTGGAATAGCTTTAGATTGGTTTAAACCATTTCTTTGTAATAGAAAGCAATTTTTCTGTTATAATTCTGCCATATAATCACTACAGTGTGCTATGGCGCTGAATTGTTCAGTATGTTTGTAAACAATTTTTAATTACTCCGCCATTTTTTTCCAAAAATTATCAATTTCCACAAGTTCCCTATTGACATAACCAAACAGCATGGTGAGTGCCCCGTTAGCTTATTTTGAATCATTGACCCAGAAATCAACCCCCAAACACCATGTACAATTCCCATAGCATATAGGCCTATAGCCCATCTGTCAACACAAGATCATTAGCCGCTCTTATCATAAGGCAATCTATTACCAAATTAGTAAGACAGTGCCTCCTGTTGTTGTTTTATGGCTGGGATGGGTACACAAAGTGGGTGTTATTCCATGAACTGTAGGGGCAGGGGAAGAAACCTTATAAACCCAAAATATAGATCAAAAACGGCATATATAAAATATTTTTTGGCTTCAAATTGTTTTCTTTGGTCTAGAGGGCCTCTATCCGTCTGTTTAGACCATTTGAGAAGGGGCTGTGTTCAACAAAACAAACGTATTGCACGCTATTCACACCTACTTAACAATTCAGTACGATGGTGTAACGGTTGTGTGTAGATTGTCATAGTCCACTGAAGTGATATCCATGTATCAATATATTTCATGTGGTGTACCTCAAGGTTCTATGTTGGGCCCTTTATTATTTCTTATTTATATAAATGATATTTGTAATACCTTGGAAATCATTTAATTGTACTTATTTGCAGATGATACAAGGTTATTGTATGACCATAATGACATTAATACTGGTATTCAAATTTTAAATACTGAACTTGTTAAAATTAGCACTTGGCTGTCATCTAATAAATTATCTGTTAATCTCTTGAAAACAAATTATATTATTTTCAGTGCTGGAAATCGTGAAGTTTCTCAAGCTGTCCCGCTGGAATTGAAATGGTATTGTTCTTCAACAAGTTTCAAATACCAACTTGTTGGGTATGAACATTGATAGTCATTTAAGTTGGTCTAACCACATTAATACTTTAGCTACCAAGATATGAATCGATTGAAGCCGGTTCTTTTGTAATGTTTTATTAACACTGTATAGTTCGTTTATACTCCCTTTCTTAAATTATTCAGTGATTGTCTGCGGTGGCTCGATCACACAATATAACAAATTATTTCTCTTACACAAGAAAGCTGTACGTATTTTTTCCAAAGCAGGTTATCTGGATCATACAACTCCTTTATTTACTAATTTAAATTAATTTTGCTAAAATTAACAAATAAATATTACCTTAATCTTGGCAAAATTATGTTCAAACAAATAAATAATTTTTTACCCCCTTGCTTTCAACATTTTTTTATATTTTAACTTCAGATGTCCATTGTCACGTAACCAGAAACTCATCCAGGAAACATTTGTATCAACATTTTAATCGTACCTCTTTATTTAAAAATAATCACCAACAATGTGGAATTAAATTCTGGAACAGTCTGGCTGATGATGTCAAACAGTCTCGCTCTCTTAAAACGTTTACAAAAAGCTTAAATTTAAGTTGCTCAATGATGCTATTTAATTGACTTATTATTAATTTTGGTCTGATCTCCTGCCAATGTTATTGTTGAATGTAGTCCTTTGTATTTGTCCAGAAACTTTGTCATTTTGTAATTAAGGGGAGGGGGTGGGGGTAGGGAAAAGAATAAAAGCCCTGGCTTCTTCTTTTCTTCAATGTTGACAAGCTTTTCGTTTATAAAATGTTACTAATTTCATGTTACTGATGTTATTGCATTTTGTACGAACTCTTGATATTGTGTAATTATTTGTAGCAACATTCTTGTTGTCAACATTGGAACATGTGTGAATACATGAATTAATGAATGAAACATCAAATACCCAACTCTGCCCTCCTCGTCACTCTGGACGTTTTCTCCTTATACACTAACATCCCCTATAGCGAGGGCATAAGTGCATGTGCCAATGCTCTCAGATCCAACAACCAAACCAAACCCTCTGTGAGACACCTCACAGATCTTATCCGACACATACTGACCAAAAACAATTTCACTTTCCCAGGCAGAAATTTTTCTCCACGTACAAGGTACAGCCATGGGCACTAAGATGGCACCCTCATACGCTAATCTGTTTATGTCCGACCTTGAAGACAGATTGCTATCTACTGCGCCTAACCGCCCTCTAGTATGGTGGATATTTATTGATGATATTTTCTGCATTTGGTGTGGCAGCCAAGATAGTCTAGATGAATTTATCAACTACATTAATTTATTCCATCCCACCATCAAGTTTACTGCTAACTACTCTCCTAATAGCGCCGGTGAACTTCCTACACGTCACCATCAACAAATCTCCCCACGGCATTTCGACTGATGTCTATTGTAAACCCATTGACACTCATCAATGCCTGCTTTCAGACAGCTGCCACCCCAAGCACTGCAAAGAGGCCATTGCCTACAGTCAAGCCCTCCGTATAAGACGTATCTGTTCCACCGATGCCTTATACAGGAGATGGTCGTCTGAACTAAGGCAACGCCTTGTATCTCGGGGTCACAGCAAACGAAGGGTCCAACTAGCAATCAACAGTGTATCGGCCCGTACGCCCCGTAGTACCCTCTTGGCTACCCCGGGTAACAAGAAAACCCCTATCAACAGAATTCCCCTGGTCACTACCTGTCACCCCAGATTATCCACACTTTCATCTATCGCAAATGATAACATGACTATTCTACACTCCTCCGACAGGTTACGCTCAGCCATCCCTGAGCCCCTTTGATTGCTTTCCGCCGCCCCCGCAACCTTGGCGATATTTTGGTTCGGGCTAGGCTCCCTAGCACCAACAGTGACCTTAACGTCACTGATCATGAATCACCACAGGGATGCTCTAAGTGTGCCCGCCCGAGATGCTAAACCTGTCTGTATCTCAAACCTGCTCAGAAGGTGAAAAGCAACAGCACTGGCATCACCTGCACGATTAGAACTAAATCCCAGTGTGACACACCCAATGCTTTGCCTTATTACCATTGTCTATGTAGATAATCGTTTTCAAAATATCGATAACCATGAAGTGCTTTTGGTTGAAAAGGAAGCAAAAAGAAACGATAGACGACCCACCCTGACATTTTTGGTCAAGTGTATAATAATGCCCTTTTCCCAAGAAAACGTGATTGGCTATACTTACTGGGCATTTCACAGTAATCACCAGTGAAATCAGGTGGGCATACACACATCATGTTGTCTTGGCATGTTCCGCCATTTATACATTCACTCGGTCCCGGTGTAGGTGAGCATGGAGCCAGCGGTGAGGTTACTGCGAAGTTATGAATATTCATCATAAGTAACCTTTTAGCACACCCTTAATCTAAGACAATTAGGGGGATTATTTCTTTATTATTTTAAATCTACATCATACTTTCTCTCAGAATGCCAACAGCATTCCCATTGGTTGTATGGCTAAAACCCTAGTCACACTAGAGGCGGAATGAGCCGGAATGCCGTCGGAATGAAAATTCTTTGTATATTCCTGGATATTCGAAGTGCATTCTAAAACTTCTGACTGCATTCTGAGTGCATTCCAAATATTCGCCCATTTCAGGCCGGCCCGAATGTTTTGCTCATGCTCAAAACTTTCGAGGTGCATCTCGAAGGGAGAAATATCGAACGGCATTCGAAGTGTATTCTAACTGCACTCTGACCGTATTCTAAATATTCTTACGGCATTCCAAGAGCATCTCGAAACATTCTGATCGCATTCGAGGGAGAATCGAAACGCCAAGCCACTTCAAATCCTGCCAGAATGTCCTGAATGCGCCTCGAATGAGCCGGAATGCACCTCGAATGCATCTTGATTGTTGCCGGAATCTATTTCGATATTAAAAGAATTCAGCTGGAATGCACTTCGAATGCCGTCAGAATCTTTCGATTGCCGCTCGAATGCGGCTCGAATGCAGTCGGAACGTCCCGATTGGCCCTCGAATGAGTCCGGACGTAATTCAGAACAACGCTGAATCGCATAAAACGCGGCCAGCTGCCGTTGGAACGTCAGTCTGCATTGAGGAGTCGCCTGGTCAACATCACGTCATGCCGCCAAGGAAGAAGGGAGCCAAGGTCAAGAAGTCCACCACTGGACGGGGCAGAGGTGCTGCAAACCCAAGAAGCCCATGAAGAGCCAGCTCCTGTTGTTGAAGATGCTCCAGCACCTTCAGAGTCTGACGCTGAGTCCACAGCCCTGCCCCTGCTTCCCAGATGGACATAGTGGCTGAGGTCCATCAGCCAGCAGCACAGTCCTCCTCTGACAGTGATGATGAGCTTCCTCCCAGTGAGGCTGCCAAGTCCCAGAAGAAGCGCAAGAGGGAGCTGGTGACGGCTGACTTCACCGAGGAGCAGGAGCAGGAGATGGTTGACTGGCCCAGGCCCCTGAGCAAGATTGCCTCCTCAACAAGAAGCACCCCAACCACATCAAGAAGGGCCTGAAGGACGCACTGTGGAGCAGAAGGCCAGGAGATGGGCAAGACCAGTGACCAGCTGGAAGAAGTGGTACGCCAACATGAGATCAAGGTTTGGCAAGCTGAAGCAGACTCCCTCAGGTTCTGGCAACACTGAACTGACTGCAAGGGACCGCTGATCCTGCGCCACTTCGAATTTCTCAGGCCCCACCTCATCGTCCAGGGCAAAAGAGGTCACTGTCAGTGTAAGTATTTTATTTCATTATTTTCATGTTTTCATTTTGATGCTCCTGATGAAATTGCAACCATTGTCCACATGTTTTCACATTACTTATGATTGTTTCTTCTCCAGATGAAGGCCAAGGTTCCGCCAGGGCAGCTCCGGCTGTAGCAGCAGGAGCTCCCCAGTCTGAGTCTGAGGTGATGCCGCTGATCATCATCCCCTGCAGCCGCTCAGTCTGATGCAGACACTTCCTTGGGGTCCAGGTCCAGGCTACTGATCAGCACTGAGGCTACCAGGAGCAACATTGCTGAACTGCAAAGACAGCTGCTGGAACAAGCTCTCCAAGGCTGAGAAGTCACCCTGCAACGCCAGAAGGACACCTTTTCTGACTTCATGAAGGAGGTCACCCACATGCATTTCCTCCCCATGTGGCTGAGGTTCCAGAGGAAGTCAACAGCCTGTTGCACAAGTACCAGTTTGAGCTTCACCAGCAGCCCCATGCAGACTCAGCAGCTGGAGGACAGCAATCTGGAGCAAAGCAACATGGTCCAGGGGGTCCATACTCTATGATGGTTGGGCTGAGACTGATGAAAATGCTAGATTCGGGGACCATTCCGGCGGCATTCTTGATACACTCGGGACATTCGTGTTATATTCTAAGTACATTCGAAGTACATTGTAAGTATTCGAGCTGCATTCTGTTTGAATTCTTGGACGTTCGAACCATATTCGGCGGCCATTCCGGGAGTGTTCTGACTGCATTCGAGGTGAATTCGCACAGCATTCGAGGCACCTTCCAACCAGACTTCGGCGGTATTCTCACAGCAATCGAACCGCACTCGTACGGCATTCGAAGTGCATTCTAAATATTCTGACTGCATTCTAACAGCATTCTAAATATTCCTACTGTGTTCCAACTACATTCGAGCTGCATTCGAGAGCTAATACACCCGGAATGTGCAAGAATCATCCGAGGCGGGTTCGAAGCGCATTCTAAGTATTCGAACGGCATTCTTACAAAGCTTGGTCAATTTGAAATTCCCTCCCGAATGTGGCACGAATTTTGAAAATTCTTCATTCCGGCTGGTTCTGCTTGATTTCTGCTGATTCAGAATAAGTGTGACGGGGGCATTAATTACAGCTGGTGATAGGTAATAGGACAATGTTGAGAGAATAGTGGCAGCTTTACGAGATTCTGAACATGCGCGGGATATTGAGAACATTGGACATGACCCGGTTAGTCTGCTGCCATCTAGCGTCTCAAATGTCTCCCTTTATCTAAACTCACATATGCACATACTACGCGTGTGTCATGATCACACGCATTTGGTGCTGAACCCAAATTCTCACACATTTTGCAATCAATCTTACGTATAAACGCAAAATCTTGTGCATTGGTCAACACCATACAAATTAGGTGCTGGTGCGTGGTTGTAATTACCCAGATTAAAATTGTCATAAAATAGAATATTGGCAATGGAGAATACGTGGGAAAGAAATGACAAAAGTTAAGGTAACATAAATGGTAGAAAATACATATCAAGGCAGTGGATGAAATATAGTACTAGAAATGATATAAGTAAAAATAACTGGGTTATTTGATGTGTGTGCGTGTGTGCGTGTGTATATATATATACATAAAAGGCTTGTGTCCCGTTAAATGTGTGATCCCCGCTACTGCCGTTACCCGGGTTGTTTGCATCTGACCGGGGCTTGATCCCTGGCTACTCGGCAGATATGGTTTGGCCTCTGACCTGGCCCCATAGAGCTACGGCAGTAGCGGGGATCACACAATTAATTAACGGGACACAAGCCTTTTATGTGGTTGTACACAAAGTAGATTTATATGGAGAAACTGACCTGAAATATTATAAACGGGTAGCGAGCAAAGAAAAATTGGCTGATGCCAGACTCGAATCCTCGACCTCTCGAATACCGTACGAGCGCTCTACCAACTGAGCTAACCATCCCCTATGTTGGTGTGACGCTGCGGGGCTAAAACGTCTCGACCCTTGTGACAACTTGACACGAACAACTAGGATCCACGACAGCATTTGATCCTTGTGACAACTCAACCTACGCAAAACTCGACTCACGAGTTGTCAGACTTTGCATTTTCACATAAATACAAAACATGCAGTATGAAAGCTCTTAATGTGACTCAGTTTGTAGAACCAAATACCTCATTACGTAAATAAAATGTATCATTTTATTAACATTTAGTCTAATCTGTGGGATGTATAAATTGGCGAGAACGGACAAGTCGACCTAAACAATTAATGTGACCCTGCGGGGGGCTAAGACATCTCGACCCTTGTGAAAACTCGACCTAGAACAAGAACAAAAGTCGACTCACGAGTTGTCATATTAGCACTTGGAATTTTCGCATGAATACAAAATAATGCACCATATGAAAGCCCATAATGTGACTTAATTTCTAAAATCAATTACGTCATCATTACGTCAGGAACTATTATTTCATTAACATTTTAGTCTAATCTGCGAAGATTATGACGTAGTCAATATAAACTTCGAAAGTGTATTGCTCAAATTTACCAACTATGGGTAGAATGTGGTACCATCCTTTCTCACCCTTTATCACAATAGCAATAAAAATAGTGCATGTTCTGTTGTCTTTCGACTCTTGTCGGTGGTGGTTCTGCAGAAAGGGAAATTTCCATAGGGACTGTACACGTTGGTATGATTACGTGACGACGTAGTGTTCGTACATAGCGCAAACTACAGGGTTTGTACACATGAGTTGATTCTACAATACGATGTTTGAATCGTTTGAGAATCGTTGCACACATTTAATGGAAGGGTATTAACTTGAGTTGTTACATCCTTTGCATTTATCCACATACAAATTGTCTCAAACGGGGGACAAACAATGCAATTTGTGTGTACAATGATTACAGTTCATGCGATTTAATTAAGTTTATTTCAATATATCGTAAATACTAAACAAAGAACTGTGTCCCAATAATTATCAATATTGTAGTAATATCTGCACAGATAATACTGCAAGCAATAATGTCAATTTAGAACAATAACAAACACCTCATCAGTCTCTTGCCACATACTGTCCCCAAAAACTCCCTCTCACAGTCACATCTGCCCACCCGTCCTGTCGATCAAGTCTTGCCTGAAATTACGTTTGGACGAGTTAGTACTACTTGGACGCCTAAGGAACACACAATGCAACTTTTGTATACAATGACTTGCGCATTTTCAGCTTATTTCAATATATCATAACTTTCTTATCACTAAACAGTGCCCACTGTTATCAATACATCCGAAACCCTTGTCAACGTTTTCATCAAAGCTTTACCTCTAGTTATTTTATTTGTTTTTCAAACGTAACATTTCTATGAACAAGTTTTTTTCATCGATTTTGTTTCACTGGATCTGCCTGTGAAATTAGCTTTCCAAGGCGGCCATTGCCGCGGTCAACGATAGATAGTTACATTTTCAACAATTATTCTTGACTTACGTTAAAGATGCAACGCCAGTGTTTTACTGTTTCCTCCCCTGGTTTACGGCAACCAATTAACAGCAAAAGATAAATAAATAAATCTTAAACCAACATGAGAACATATTTTGAATTGCTTTGTTTATTTTTATTTTTATATATATATTTTTTTACAATTTTGTAATAACAACGATAAGGTTCGGCGAGGTTAGCTAGTCAGGGTACGTGACAGTAAACACAGCCGGTTTCCTTAGGCCGTAAAGTGATAAACGCTAACTGTTATGAACTTACTTATACTGAAGAAACATTTCATGCTTGCATCCTGGTAGTGATCACAGTCGTGCACACCCCAACCTGCATGTGGACATTCCTTTAGACTAGACTCATTACCAACACAGGCTGTGTCGTCCAAGTGTATCGGCCCTGTGCCTTGACCAAAGTATGCGAGACTCCAGACCTTAATTGCGTACTGGTATCCCAGTTGACGACAAGCAACGTTGGCGTCTCTAATGTCCCAATCATCATCACACACGGTACCCCACTGACCGTCATGATACACTTCGACCCTTCCCTCGTAAGGTACTACACCGTTCACTAGACGTATTAACTGATCTTATAATATATATATATATATATATATATATATATATATATATATATATATATATATATATATATATATATATATATATATATATATATATATATATATATATATATATATATATATATATATATATATATATATATATATATACATATATATATATATATATATATATATATATATATATATATATATATATATATATATATATATATATATATATATATATATATATATATATATAGGAATGAAGACTTGCTGGAACGGTAGTTGTAACTCCGAGTTTCACGCATATATAAATTAATATATAAATTAAATCGGGAGGGTGGCCTTAGCTTTCGATCCAATCCGGACCTTCATCAGAGGCTTTGACAAAGTACAACATAAAAACTCATCCATTTATAGGGGGGAAAAAAAAATATAAATATTTTTTTTTATCACCCCAGATTACCCAGACTTTCATCTATCGTAAATGATAACATGACTATTTTACACTCCTCCGACAGGTTACGCTCAGCCATCCCTAGTGAGCCCCCTTTGATTGCTTTCCGTCGCCCACGTAAACATCGGGAGTAAGTTTTACACGGAATATCAGGAAATGCATCACGTGATCCGTAACACACTCAGTTCCGCCTATTGAACTTACTCCAACTGTGACGGGCTTGTGAAATAAGAATCTTAACAAAAAAAATTACCGAATAATATTGTATGTAAACTCTTACAGGACAAAACACAAGCATTTGTGAAAGATGTTCAACCTTTAACATTCCAGTGTTGTATTAATATGAATGGTTTGGAGATATTAAAATAGACACAAAGTACACAATAATCAGTTTAGACGTTTTCACTCATGGTGCCACGATTATACATTAAAGTTCCATTGCATTTTTTCAGGAAGGACCCCGAATATTAATTACTTTAAAAACTTTTGAACCGTTTCATCAATGTTTATTATTTTTTTGTTAATTAAGTTTGATATTTTTTGCCCTTTCAATCAATATGAGTTTTGTACAGAAACAAGGAATTTGAATTTTGGGTCTAACATCCCTATTATTAGTGCAGACGTCTTAACCTCTCGACGCAAGAATTTCACCAACCTATCTATATCGCGGAATCTGCTGCTATATATGATTCTAGCCGGCCAATCGTCATCAGGTAAACTCGGTGGTCGAGAGGTTATTACTGAATTTTATATAAATGTGGCCGAAGTTATGTTTAAAAGAAATCCACTACTTACCCTTTCCGAAGCATAACATTAACACGATCGCCCCTTCCAGAAGCATAGTCGTGCTCGCCTGCCAAAACAACGCAGTAAAAATCACACAAAGCTGAATAATTATCAACTTCAAGGCAAAATTATTTCGGTGATTTTGAGCTGTCTAGAGCTGTCTTTACACATGTATAAAGCTAACGCGTTATGTGACCAAGTTGATGGGTATATTTCATGGAAACGACTGGACGAGATTCAGTGAAACGTCAACTATGGATGCAGAGGGTCCGTTAGTCGGAAGTAGGGGACGCCAGATGTCACTGAGGTAGAAGCCAATGTCTTGGTGAACGTACTTCAAGTTAACTTTAAAGTTAACAAAATTATTTCTCAATCATCAGTAGATAATAAATGTCAAAATATTCAAGTTTGTAAGCTATGTATTGTTATTGCATCTAATAGGCTTGGCTGATTTGTCGGTATCCAAGAAGTCACTGGAAGTTGTTTTTGAAACCGATACCGAACTGAAGGATTTTACTTTTTACAAAATAATACCAAATTCGGTTTTCATAAGAACACCACGTTTCTTTCGTCACCAGCTAAAGTCTCCACGAAAAGGCGATATATCCTGATAATCGAGTCTTACTTTCACTCGTCATATACGTTTACCGGTACCCGCCACAGTAAGTGAGTACATGTATGTACTACACGCGACTGAATATCCTTAAGACTCCATACTGTCACCTCGCTCCGTTGGATTGAATTAATATGAAGCCTGACACAATATACAGCAATAATATATACAGTTTCCTTATTGTAGCCATAATGGTTTTCACATCACCAGCAGTACATAATGTAAATAGACTGTTTCATTTTTAATTCCAGTAATGGAGTTTCTTGGAACGCTAGTCTTGCTTGATGACTATGCCAGTGATAAACCAACTGATAATACAAATCATATGATATAATCACAATGCTATAAGCAAACCTGTAACCAAGAGAAACCAATGTGGTAATGAAAGAATAATTAATTAGTAATTCAGTATTGATTTCACATTCATTATATATCAAGCACTTAGGATTTTTTAACAAGTGGATGAAAGGTGTATCGTGTTTTTTGTGCATTGGAACATTTGTGGTTTTGAGTGCCAGGTTCAAACATTTTGCAGCCCAGAGCGATATATCCTGATAATCGAGGCTTACTTTCAACTGTTGACTGGTACCCGCAACAGTTCGTGTGTACATGTACGAACTACGCGCGACTGAATAATTATCGTTATAGGACTCCACGCCGTCAGCTCGATCCGTTGGACTGAATTAATTTGGCCCCTTGCCAATCTTCTCAGCTGTATGAAGCCTTACACAATATACAGCAACAAGATATACAGTTTCCCTATTTTAGCCATATTGGTTTTCACATCACCAGCAGTTCAGAATATAAATAGGCTAATTTATTTTTAATTCCAGTAATGGGGCTTCTTGGAACGCTAGTCTTGCTTGACGACTGTGCCAGTAATAAAACAAAAAATGCTGATATAAATAATATGATACAATCACAATGCTATAAGCGAGCCGGTTATCAAGGGAACCATTATGTTAGTTCAATTGATAAAAAGACCTTACAATAAAAGAGATATCAAAATTGTATTATGACACAACAAAACTCAATGGTAAGTCTTGTTGCTAGGATCTCCATTCATTCAGTCTGTTGCCCTTTTGCAATACAAAATTAAGTGCGTGCGATATACAAAAAGAACACTTTAATGTTCCGTACATGTACAAATATGTATCAACTAGTTTGAACTGGAGTGATCTAGACATTAGTGTTCTATCATTACAGGACAACTCGGATAAGAAGGGCCAGTAAGTACTCGAGTTATAACTACCATTGGCATACGTGCTGAAAGAAGCACTGAAACGATAAGGACTAACCAATCAGGCTATATACTCCACCACCAACACCAGCATAGTTATGAATATGAATGAGGTGATCTTCCAAAGCTAGCAACCACCTGTTGTTTAGCGTTATAAACAATTAGGCCAAACAAATGTATCCGGTTTCTGGTCATAGGCCACCAACAGGGAAATACGTTATACATGTTATACGCAGGGACCAAATTTCATAGCAAAAAATAAATAAATAAATAAATAAATAAATAAATAAATAAATAAATACATAAATAAATAAATAAATGTCGACGCGCGGGTCAGAGGAAAAGATAGCAAAATCAAATTTCAATGGCGGCGAAGAACATTTAAATAAGGAGGCCCTCAGGACGAAAACTCCTTTCCTAGCCTTAATGGCCCATTTAGAATTATATCGGTGGGTGTGTGTGCGGGGGGGGGGGGGGGAGATTCCAAAACATTCTCATTTTGTACTCCGCCATCAAGGGTTTCAGAATATTAAAATTACCATTTCACAATAGGCCTAATTTTGTATATGATAGTCCTTTTTAATGATACATCAAAGGTCGCTGCCGGCCGTTTTTCAGTTTTTCTCCGGTTCACTGCGTTGTCAATCAAATTCAGTAGGCCCTGAAAAATATACAGCAATGTGCAGTGTAGATTAAAGATGGATTCCCAATGATCTAGACCTTTTACAGAGGTATTTGTCCCGGCCAACGGTAATCGTTGCGGAATTCTTAAATTGGCATGCTTCTAAATTTTAATCAATGCATTGATTGATAAACATCAGAAGAGAAATTAACAGGTCCGATGTATTCTGCTTCTATAGAATAAGTTGGGATTCAGCTGGTAGTCTACTTTAATATCAATTATTTTAATTTCACTTCTGGATGGCGTCGTCCATTTAATTAATAATTAGTCAAGTTTATCCAGATGTTGTATCCGATACTAGGGGCGCTCATTAACGTAGCAAAAGACGCGCACAAAGGCTATTGTTATTGATCCATAATCCTCTATGGGCCAACGTGAAATCTTACCCCGCGCCTGCTACTTTGATTATTGGTGTTTCGCCTTATATATATATATATATCAAATGCGTATTGTGATAATCCAATACCAGACCCAATAACCCAATGAAAGGACTGCGTGTCCTTATGTCGAAACTGGAATGGCGTATGTCATTCAGTAGAGACCATACCCACTCCACATAATAATAATAGCCAAAGCCACGGGATACCAATGGGGGCGCTATTCAAGCCAACATTGTGGATAAAAGATTGGAGAAATTCTTGCGTCGGAAGATAAACAATAAGCCTTTTGCGTGTTGATTAACATATCGGCTCGGAACCCTGTAACACTAATACCGCTGATCAGTTTATAGTGCGCCCGCACCAGACTATTCGTGACCGGATGTCAGCAGCCGAGTCTCTGTTGCCAGTCACGTGATTCGGGGCAAGCTTTTTCCGCTTTTTCTTAGAAACCAACAATACTGCAGCGGTGCGTGGTCTGGTACCTGCAACATATAACTCAATGATCAACGCATTAATAACGTTTAACTTCCTTAGAACTAAAGTTAATGCAGCTGTTTTGACGTATTTGATTGTCCACTATACGTTAGAAAAAACACGGAAATACATGTAATTCGTCTTTTGTTGCAAAGAAACTCCTGCAAAATCATGTCACCGAAACTCTTTAGAAACTACATAAAGGCCTATTCAAACACGCATGGTTGCATCGTTTACATCCGGCGCGGCCGTAAAGCTTGCCCCGAATCACGTGGCATAGTAACAGTCGCTACGCACAGGGGTCAAAGTCTGGGTCACTTGCACAAGGCTTATTAGCATACAGTGCTATACACACGTCGGTGCAGGGCAAAATTAAATCAAAAATTATTGTGGATATACGTTGTACTCTTTTCATAAACATAAACAATGAAATACATTTAAAGACAAAATAAAACCGTAAACCATATACAATTGCGAAAAATCATTTCACAAAACAAATATTATATGTGTAACGCTGAGTAAAACATTACATTTACAATGGTATAAACATTATATAACTTTTCGCGGCGAAAGTGAGTGAAATGGATTAGTTCAGATACTACCACATGATACATATATCCTTGTCATTTGAAGTCCAAAAGTGATACGAACGCCAGTTCATTTTCACATAACAATCTGCCATTCCAGAACGTTCAGCTATTATCATTTCATTAAAGATGTTTTTAAAGAGCCTGCTGGACTTTTTAAGGGTGTCTGTAAAACCCAGATGAAGTCGGAACTAGTCGGCGGATGTAGATTTTAAAAGGTGAACATGCAAATGAGAAATGGCTATTTGTCAGAATCGCTGTTGATTTTCCGTTTTAATAATGACAAATTTTGTCTTTCTGAGAATTGAGAGAAACCAAATGTTGGACTCTGTCAAGTCTATTTGTCTATTCGTCCAGCGGTCCTGTTTTTGTCCCTATCTAATTTGAATATCCTTTGTATTTACAGCCGTGGTTCAGCAGTTCATTTGACATAGATAAATAAGGTTGAGTGAGTGAGGGAGAAATTTAGCGTTAATTTTGACCGATGACCAAAACGCCGGCCAGCGTTTCTTGTGCGTTTGTTAGGTAATTTTGCCAATATTTTTCCCGGTTGCTTCTGCGATCATCTAGCTGATGATGAACCGTACTCTCTTAATGTAAAAGAGTGAAAACCACTCTTTCAAAGAGCTATTTGGTGGACAAGTCTTTTTGGAGTGGATAAAGAGTAAAATTTGTAGTGTATATAGAGTGAATTGGTAGCCTTTTTACTGTATTTTTCAATCGAATCAGAGTGGGTTTCACTCCAAAAAAGACTTGTCCGCCATGTAGCTCTTTAAAAGAGTGGTTTTCACTCTTTTACATTAAGAGAGTAAGTTGAAGTTTTAAGTATTATTCCGTTGTATAATGCTTGGATTTGCAATGTGTATTTTACAGGCCCTTGCCCTTAATCCTTTATATGGAAGTTAATTCACCGAAAGATCTTCCTAAGCAGTTGAGTCTAGATTATTATTAGAGGTTTGCTCAAAGAATTGAGTATTATATAGCGCTTCATATAGGGCAAAAATAAAATCAACAAGAACATTTTGAGACGCTAGATGGCAGCAATCTTATTTTTTCTCAAAATATCCGCATGCTCGGAATAAGGCAAAAAAAAAAAGATTTTGAGTTGCCCTCCACCGACCGACCCAAAAGTGCTGAAATCTCGGGTCGGTTTTTTTTTTTTTTTTTTTTTTTTTTTTTCCCCGTCATTCATAGGCCTATTTATTAATGAAACTTACCAATGTTCTTTGTATAAAACATAATACGTTTGATTTGTGAAATTTTCCACTTTTTTTACCGGTAAATTTACCGGTACCCAAGACTCAATCTACATGTTTTCAAATCGAATGGCCCCGGCCCTCACATGGTGCACTGCCTTCGCACACACTGTGTGCCAACGATTGCGACTCAAATCTACACGTTTTCCAATCGAATGGCCCTCACACGTTGTGCACTGGCTCCCCGCACTGTACATGTACGTGTGTCAACGATTGCGACTCGATCTACACGTTTTCAAATCGAATGGCCACTCACATGTTGCATGTTGAGCATTGCACGCAATATGGATGAATTTGCTGTGTCAATCACAGCGAAAAGTACAACAAAAATGCTTGGGATACTTTTATTCTTAAGCAAAATTCCTTGCTGATAGGTATACAAATGAAAAACATGGTATGTGGTTTCAGTTCCAATGCATTTCAATCTTAAAATGAAGTCAAGGAGAAAAAAAATAAAAATAAAAAATCCCGACCGACCGACCCCTTCAAATATTTTCACTGGAGGGCAACTCTACAATTTTGTTTGGGCCTAATACGTAAACAATGGGAAATAACTGGTAACGTGTCAAAAGTGTACCATTATTTTTTATCCCAATACAAGAACTTTGTCGATTAATCGGAGTATATTTCCACCAGGCAAAGCTTCAGATCTTATTTATTTACTCGACTAAGGCCAACAAAGTCACCGGTTTCTGTTTCTTTTCGTTTTCCTCAACAGGGAAATATGTTATACAGGTATATATGCAGCGACCAAATTTTCCAAGGTATGGTGGCTAAGAGAGGCCTCACAAATCGGGCACACGTTCATGCCCTTATGTGAAAAAGTCATTTGAAACACAGCGCGGCAGAATTCCAATCGATCCAGCAATTTTGACTGCAATTGGACATTGTTTCATAACAAAAAATAACAATAAATAAAATTTAAAAAATAATAAAAATGCCGCCCCGCGGGTCTGAGGCGACGCGCGTGGAGACCTGAAACCGGAGACCTTTTTGGCCTAAGCTTTAAACAAACGGTTCTAGTTGATACATCTGGGTACAGTGTTCTAGTTGATACATCTGGGTACAGTGTTCTAGTTGATACATCTGGGTACAGTGTTCTAGTTGATACATTTGGGTACAGTGTTCTAGTTGATACATCTGGGTACAGTGTTCTAGTTGATACATCTGGGTACAGTGTCATTGATTTACTTGGTAAAATTAGGGAGGACATATTTCCCCAACATCCATTTATCTCCCATCTTTGGATTGTTCCCACCGGTTTTAATCTCTCTGAACACTATAATAGACGATTCCAGCCGTCCAGGGATAGCTATTGTCAAGGGATTATAAGATTAGTTAAGTTGTGGTTGTTGTTTCTTTGTGAATCCACCAGGCCCACTTAGATTATGTGGAGATTAACTGCGGAGTTATGTCTCTTTGTTTGGCTACTTGGATCTGCCAAGTAATACCGGAGGGAACTGGCCAAAATTTGGAAATTTTTGGAGGTTGTGGAAAGATGTCCTCCCTTAAGTACAAATTAAAAAAAATAATACTACTAAAAATGTGTCCGTCTGTCTGGATCATGGAAAAACAAATGAGAGACATCCGCGTGGGTGCAGCCGGCATTACTACACATAATTGGACATGACACACAGCGGCTGCAATGTACTGCGAATGAATTCTTCAGATCTGTTTCGGACATAAACAGCCTTGATTAGTTTCCATTTTATACACGTTTTACTGAATCGTATCCAAAATGTACATTCAAAGTATGTTTTTAAATGATTACGGCAGGGAAACAATTAACCTTGCGGGGCACGACTGTGTGGAAAAACCTCCACACAAAAATGAATATTCATGATATTTTTACCTTCCACATGATCCCAAGTCACCTCCAGTTAGATACTCCTTCATTGCCATTGGTTGAAAGACATTTAGGTTTGCACTAGGTTTGGAAAGTTCATTCACCCTTTATTTGACATGGGAATGCTTGAAAATGCAAAAATACTGATAGGATACCTAAATGCGACTGCAAAAACGTCAACATTTCCCACGCCATGACTTGTAATCCCTTTGTACATTATTGGTATATTTGATTTAAAAACAGCCTCAACAACTTATTCTTGATATTCATAGATTGGGTCACATTTTTATGTAATTACTGAAAATGGTTGTGAATTTTATACTATAATTAATCTTACCTAAAAAGGAAAACAAGTACAAAATAGCATCACATTTCGACCCTTGCAGAGTCTTTAAACAGCCTTCGAAGACTCTGTTAGGGTCAAAACGTTAGGCCACTAACTATCCTTTGTGATTCACTTGATTCATGTCATTTGATTGGTAAGGAGGTTTACAACAGCTATTTCTGTATTTCATTTACAAACTGTGGTGTTATTCTTAATATACAAATAAAAGGCTACATGTAATGTTTCAGAAGTCATCTGTAGTATTCACACTCTTTGTCTGATTGGGCTCCAGATAAAAGTAGTCATCTTTGTTCAAATCGCTCATGATGAGATAATCCTGGAAACCAGAACAGACATAGCACATTATTAATATGAACATTAACCTGTTGATATCAAATCTTAACTTAGAGGAAAGGGACAGTATTGGTAGTGTCGGCAACTCATTATTTTGTGACTTACTTGCGACTTAAGCTGAAGACTTTATAATGAATATTCTTTGATTAGACATTTAGTTCGTCAAACATATTTTAAAATTAATTACTCCGTGATTTGGTGAATGACAACTTCCGAGACAACACAATGAAGCGCATGAGCTCACGGCTATAGGCTGTTTGAAAATGTTGCAAAATGTTGCCCGATATTCAAGACGTTTCGGATGACTGTACAACATTATAAATCTCAGCGTTTGCTTGTACAACGTATAGCAAAGTCTACCGAAGTTATTATCTTCATGACAAGATTACTTGTTTTACACGACAGTGTGTGACAGTGTGTATAAGAGATTTTTGCGATGATTGAACTAAGTCAATTCCTTTAGAGTATTTAATCTGTGTAACATAACTTTAAATTGTATTGTATCTTTTAAAATGAAATTTAAAATGAAAATACATGTGATTAGAAAGGCAAAAATTCAAGTTATGTTATATTTATAACGTAAACATACTAGTGCATTTATAAATTCTCGTCATCTTACACTTTCCTTTGTTGCGCTCGTCCCCATGTTTACATAAGTGTGATTTGGTTTGACACAACATGGATAAATACTATAGTGACTTGAGACGTGACTTGTGACTTGCCCTGAAAGACCTGAGACTCGACCATAGGGACTTGAGACTTACTTCTTGAGACTTGGCTCAAAAAAACGTAATGATAACTCTGATGAAAATGCTTTCAAATATTCATTTTATCGTGTATGAATTTAGATAAGGGGACTCTTTCCAATATTAGCAATAATTTCACTTGTCTTAAAGGTAATGTGTAGTATTGGTAAATTGTTCAAACTGCTTCTTAAATTATCCTTACTTTCTATGAACAAAGATATAACTTAAAACAATCAACCTGTACAAGTTTCATTGGTCCGCACGTTTGACAGAACAATTTGAAACATTTATTTTGAAATTTGAGTTTTTTTTTTACAAGTCTAGTCAACAAAGGGCGGTATTCATTCCTAAAGTGGACAGTACTGTATACACGAAAGAGCACTCTTCCCTGAATTATTCGAACTAAAATGATTTATTTCTTTAAATTTGACAAAAGAATTTCCCCTTTAGAGTAATCGAACCAAGGGTATTCAGATTTGTTCAGATTATTCAGATGTTGCTGCAATTGCCTTGCATTTGTATCTCCTATGCCTAGAGTACAAATGTCAACCTAGATTCATTCAGTCAACAGAGGGCGTATACATAAATGAACTGTCTTCCCATAGTTTACCATAATACAACACTTACATTGGCGTCGGCCATCATAGTGTTCAGTATATTACATATCTCGGTGAATGTTGGCCTGTTGTCCGGGTTCTCGTTCCAGCAGCGTTTCATTAAGTCAAAGCTGAAAGGGAATTTATAGCTATGTTAGGTTTTGTCAAATTACATGTATCACTCAAAAAATAAATGTAACCTAAGTTTATAACATATTTCCTAGCAACAACGATCTTCAATAGTATTGTGGCGGAAAAACCCCGCGCCTGATTACTTTCTCGGACCGGAGATCACTCACTCAGAGCAATCTCAAGGCAAAGGTGCAAGTTCGTTTGGAGGAAATCTACTGCCGATTGGTAATTGATTGTCAATCCATATGTCGGTCAACAGTTACCTCAATCGAATCCACACCTGATCAATATTTGTCAGCACAACTCAAATTAATTGTTATTAATCAATAAACCACATAGGTAATATGTCGCTAAGTGAGAATGGTTCAAGGGAGAACCTATGTCGGGCAACTCGTTTTTCTCTACTCTCGCTAAGTGAGAAATATGGTTCAGGAAGAACTGAAAAAATAAACAGTAGAGAAAAACGAGCTGCCTGGTATTGGTTCTCCCTTGAACCATACCTAAGGTTCTTTTCAGAACCTGTAACCTGAGATAAACATATGGTGTTACCGCAAACCGAAACGATACCGATATTCCACCATGCAAAGCCTCAAATCTTATATTAATATTATCTGGAACGTTAAGTTCAACTTTGCATTATTTTGTGACAGTGATAGTTAATATCTGGAGAGGTAAGGTCACTTTTGTAGTATTTTGTCGTCAGCTAGAGCAGAATACATTATGCAAATCAGCTTGCGCGTGACCACTGTGGTATTTGCGAAGATGTCTGTAGAAAAGACGTACAGACTGAGCGAGTGCCACTTTAATTCATTCAGTGTATTTAACCATAGATTGCACTCTTTTATGACCACAACATAGGTATGTGTATGCAGAGGCTTAGCCTAACAAGTTAACCCATCAACCCTTAAGTAGTGAGAAGTTTTGGCGAATGCAACAGTAAGCTTGTTTCTGACGTTCAATTCTTAACCAGAAACAGGTTGATATACTACGCGAAAACGATATATATTTTTAGACAGATCAAATATTTAAATCAGATATTTGACGATGTCAAAAATTAACTGATGAAAAAAACAGGATTTATTGTTGTTAAATTCGGTTGAAAGAGTCGATTACTGCGACTTACATTTCCTCACTGCAATGCTCTGGTTTCGGCAGACGGTAGCCATTCTTTATTTCGTCTATCACTTGACGAGAAGACATGCCCGGGTAGGGATGTGAGCCTGCGAAAATAACATTACACAAATAAACTCCTGTGTGAGTGGCAATTAGACCTATATAATAAACGCATGAAAACAGAGGGTGGATCAAATTATGCTGATTTGAACTATAATCAACTATAGATCAGTCGGCAAAGAAACTACTAAATTAATCCATCGAAGCATTCTCGTGTTTTTTACCAGATAAAATATTACATTTCTCACGCCTACCCACCGCTCGTCGTCTAGCGATTTTGAAGGTGTTCAACTTTCGCCTGGCAAACACGAACTTAGTATTTATTTTGACGTGGAATTTTGATACAGTTCATTATCAATATGTTCATGTACGGTACATAACTGTGGAAGAAGTTTCTTAAAAACAATAGTAACTCAGAATAATTATTCCAAGGGAGGCTAAAACTGTCATCAATCATACACCAAGTAACAACTAGAGCTCAAGTGTTTGTCAGAACAAACACACGGTGTTCGTGTCAACTTCCGGTTTAATCAAATTACACTGGTCAACAATCTTTAAAGAGTTGTCTGCTTCGGAGATAAAATGTGCTATTTATTATGGATTTTGATGTGCTGAATTCAAATATGACAATTAAAATTGCTGATTGGCTACTGTTTCCAAGATATTTAAGTTTACATTTTATGTACTATGTATATGGTGTACATAGCAGATTTTTAATCATGAATTGTAAACCTAGGTCTTTTCATGTGTTTATGGTTGTTTCACTTGATATTATGACACCTGCCCTGTTTATGTAACACTTACTATGTATCAGTTCATAGTTCAGTCCTTATTCAGTGTTTATTCTGCGCTTCTTGGCTTGTCTCTTGTAGTCATTAAACGGTACAATATCTTGAAAACTAGAGCCAATCAACAATTTTAAGCATCATTTCCATTCTCAGTGACCCATAATTAGTCAAGTTTGACTTCATTTGTTTCGGAAGCATTTTGGCTGTAGACCAGTGTTATCATCGATGATGTCAATCATATTTTGCAAAGGTGTATCACTAATATTAATGAAGGCGGTAGTGCTGCAGCGATTACTCGGTTATTCGGTTAATCGAACTTTTATACAGCTAGTCGGTTAATTGTTACCGTTCAGTTATCCGAAGCTACTTTTGGAATATTGATGCTACCTTTTTTGTGCAATAACCACAGACATAATTCCAGGGGGATGGGGGTGGAGTAGTGATGTTTCAAGCAGTGATACAGTGATGTTTAATTAAAGCGGTGTTGTGGGGGGTATCCCCCTTGAGCGACGTTTGAGATCCAGTACTTAGTTAAACATTATGCAAACAAATTTCAGTATCATCCCCTAACTTTTCGACACGCATTTACGCCACTGGCAATAACCTCACACAAAATCCGTCAACATCTTTTCAATCAATCCACAAAATTTACCAGATATTGTGAATAACATAAATTATTCATCTAATCTGTTTTTCCTACCTTTATTTTCATACTATCTTCAAATTGTACTTGTTTAAAAGTAAGTTTCGGTTTATTAACCGTTATTATTTTATGTTCGGTTACTTAACCGTAAACTTGCAGCACTAGCAAATGCATAAACTAAAGAAGAACATTCCATGTTGCTGGATTTAATCATTGGATAGTTGTTCAACTGCAATGGAAACGAAATAATAAGGTTGGGTTTGTGGAGGGGTGCGAATATTGCTTTTGTCGGGGGAGGGGAGCCTATCTATGGGCCCACAATTCTCATTTGCGACCCTATCACTTCACTTTGTAAATCGTTATTATTTGTTTAAAGCAATCTACGTAATATTTATATATGAGGACAATAACAAAAATTCTAAACTGCAATACAAAATTACAGGAAAATATGCTGTAAAGAAAATTTTACCGAGCGTGACAAGTTCCCAAATAAGCACAGCATATCCCCACACGTCGCTCTTGGTAGTGTAGATGTTGTCTAGCAGTGACTCGGGAGCCATCCAGCGGACTGGTACCCGCCCCCGGGACTTCATCTCATACTGGCGCTCGTCCTGGATATCCCGAGCGAGTCCGAAATCAGACACCTTGGCCACCAGGTCGTCGCCAAGTAGTATGTTGCGGGTCGCCAGGTCACGGTGAATGCACTAAGTTCAAAATTTAAGTCACAAATAAACAAATAAATAAATAAATAAACAAATAACATTTATAATATTTATCTAAAATGCATTCATACTATATAAGAATCAAGAGCTTTATAATTAAGAAGACAATCCTATTAAGGTTCCAGCTTATTTTATTGTGCTGCTAACGAGACAAAAATTACATTGTAATCTGATTTTTCATATTGGGATGTCATTTAATTATTTTCGTCTTCAGAAGATAAGACAAACACCAGGGAATTAACGAAATTAACTAGCACCTCAGAACGAAATATTTTAAGGGATTTTTGATTCCATCATTAAACTTTACGTAAGTTTTATACGGTGATAATTGCTTTTGGAGGTTACCAATAATTTATATATTTGCATCATGGTCGCCTTAAGCCTATAATTATTTACTGATTTCAGAATCAAGAGATATATAAAATACAGGAGCCGCCTTTGTCAGACTACCTGTACACGTATTAGTGCGCTCACAATGCTTTAGAACGGAGACAAAAGAGAAGCGCCATCCCATTTTTCTGCCGTCTTTTCTTTGTTTTTGTTTCACGACCATTTGTTTTAAAATTGATATCACCCATATAAGGTTCCTGACCGTAGCAAAAACAATTTTCCAGTTAGCCAACGGGATCCGTTTAGAACCGCACAATAATAAATGTGTAGAAAATTGTTTCACTCATGCGCAGAGTACCATTGTGAAAACATCATACCAATTGGTACCCAACATAGTTGGTTCTCAACATACTTGTAGTTATTAATGGGAAAATACAACACTGGTCGTGCTATGCATATTTTGCCTTTGGGGATCACCACGTTTTTTTTACGCGCGACGCTCCGTCCACATTCCCCTAATTTCGTCAAAATTCGGAAACTGCGCCAGATAATCGTCGCAGCAAAGCAAAAAAGGTCGTATCCTCTAATAAGCAACGAGGTCGTATGAGCAACAGTTAAGATAATTGAATGCTACAACGTTGTATATTCTTCCATTGGTTTTGTGTGTTCGTCCGGGGAATAACATACGACCTTGTTGCATTGAGTAAAATCCGTGTCTGCAACAAGGTCTTAACTATCATACGACGATATCCTCTCTTAGACCATCAGAAGACACCAACCGATTTTGAGGAGAGGAATTCCATTCCGCAGGCGACCATGTTGGCGAATGACATGATTTCAATCGGCATCAGAAAGTTTCTCTTCTCCTCTTCCTTCAGTTCGAAATACTGCCCACTGGCCCCGGTGCGTATGTGCCTCAGGTATGACTGCAGGTTACCATTCGGTAGGTACTCCATGATCAAGAAGAAAGGCTCTGGGTACCAGTGAAAGAACAACACATACACAGGTAATTTTTAGGCCAAACAAAATCTCCTGTTTCTGGCCATCTCTTGGCGATTCTCGAAGCTCGAGAAGTTGTCCAGCCAGTTGTTCAGGAGAGAAGCCAGATCCTACACAGTGTTGTGTGCTGCCTGGCGCTGGTGCATTCGCAGATGGCTGAGAAAACCAATTCTGGCTCTGCATGTCCTGCCACAGATGTTACATGTGAGGTCAGCTGGAACATGAACCGGACCCTCAGCTTGCCGCTCTGCTGCTCTCTCCTTTCTCCTCCTCCGTTTCTCTGCTGTTCTTTCTATTTGTGTCCTCTCTAGAATGGTTACACCATCTCGACATGTTGCACGCCATTCCGTACGATTTTCTGCCTGGGTTTCCCAAGTTCTTGGGTCAATTTCTGCCAGCTTTAGAGTAGCTTTAAGGCAGTCTTTGTATCGTTTCCTCTGGCCACCAGTGGTGCGCTTACCAGTTGTGAGTTCACCATACAGAGCCCGTTTTGGAAGACGTGTATCTGGCATCTTCCGGACATGACCGGACCAGCGAAGACATGATTTGGCTACCAGAGCCTCAATGCTGTTGACGTTTGCACGCTGAAGTACACTGGCATTGGTCTGATGATCTTCCCACTGTATACGTAGAATAGAGCGAAGTTTTCGTTGGTGGAAGCGCTCTAAATCCTTGATGTTCCTTCTATACGGTGTCCAAGCTTCACAGCCATAGAGGAGTGTTGTTAGAACAACAGCTTGGTAGACCATCACCTTGGTTGTTGTTTTGAGTGCATGTTGGTCAAACACTCTTCTACGGAGACGGCCATAGGCTGATGATGCACACCTTATCCTGTTTGAGATGTCGTCGTCAATGGTGGCATTTTGTGACAGAACACTTCCCAAATAGGTGAAGTTGGTAACCTCCTCCAAGGCCTTGTCCGTATAGTGATGGCAGCAGGATGTACTGCAGTACCAGGAGCTGGTTGAACCATGATCTTGGTCTTGGCAATGTTAACAGACAGACCGAAGTGCTCATATGCCAGGACAAATCGATCCATCATCACCTGAAGATCCTCTGCACTCTCAGCGTTGATAACACAGTCATCAGCGTACTGCAACTCCGCAATTATGTCAGATGAGACTTTCGTCTTAGCCTGCAGCCTTCTTAGATTGAAGAGCTGACCATCAAAACGAAAGCGGATAGAGACACCAAGTGACAGATCATTGGTTGCAGTGTGGAGTGTGGCGGCAAGGAAAAGGGAGAACAAGGTGGGGGCCAGGATGCAACCTTGTTTTACCCCTTTAGAAATGGGGAAAGATGGAGACTGTCTTCCTGAGTGGAGCACCGATCCCATCATGCCATCATGAAAAATCCTGATGAGGTTTATAAATTTAGCTGGACAGCCAAATTTTCCAAGCACTTTCCACAGAGCTTCTCTGTTGACATTATCAAAGGCTTTTGCTAGATCAATGAACGCCATGAACAGTGGACGGTGTTGTTCCCTACATTTCTCCTGTAACTGCCTTGCCACAAAAACCATGTCTACAGTGCCTCTATTGGCACGGAAGCCGCACTGAGATTCTGGAAGTACATGGTCGGTGAGGGTGAGAAGTTTGTTGAGGATGATGCGGGCTAGGATCTTTCCTGCTGTGCTAAGCAAAGAGATCCCTCGATAGTTGCCACATTCTGTCTTGCTGCCTTTCTTGAAAATTGTGACGATAGAGGCGTCTTTGAGATCTTGTGGTAGGGTTTCCTCCGTCCAAATATCTAAGCAGAGTTGATGAAGCTTGGATGTGAGCTGAGGACCTCCATGTTTATAGACCTCTGATGGTACTCCGTCAGGGCCAGTAGCTTTGTTGTTTTTCATTTTACAGCTTTCAGTACGTCAGCTACTGTGGGGGGAAGATCAAGTTCAGGTTTCTCTGGGTACTGTGGGAGCATGTCAGTGATATCATCATTCACCGCTGCAGGGTGACTAAATAGGGACTGAAAGTGCTCTTTCCAGCGCTGGAGGATGGCTTCATTGGTCTTCAGAAGCGTGGTGCCATCAGTTGCCAGTAATGGAGAGGTCTTTAGAACAGTAGGTCCATATGTGGTTCTTGTTGCTTCGAAGAAGCTGCGATACATGTGCCTGTCAGCGAAGCGTTGAATCTCTTCAGCCTTGGTACGCCACCACTGATCTTGCATGCTGCGGAGGCGGTTCTGAGCCATAGCCTTTAGTTGATGGTATCTATCCTCTTTCACCTTTGAAGTTGGGTCATCTTTCCACTTCAGATGAGCAATGCGTTTTTGGTTGATGACCTCTTGAATCTGCACATCATTTTCATCAAACCAGTCCTGATGTTTTCTTTTTGCATACCCAATGGTTTCAGAGCAGGCATCCAAGATAGAGCTTTTTATATCTTGCCACTGTGACTCCACATCAATGCGGCCAGGACCAGCCGCAGCATCCAATGACGATAGGTTCTTGTCTATGGCAGTCCTGAAGTTCATGGAGACACATGCATTTTCTAACTGCTTCACATTGGGATATTTCCTTGTGAGAGAGGCATGGCGTTTCTCACGAGGAGCTAGGCGGAGTCTCAGCATGGACCTGATCAGTCGGTGGTCTGTCCTACAGTCGTCAGCTCCACGCATTGCTCTAGTTATAAGAACGTCAGCTCGGTCACAAGCACGAGTGATCACATAGTCAATGAGGTGCCAGTGCCTTGATCTTGGATGCATCCATGATGTTTTGTACTTGTTTTTCTGTCTGAACAGAGTATTGGTGATGATTAGTTCGTATTCCACACAGAGTCCAAGCAGAAGTTGCCCGTTACTTTTGCATTTACCCACGCCTTCTCTGCCAATTACACCATCCCAGAGGTTATCATCCCTGCCGACTCGTGCATTGAAATCCCCTAGGAGAAGGATCTTATCATGTCTAGGAATCATTGAGATCACTTGGCCGAGTTGAGCATAGAAGGATTCTTTTGCTTCTTCTTCAGCGTCCATTGTTGGTGCATAAGCGCTGATGAAGGTAATGTGCTTGTCATTGAAGAGTGATATTCGGACAAACATAATGCGCTCACTGATTCCTGTGGGAAGTTGTTCCAGTTGTGAAACCAGCTGTGATTTTATTGCCAGTCCCACTCCATGAATACGTCTTTCCTCAGAACTCTTGCCTTTCCAGAAGAAAGTGTAACCAGCACCATGTTCCACTAGGCTTCCTTCATCTGCACGTCTTGTCTCACTGAGAGCTGCAACATCGATGTTATATCTGAGAAGTTCCCTTGCTATAAGTGCGGTTCTCCTTTCTGGTCTTTGTGTGTTGTTATGGTCCATCATCGTACGAACATTCCATGCACCCACACGAAATGGTATAGCTTTATATTTTTCATTATTTCGACCACATGTAGGGTGACCCTGCTGAGTGCGGTTGCCCAGCCAGGGCAGTTTGAGACAGGCAATGTTTAGGCCACCTTTTCTAGGCCCTTCCCAATGCAGGGTAAGCAGTGCACTCCTAAAAAGGGCTGCTTAGTCACTCAGGGAGCTGCCGAAATAGAATGCTGTCTCGGTCATCCAACAACGACCATCACCCCTAAGCCGCCTACATGTAGAGTTGCGACTAGAAACACGCAGCCGTCACCGTGGCCTGTCCCCGTCACCGCTTCTCCATCGCCGCAGGACTTTTTAGAAGATGTGGAAATCAGAGAACATTTAATAGGAGACTGGAATGTGAAATACATTGTTTGGAAGATGTATCACGAAGGAGAGATATGTGGCTGGAGCCTGCGCGTGACTTTATTTTGACTGTGGTAAAGCAGTTGCGCACCTGCAGTCCCACAGGACTTGGCCTGGCAGATGTAGAACCCTGTGGCAGGAGAATCTCGAGACGACAGGAGCATATGCCAGGTGCAGAGAGTTGCCGGAGATGTTGGTCCTGCTTTAACGTGTACTCCCAACGCGTTTGGTGGGCTGCCTATTGAGGCTAACGGGCCCCACCTGCCCGGGTTTGAAATCGGAGTGCCTTCTCCTAGGTGAACTGCCTACCATGGTTAACGAGCCCCACCTGCCCGGGTTTGGAATCAGAGTACCGTCTCCTAGGTGAAATGCCTCCCATGGCTGACGAGCCCCACCTACCCGATGTTTCTGGCCATAGGTATGCTTTAAAATCGGTGCGGTGACGCTTTTTTTGAAATAGTTTTGAGTAAATTACAAATATATGTGTTATGTACATTATACGTCACTGTTCTATGTTATGGCCCTGTCACACTGTTGCGTATCGTACTAGCGTATGCCAGCGTATGAAAATTATCACTCATACGCTGGTATACGGTGACATACGCTAGGGGTAAGTTAGGCATAGGTTGTATACGTTTCAAGCACGGTGGCATACGCTGGCATACGCTGGCATACGCTGAGGCAGAAATAAATTTTTAAGCATGCTTAAAATTTTTGTGCAGACGTATGCAGACGTATGGTTAATACGCTAAGCATACGCTAGGCATACGCTGAATACGCTAGAGGTACGATATAGGTACGTTACTCATAGGTCGAGTACGCTGGACATAAGTTGCCATACGTTGGCATGAAGGTGTACCATACAGCTAGCGTATTGATAGCGCATTGAAAGGCCGCCGATTATATAGGCACTTTGTCACGTGATAGGCGGATAGGCGGTACGGTGGGCATGCGCAGTTCATACGCTACTCATACGCTAGCCATACGCAGAGTACGCTGTCCATACGCTGGTCATACGCTGTTCATACGCTGACATACGCTGGTCATACGCTGACATTTGCTGACATTCGCTGTCCATACGCTTGCCATACGCTACTCATACGCTACTCATAGGTTCAATACGGTAAGTATACGCACAATTCTGTATTTTCAATGGCTTTTTGTGCGTATGAAAATTATATTATGAATTTTCATACGCAACTCTTACGTTTCTATCATACGCAACAGTGTGACAGGGCCATTAAGGCTTGACCAATTGACAGCTGCCAATCAAAATCCTTTGGGCCTATTGATCAATCAGATGTATGGAACGGCTGCGTGCTGCTGCACTACAGGTTGGCCTTTAATAAACTCATTCTCATTTTTGCTAAGCAATACTTTTCTCTGCTCAGCATTTAACGTGCTCTGTATTTATCATTTTACTGAAACTCGGGATATATGCCTGCATAAATATTTAGTGATTAATCCAACCTTGTTCAGTGCAGAATCCCAGCATAGTGACAACATTGGGATGATAGCCGAGGTTTATGTACATGTTCCTCTCCTTGTCGAATTCACTCTTGTCCGTCTCTGTTGCAGTGGCTACAGATCAATATAAGATCAGAAACTAATAATAATTGAACAAACATTAAAGTGACAGTATCGTTACGATGATCATGCAGTGCAAACTTTCGACAGGACATGGAATCGGTGTCCTAGTTTTGGATGAACTCAGTGACTGAAAATACACAACAAGCACGCGCTGACCTAGAAAACAGGGCGCGTGATCAGATCATAATACTGTGGCACATAATGTGCCAGTGGTTGCATAATAATGATATCTATGCAGCAGCCACAGTAATACTTGTGATCATATCGCGCCCTGTTATCTAGGTCAGCGCACACTCCTAGGGTATTATTTTCAGTCACCGAGTTCATCTAAAACTACGACATCGATTCCATGCCCTTTCAAAAGTCTGCTGTAATCGTGACGATATTGTCCCTTTACAAATAAAAACATGCATTCTTGATGACAGCCCAAAAGTCACAATTATAAAAGGAACCGTATAACGCTGGTAATTATTACATTAGCGAATTATTATCCGAAAGCTAATTTAATGTGAAGTTGGTAAAGGTTAAAATCATTCTGAAAAAAAAAGAGAAAAAAAAGGTTAAACTCGATTCTGGACCCAAATTGTAACAATAATTCGCCGCTGTAAAGTGTAATTGTAATATAAATAGAGACGTACGTTTTAGCATTTTAACTCCGACCGTTGTCATAATTCCCTTCTTTATGATTCCGTCTGCCACGGCCCTGTTTACGGTAGCGAACGAGCCTGCTCCAAGCTGTTCCATCACGTGGAGTCTCTCCCTAGGAAACTCTTTGGGCTCACAGTTGGTTGACTTCAATAAGGAGCCTGAAGCCCCCTTCAGTTCTTTTGCCGCCACAGACACCAATATACTCATTCTGTTTTGACTGAAAGTTGTAATAAAAAAAACAGTAATTTTGAATAATCAAATTGTTGATTATTTAAAACAAACAACATCTGCACCATAATCCTGCATGCAGTCTGCATACTGCATTAGCATGCTCCGTGGTATGTTCCGTGTTCGGTGGTCATCGTCAACCTCTGTATGTAATTTTCTTTTGACCCAAGGATTCAATGAATGAGGAATTACCCTTTCTCCCATCTCTATGTGTCCTTGGGTTGATATTCGGTTTCTCCTCGAAAATTTTCTCCTGAGAAGTATGACTATTATGATCACGAGGAAAAGTATAACAACGCCACCAACGACGGACACGGCAATGACAACTGTGCTCACAGAGTGTGCTGGATCTGCAAAGGAAAGTATAAACGTCGTCCACATTCAACAGGGTCGTAGCCAAATGGGGGATGGGGTGGGGTTAGCAAATCGTGCCTCAATAGGCCAATAAACCATTTCAAGTGGAAATTGTTAACGTTCCCCCCTCTTCCTCGGTAGTGAGTTTTTCTTGGGGGAAGTCTTTTGCAAGCCACGTGGTCGAGAGATTAAGATGTCTGCACTGGTTAGCAGGAGGGCGTAGGTTCGATTCCTGACAGAGCGGCATGTGGATTTGTCTTTCACAGACAGTTGAAAGTACAATTGAGTATAACAGTGCCAAGTCAGAAGGGCAAACAATCATAAATGTCCGTTTCATACCCATTGCTCCACACTTGGGCCCCATGTAACCAGGAAGACAGATACACTCTCCCTCGATGACGTCACAGGTTGCCATATTCAAACAATCTTCGTCACTCAAACAAGCTGTAGAAAGTTAACATAATAATTATTTGAAACTGAATAGACTAAAAGGCCTATAAAGGTCCTTTAACGTTCACACGTGCAACAAGCGCCCGATATGTGTGAATGAAGGGTGACTTTGCAAAGGCTAATTCTCTGAATTCGAGACAAAATGGTTTCGTAGAAAGTTATTTTATTTTTAAATATGTTACTGTGAGTTTAGGTGACTTTGTAACCCTTTGTTTCGATCCCTTTTTGTGTGTGATAACAATTGTGTTTGGATCAACTGAGCAGCGCTCCAAACGGCATCTGTTTTCAAAGGTGGAGAAAATCTATCGCGACTGCATTTTTTTTAAATTTAGGAGTGCGGGTGGGCAAAGAGAAACAGGGGCGATCTAACTACCCATAATCGATGTTGATCCATCATTTGAATGGAACTATTGGACTCATGGGAGAATGGAGATCATGAGGATTACTTTTCATAATGATCTGCCATTTAAATATAAATACATGTCGAGTCACTGAAATCGATAACAATAACATGAAATGTGAATGATCACTCAAAAGGTAGAACAATAAAATGCCTTTATTATTTCAAGCAGGTAATTGACATATTAAAGTTATAAAGTTGTCATGGATGTTTGTGGACCCAGGTACTATCAGCTGAAGATTAGCGAAGATACGAAGGGGTACAATGATTCCCCTCCCCACTTCTGAGAACGATAAACAAAACAGCCATAATAGGGTTAAGAAGTTGACTATCTGCATTCATATTTATAGCAAATAACAGTGACCTATGAAAGTTTATATGACCTCATCCGATAGATCCTGTTAAACTGAACATACCTACGAATTTTCAAGAAAATCGGGCTTGAAGGGGTAAAGAAGGTGACTATCATTTGAATGGAACTATCTGAATTCATACTCAAAACCAGTCTACCATTTTGGTAAATAAATGTATAAAATGACATGCATATACTTCAGAGTCTTGAGATATGTAACCTATGACATTTTAAGAAAACAGTGAACATGCATTTAAATTTGTCGTATTCATTCAAACGTGGATTTTACGTCTCTGTGTAACAACAGTATTATTTGCTAAATATTTGTATTCATTGCTCGATAATGGTATCACCTCAGACAAGTTTGGTTTGTCTTTGTTTTCAGTCAATTTGCTTTGGCTAAGAACCAGGCTATACAATAAAGCAAAACAAGGCGATTGTCATGGTATCAATGGTCGTTGGAAAGACTTTTGTGAAACAAGATTATATTGATGGAATATACCCTAGATTATTGCTTACCACATCCTGCCTCATCCAATACAGAGATCTGACAGTCTAGGAAACCATCGCATATAGCATTGGGTGACACACACGAACCATCACCACAATCAAAAAAGCTGGCATCGGGACATGATGACCCGTCTGTGAATGTTTAAAACAAAATGATTCTTAAATTAACTAAGTGAAATGCCTGATTAATTAGATTGCAATATAAATGAAAAAGACTTATTTTACTGTATAAGATTTGAGGCTTTAGCATGGTGGAATATCGATATCGTTTCGGTTTGCGGTAACACCATGTGTTTATCTCAACAATCGTGAAGTTGAGATACAGGTTCTGAAAAAAACCTGATCGCACAACTCGTATCTCAACCTTCGTCAAGGGACTGAAGCAATGTCGGGCAACTCGTATTTATCTACTGTCCCTCAGTGAGAAAATATGGTTCAAGGAGTACCATGGGGACTTCTCGGGTTAATATGATTCTGGGAGAACCATGGGACTTCACGGGTTATTATCTACGTTTCGATTAGCCTGCTGTAATCTTCGTCATGCCAATTCATATCGAGTTAGTTTGTAACCTTTCCTTTGATCCATTTCTGTGATAAAAATGGTGTTTTTATCAACTGAGCAGCGATCTGATCGTGATATTTTCAAGGGTGGAGGAAATCAATCGCGACTACCCTGATAGCAGAAACATACCCACCCACTCACCCCCACTAAAAATTAGTTCAGGACTAAAATAGTTCAGGAGATGTTTGACATTATAATCAACTTTACACCAAATACGTTTTAAGTATATAAAACTGTGATCATTTATATATTTTGAAATTTTAGTTTAAAGGTGCTTAAAGGGTCAGTATTGTCACGATCATAGCAGACTTTCAGCGGGGCATGGAATCGGTGTCCTAGTTTAAGACGAACACAGTGACAGAAAATTACTGGCTTATGTATGCAGCAGTAATGGTATTATGACCTTATCATGTAGGATATTATTCCCAGTCACCGAGTTAATCTAAAACTAGCACTCCGATTCCATTGATCGTGACGATATTTGCCCTTTAAAAGTGAATCATCAATTAGCTGATGACGGTACCAATATTCCTTAGAAATAATGTTTTGTCTTGTGTGCTATTTTTTTTTTAAATTAGTGAACATTATTGCCAGTACGTTCATTGTAAAGAGCACTCTTGCCAAAATTTCACGTTAGATTGAATACACATAATCATCCCTGAATACATTTTCACCGTTTTCTCGTTAACAACGACACAACGGTATAAGCTGGATTTTACACAGGTTGGCTGTTTCATGTACACGTTAATTCAAAGAGAGTATCAGCATACTCGTAGTAGCAGTTTTGCCAACATTACCAATGATATACTTTCCCTTATTCTAACGCAATTGTACATAAATGTGACCGAAGTTGTTTTTAAACAAATCCACAACTTACCCATTCCGAAGCATAACATAAAAACACTCGTCTATTCCAGAAGCATAGTCGTTCTCCTCCGTCAAAAAACCAAAACAACAACAACAAAAACCAACAACAACAACAGTAAAAATTCCAACAAGCTGAATAAAGCAAGACAAAATCTTTCTGGCCCTGATTAACGAACGAATAAACGATTCAGATTTTGTGTTCAACGTACGCCGATTTGATAACTTAACAGGTATTTCCTCGGGAGTTCTCTGAATTCAATGCAAACTTGACGGGGCTCAGTGAAACGCGAAGCAGGTTTTCAATGAAACAAGTCATGAGCTCTCAATAGGCTGCGTCTGGGATCCGGTATCTATTATGCGGCATTTAATGTTGTTGTTTACACTTTGCGTGACCAGGGTGATGTCCTGTCAGACAAAAGTGTGCGTATTCGTATGCAGAATATGTACAGTTTTTACTTGACTTATGATGTAATTTAAGGGCCTTAATAAAATAAATCAAATTAAGAACTTTTCTGCTGATGTTATGGTTTCTTGTCAATAACCAGTGTACATTCTGAGCACAGCGTCTCTTGTAAACATGTGATGTCATTGGTCACATCGTCTGTACTATGTGATACTATATCAGGGCTGCCACTCTTGATTTGCCGTTTTCCCCCACCACGCATGCGCATTTCGCCTACATTATCCCTACATACTTGGTATCAATTTTTCCCTACAAAATTTCGTTTTCCCCGACGAATTAGTTATTTATTAACGTTTTCCCCTACGAATAAGTTATTAATTAGGCCTAACTTCGAATTAAATAACTAGGCATAATGACCAGATGTGTAGGCCTTCGTGAATGAATTAAAGGGAATATATAGTCTTCCCGGATGAACGTGAAAATGGCCAAATGGCAACCCTGGTACAGTGTGCAGATAGCTTGAGTAATATTAACCGCAACAGTATTCTTGAAGTATTGCAATAGTAGTGTCACACTCGATATTAGGTGCACGTATTGTTAGGGCCGGGCCTTCTGCACAGCAGGAGATAACTGAATTCTTAAAAGGATAGTCTATATAGGCCTACTTGATATTAGGAAATGAATATAATGTCTACTAGAAATAAAGCGGTATATTATACTGATATGATTAAAGCAGTAGGCCTATATCGTTGGGTCAGAGCAGAAAGGACTTATAAGAATCTATACATGCAAAGTGTGAGCAAAAAGGACTTATAAGGCATATAAATTATCTGCAATTCCATTATGTTAAGAAAACTTATTTACTTGGATTTATATTTTATTTAACAATGGGAGTACTCACAATTTATATTTAGCATTCAAGACCCACTATCTTGTACTTATAATTAGGTAATTACACTTAATTAATTATAAGACCTTTTATCATTAACAAATAAAATTGTCATCTAGTGTCTATAAGTCCTTATTGCTCTAAGCAGACGATATCACGTACATAAATAATATATATATATATTTTTACAATATTTGTGGATTCCCCTACCCCCCTACAGTATTACCCTTTTTCCCGTAGGGGCCCCCTATTCCCTACATTTTACTAAAATACCCTACGGTAGGGATTTTTCCCCACGAGTGGCAGCCTTGGACTATATAGAAAGGGCACACGTATGCTCGGTTTATTCGCACTGCAACCGCATTTCTAAACCTTATGGTGCCCTCACACCATAGCGTATGCTGAAACCTATGAGTTGCGTGTAAAAAATATGTTTATACGCACCAAACGCAACCCAAATCAACAATGTTGTCAATTTCTAACCTATTCAACCTATGGGTTGCGTGTGAGTTGCGTGTTGGTTGCGTGTGGGTTGCGTGTGGGTTGCGAACTGAACTTATGATCCCCCAATAGCTGCGATCACCTGCGTACGAGTTGCGTGCGAGTTGCGTGTGAGTTGCGTGCAGAACTTACGAGTTGCGTTTGAGTTGCGTTCAAAACTTACAAGTTGCGTTGGACCTGCGTGCTAGTTGCGTGCTAGTTGCGAATATCGGTCACGTGATAAAAACCTATTCTGTATGTGTTGGAGTGCTAAATTGACCAGATTAAACTGATGTCCAATAACAGCAAGAGGTAGCTCCATGTTGTCACCTCGGAGGTCCACCAACAACTGACACCGTTCTAGAAAAGGCCCACTATTTATACCATTTCTCAACACGCATGTAGTACGCAACTAACACGCAACTCACACGCAACTCACACGCAACTAATAGGTTGGATACGCAGGGCATAGGTTGGGGATACGCTGGGAATACGCACAATAGGTTGGGGGTAAGCTACACACGCAACAGGATTGCAACAGGCACGCAACACGATCGCAACATGATCGCAACAGGTACGCAACACATTCGCAACATGTACGCTATCAAAACCTGGCCAGATACCTCAAATCTGGACCTGCGATCACCTGCGTTCATAACTTATGAGTTGCGTACCTGTTGCGATCGTGTTGCGATCGTGTTTCGTGCGTAGCGTCCCTGTTGCGTATAAATTGATCGCAGGCATTCGCAGAGAATTATTGAACATGTTCAAAATTTCTGAACTTACTCTGCGTGTGTCTGCGATCACCTGCGTGCTTGTTGCGTACTTCAAACCTATAAAACCTATTAGTTGCGTGTGAGTTGCGTTCGGAACTTATGACCACTATTTTTTATTCGCAACCATACGCAACTGGTGATCGCTATGGTGTGAGGGCACCATTAGGGAAAACATGGTCCTTAAATCCAGTAGACACTTTTGGTAATTTATTTGTAAATGCATACATACTCTATAAGAACCAAGACATATATACAAACCAACCTGTGATTTTTTTATCTGTATTGTTTAGTCGATTTTCATGAATGGTATGTTCAGTTTTACACGGCCTATCGAATTAGGCCATTTTTGACAGATATTTATTATAGAAATGATTTCATTCATTTCACTAAAAGGATAGCACCCGAGACAGAAATACAGAAAGCGATGGTTGATACCATCATCAAGGTTCATGTAAAACTGTGATCATTATGATTTTTTTTACATTACCAATATAGTGTAAATGGCTTTAATACCAGCACCCCTAGAAAAACTTCTTAGTACCACGACTCTGATTGCTGACTGAATCGGATCAACAAACACCAACAAATAAATGTCAATATACTGCAGGCATATGGTCCACGTGATACGCGATCAATACTACCAGCTACACGTCATCACATCAATGACGGATACATTCTTGAACTCTTTGTATATGAACTCTGCCATTGAATGATTTGAAGTCCTTTTGATATTAATTTACAATAACCCGTCGTCTGTGGGACTTTTCATAGCACGGTTTGACGGTTTTATGCACCATGGACGCACAAAAGGCCTACAACTGTATAGTTACGACAATTTGTTTACCGTCCATTGTGATATTTTTATACCATTGTGTAGTAACTAAGTGTCATTACTTTTTGCCTTGTGAAAATGTCATTTTCCATTTCTTAGTAGAAAGCCAAACTTGTTTACATAAATAATTTGTTTCTGTTGATGGCTGCGCGCTGGTTTAAAATTAGGTCTATACATATTTCTTTTCTCCAATTTCGGCCTGATTATAGACAAATTGTCATCATCATCACCATTACTTTGCCTATAGCTATTGCCAGAAATTGACTAGAAAGTTAATTTGGTAAAACAAAATTTTCCCCATTTCGTCACCGGTACCAAACAACTACCCAGTGTATATTACCAAGGAGATCTCTTTGAACCAAAAAAAGCACACATAGTCTAAAAAGTGAGATTATAAAACAGGTTTATATTGTGAATGTTCATGAAACTGGTCATTATGTGAGGAAAGTTAATCTGATAGGCTGGCAATAACCAATCATTGTCTTTAACAACGCTAATCATATGCCGTGGTTATTCTTCAAATGGCCGTTGGTGTGTATATATTATCATACATGTATGCGGACTGCGCACAACTTATTAGAACACCCACCTTGTTGGTTTTAATTAAGGGCAATATTTGTATTATCTTATAGAAAAGCTCGAGATGAATTAAGCAAACATTTCTACAGAATAAATGCAAAATCTTAAATTACAAATCTTAAATCTGTGTATATTTTCTACAGTCCACAATAACACGTCATTTGACATACAAAATGGTTATACAACCTATATTATTCCGAGTAAAACATTAAAATAACAATGTGACAGACGATGTGATATATGACATCATATGTTTACAAAATAACTCCAAATGTCAAACTGCGCCGAGCATAAAATGTACACTGGTCCGTGACAAGAAACCATCAAATCTGATTTTTTGTTAAACGTCAGTAATTCAGTGGAGACCACTGATATATATTAGCCCATTGTGACTGGATATCTAGGGTTGCCTTCTGGTGCCTGACAAATAAAGGCATCCACCGCAGGAATTTACAAAGGAAGGCACATCGATAAACATGTCATCCAGTCGGTGTAATAGAGATCGGTGACCCGACCCACTCACGATTTTGTTTTCAGCAATACACTTCGTTCACTGTATGCCTTTGTATACTAATTATTTTCCTTTAAATAAATTCTCCACAACCGTAATTTACTATTACATAGAAAGGCTTTGCTTCTGAATTAATTCTGTAAATGTATAAAAATAAATTCATAAAAATGTTAAAAAACCTAGTTTTGAACTCGGTACCTCTTACTTACAAGGCGATCGTATTAACCACTAGACTACAATACCAATCGAAGCTGTTAGCGAATTAAATTTTAAATTAGATTTCTATGCCAACTCCTTAGCCATTAACGAAGTGTACTGCAAACAAAATTAAAAATAAATAAATAATACAAAATAATAACCTTACCCACTGTATACCAAATTGTTTCATATGATGGCTTACAATGTCGAATGGCTATAAAATGGCTTTAAACACAAAATAAAACTGCAAACCACATACGACCCCAAAATATTACATCATTTCACATAACCAATATCAAATATTTGTAAATATGAGTAAAACATTGCATTTACATTGGAACATTTAATTGGATCAGTTCAGATACTACCATCGGTGTAGAGCAAAGAAATTAAATCAATTAGATCCTTGTCATTTGATGTTCAAAAGTGATACGAAAATGGTTTAAACAGATTGCAGGACTTTTCAAGGGTGTTGGTAAAAAAAAAAAAACAAGTTTCGGAGCTAGTCTGGGATAGCCGGAGGAAGCTATTAAAAGGTGCACAAAAGAAGTGAGGGGTTCCATCATAATACTACCATGATAATACGGAGGATCCGTGAATACAAGTACTAACCATTCCATTTGCTTGCGCACCTTTTTAACGCTACCTCCGACTACCTCCAACAAGCTCCGACTAGATTTACTACCTCCAGGTTTGACCAAGTTCCTTTTACGGGTGTTGTATGAGGAGTTTTTCTATCTGAAAAGTTTTGACCAGTTTTATTTTGTCCCAAGGGTTTTGGAATCAATGCTGCTGTTACGTGTTATGGATGATGTTGATCCAATGATCCAAACTCCGAGCGTCTCGTAGAATAATCTGTTAGGATCTCATTTTCTAGCAAAGGCCGCACAAGTAGTTGTTAACACGTGGTTTGTGTTCCACTAATCATATGCGAAGGATCAGTGTGTGAATTAAATAATTTACTTCATATTAAAGTAAATTCAACTTATTAAAATATCATATTTTATAAAGTATGATAATATTTAATGTTTTTTTCTGAAAGGGTTGGTACAGCATTTGTAATTACCTTATTTACATATTAATTTGTGAATTAGTATCCGAAAGCTAACTTGATTTGAAGTTTGTAAATGTACCAATCAACACTAAAAAGTATTCTAGTGCAAATCACGAACAAATATGACATGTTTGCTCCAAGTATTTTCTATAAAGATACTGAACTTAGAATCATGACTTAGACTCTTCATTGAGCTTAAACGAGTATGCATACTCGTAGAAGCAGTGTTGCAAACATTACCAATTTTGTATTTCCCTTCAATGTATATCTTGACTCAAGGAGAGTAAGCATACAGTTTTGCAAACGTTTCCAATATTGTACCTTTCCTTAAAAATTACATTTTATAATAATTAGATCCTTCTTCACCATGTGTGTTGTAGCGTAGAGTTGTAGCATGGCTTGTACTACTGTTGGCTAATTCTCTTTGCTAAGTGCCAAACACACTGACTGCTGCACTGTTGGCTGGCTCGTGAGGCTCTTGACTTGGTTTCCCATCTCAGCGGCTGTCTTCCTGGACTTTTCTACTAGTATTCATTAAATTACATCCAGCCATGTATTATGTTGTTATTGTGCGCTGTACCGATAATTATCTATATAGCGCCATTTATTTTTTGTTGATGTTTTAGAAATGTTCGTACATACTGAAGCTTTTCAGTGATACTAGGGTATTAAGATTATATCATTGATATCAATTTTATTTATCCATAGACATTGTGGGAGTTGTCCAATATGAACACCCTAGTTTCTGCTGTCTAACCTTGTGTCTGCGTTGCTTTTGTAGTATTGTATATTTTGTTTACGATATCAAATCAAGTTCCATTACATCATTATTATATCCCAACACTGCACTTCACTCCAGCAATTACTAAACTTTTTCATTTCCGTCGATTGGCATCGTGACCTCATAAATGGTCTCCTCGTAGGCTTTGATGGATATAAATTCCTAAAGACCAAGCAAATGAAAAGAAAAGAAAAGAGATAAGAAAATAGATCTCTAACAGAAATATTCAATTAAATGTAAGGTACAATATTGGTATTCTCAAATAAAAATAAATAAATAAATAAATGATCACAGTTTAACATAAAACGTAGTTGGTACAAGTTTCAGTCGTCCTGAAAAATAAATCCATCCAAAGTGCTTTAATCTTAGCAAATAAAAATAATTTCAATAACTGCGACAGTTGATCCCATTTAACTTGATGGTGGTATCAAACATCCCTTGATATTCTTCTATCTGAAGCGCTATCATTTAAGTAAAATTGGTGTAATCCCAACTGAAATTGCATCTTATCAATATTTCACGTTAAAATAATTGTGAAGTTTATGTCTGCCAATCAAAAAAAATTGCATGCGCTTCACTATTTTCTCGTAAACGACAAACATAATGTGCTGAAACTGGCACAATGTTCAATTTATAATCTTGATTCAGAGAGTATAATCATACTCGTAGAAGCAATTTTGTTAACAATGGTTTACCTTCCCTGTGAAATCTAATACTTAATATCATACCTTTCCTTTCTGCATTAGGTTCTTCAGCTCATTGCTGATTGTCTTAAATGGTGGTCGACTCTCTGGATCATCTTCCCAACACTGCAGCATCATCTGATACCTTGAATTTGAAAACAATACACTTAAATTATTCAAATGTAGAAATACAAACAATTCCGTGTGCGAAAATCATATCAAGTGTTTATTATCCCTGACACAAGAAATAAACCCGCAAACAGCAATACAATATACTATTGGGCAAGCTCGGTGGTTAATGGGTTACGACGTCTATGCACCAGGGAAGTAGGAGGTCGTGGATTCGAGAAGCCTTGGA
>CM055816.1:60526514-60543782 GCA_029582265.1 Zoroaster sp. YZ-2022
TTTCCCCATTTATTAGTTAGGAAGGTTGTTACTTGGGTGGGATAGGGTAGGTCATGAGTATTAATTCCTACTTTTTCCCTCTCCCAATTGCAACAATAGATCGCCGCCGCTAGTTGTATACCGACACCTTTACAATATGCAATGCTGGCCGACAATACGTTTCTTCAGATATGATTGGGAGTGTGGCCCTGCTATATGGGAAATAACATTTTACAGATTTCATTATAATTACAACCACATGAGAATATTTGGTCATTTCTAATATGCCCCAACCGGTGAGGTGCACCCACTAAATAAAGCTGCCATAGTAAACAGTGCTAAATGCAAAAATATTCAAAAATCATTAAAAAATGCTTAGAAGTCCCACAGTTTTAAAACCAAAGAAAAAATGTTGATCGATATATAACCTTTTATATTCTTCTCCTATTTACTTTCTAAGTCCAGGTTTCCAGGGAGTTATTCTCATCCCAATGAAAACCACCCTCTACAGTGGTAAACGTCCACACTGAAAAACAGCCATTTTTGGGAAAAAAGGCCCTTACGCTTGAAAATCAAATTAGGACCACTTTTCAGGGGCCTAGGTGTGTCCAAAATACTCACAGTTGAAGCCAAGGACCCCCGGTTATGATGAGTGGTGCATTTTACACAATCCATCAAATGAATGGGCCTCCAAATCTTTGTTTTTCAGAAAAATTTGAGGGCATACACTTTATGATAAATAGCTCGGCACATGAATTCCTCACTATTTAGTGGGGTGCACCTATAAAAGAGATGATTTTTTCAATTTGACTTGCAGGAGACACACTAAGGACATCAGTATATTGCAGAGGTCATGTTTCTGAAAAAAAGTTGAAAAATATTACTCCACTGCAAAATGACAACTTTAAACATATTTGGTTCGTCTATGATGTTTCTGTATTACGGTTTGCAATGGATAATACACATACATTGTTAATGCGCATTATTGTATTTCTTGAGTGCAATGTTTTCTTTTAAAAATTTCTTTAAATAACAATTAGTTTTATCCTATGAGAATATTTAAACAATATCACAAGATCTTATCTAGGCAACGGTTCAGAAAGTTTACAAAATTAACCTTATTAGGGGCGGATCCAGGTTGACAGAAAATGGGGCCTCATACTGCAATGAATCATATACCGCACAGGGGGACAAAATCACGAGCCTTTCTTCACATGATGTGCTGAGGAAGAAAATGAAATATAAAATGTAAATTGTTTCATGGTAAACAGACCAAAGAGAAAAACATCCCCAACCCTGCATACATCCCCCATGTATATACAGGTCCTGCTGCAAAGAGAGTTGATAGGTGATGGAGGGGCAGGAATGGGCACTAATCAGTTGTACACAATTTCAAAACCTTCATTATTAATGCATGCATTCCTGAACCAGTACTATTTTAGAAACAACTACTTGTAATAGTTTTGTGAATTTTACTAATGCAATACATTTGTAACAACACCCTAATTTAAAAGACAACAAATAACAACCAACTTCAATAAAATGCACAATTTCAATAGCCGAAAAAGAGCACATGCAGACTATGGTATGTAATTTCCACAATTCCACATACCTTTTTGTTATGTAACAGTACTGTATTCATCCAATAAAGACCTGAAATACAAAGGATATTGAGATGGGAGAAATTTAATGTGTAAAGATTTTTCATTTATTATCAGCCTTACAGATACTGTAAAACTAAAAAGCACACGTTTAAATCCCACCATCAAAAACAAACCATGGACGACGCCATTTTTTGAATCTGAGGGTGCACCCACTAAATAAACTGCCATAGTAAACAGTGCTAAATACAAAATATTCAAAAATCATTAAAAATACTTAGAAGTCCCACAGTTTTTTGAAACCAAAAAAAACATATTGATCGATATATAACCTTTTATATTCTTCTCTATTTACTTTCTAAAGTCAGGTTTCAGAGGAGTTATTCTCATCCCAATGAAAACCACCCTCTACTACAGTAGTGAAAACGTCACACACTGAAAAGCAGCCATTTTGGAAAAAAGGCCTTACGCTTGAAAATCAAATTAGGAGCCACTTTTTCAGGGCCTAGTGTGTCCAAAGCTCACTCACAGTTGGAAGCCAAGGACTGAGGTTATGATGGAGTGGGCCATGGTTCACACAATCCATCCGACTGAATGGGCCTCAAATCTTTTGTTTTCAGAAAAAATTTGAGGGCATACACTTTATGATAAATAGCTCGGCGCATAGATTCCTCACTATTTAGTGGGATGCACCGTAGGGCCGCTTTGCATCTAAACGTATACAGAAAAGAAAAAAAATAGTTCACTGTGACGTATAGAGGGCGCTTCTCAAGAGAATATCAAAGCTATTATCAAAGATTTTCCTGTGTTTGGTTTTTTTTATACGGTATAACAGCAACAGAAAAATTGGGATCAGTATATATTATAAGCCATGACTTGCACCGAAGATTGTGATGGAGTGGGCTGGCACACAGGAAACACAAAATGTTCAAAAGATCTGCATTAAAAACTTTTGAAAATCTCACAGGTGTTATAAAATAAAAGACAAAGCTATTGTTGATGTCTCACCTTTGATTTATGCTCAATTTAGTGAGGACAGTCCGGAGGGCCTGTTTGAATTATTCACATCCCAATGGCGAAACCACCCTCTACACATAGTAGAAACACGACCACGCTGGAAAGCATGTGATTTTGCCACAAAAAAAGACCTACGTTTGGAAGAAAATTGGGACCACTTGCTCAGGGACTTAGTGTTTCCAAAACAATCACAGATAAAGTAAAAGGACCTAAGGGGTTCATGACATTGAACCATTTTACATAATCCCTACAAGTACAGACCTGAAATCTTTGTTTTTTGGACAAATTTGAGGACATACAAAATTATGATAAACACATCAGGTTACATGAATTTCTCATTATTTAGTGAGGAATTGCACCCCTCAGGCAGACGTTATACCAACGTATTGTGAAGTTCCTGCCGACGGTGACCTGCGACATATATCGTGCTTTTCTGACGTATTGGCGATATTCTGAAAATGTGTGTTAAAATAGTGTAAGCAGGACTATCATTTAAATGACATTTGATGACCACCCGGATTGACGTTGTACAAGTTAACGAACAGGAAATCTCGCAGAGGACGGGTCGGACATGTCCCTCCAATATTAATGATTGGGAGGGAGGAGATGGCAATGGCAAATGTCTCCCCAACAATTATCGCTTCTCAAACAAAAACCTTTGAATTTTGAAATTACAGACATCTCATCATTAGTGAGGTACTTAGGGTAAATTTTTTCTGACAATTTTATTGCTGCCTATAGCACACAAATTTAAATAAATGTGCAAATTCACGTACATTTTTTGGAGAATTTTAAAATAATTAAACAACTTTCAAACGTATTTATTTTTAATAATAAATCTTCCCATTTATTAGTTGGGAAGGGGTTGTTACTTGGGTGGGGATAGGGTAGGTCATGAGTATTAATTCTACTTTTCCTCTCCCAAATTGTAACAATAGATCGCCGCCGCTAGTTGTATACCGACACTGTTTACAATATGCAATACTGGCCGACAATACGTTCTTCGGATATGATTGGGAGTGTAGCCCTGCTATATGGGAAATAACATTTACAGATTTCATTATATTACAACCACATAGGGCAGCTGGTCATTTCTAATAACACAACCGGTAGGGGAGTTGCACCCCACTAAATAAACTGCCATAGTAAGCAAAGCAAATACAAAAGATTCAAAAATCATTAAAAAATACTTAGAAGTCCCACAGTTTTTAAAACCAAAAGAAAAATATTGATCGATATATAACCTTTATATTCTTCTCTATTTACTTTCTAAAGTCCAGGTTTCCAGGAGTTATTCTCATCCCAATGAAAACCACCCTACAGTAGTGAAAACGTCCACACTGAAAAACAGCCATTTTGGAAAAAGGCCTTACGCTTGAAATCAAATTAGGACCACTTTTCAGGGCCTAGTGTGTCCAAAATACTCACAGTTGGAAGCCAAGGACCCCCGGTTATGATAGTGGGCCATTTTTACACAATCCATCAAATGAATGGGCCTCAAATCTTTGTTTTCAGAAAAATTTGAGGCATACATTTTATGATAAATAGCTCAGCGCATGAATTCCTCACTATTTAGTGGATTGCACCCTATAAAGAAATGATTTTTTATCAATTTAACTTGGGAACACACTAAGGACATCCAGTATATTGCAGAGGTCATGTTTCTGAAGAAAAAAAATGAAAAATATTACCCCACTGCAAAATGACAGCTTTAAACATACTTGGTTCGTCTACGATGTTTCTGTGCAGTTTGCAATGGATAACCATGCATTGTGCATGCATTATTGTATTTCTTGAGTGCAATGTTTTCTTTAAAATTTCTTTAAATAACAATTAGTTTCCTCCTTGAATATTTAAACAATATCTGAGATATTATCTAAAGGCAATTTCAGAAAGTTTTACAAAATTAACCTTATTAGGGGCGGATCCAGGTTGACAGAAAATGGGGCCTCATACACAATAGAATCATACGCTGAGGGGCAAATCACGAGCCTTTCTTCACATGATGCTGAGAGAAAATGTAAATGTAAATTGTTTCATGGTAAACAGACCACAAAGAAAGAAACATCCCAACCCTGCATACATCCCCCATGTATATACAGGTCCTTGCAAAGAGTTGATAGGTGATGGAGAGGGGGGCAGGAATGGTACAATCAGTTGTACAATTCAAAAACCTTCATTAATGCATTCCTGAACCAGTACTATTTTAGAAACAACTACTTGTAATAGTTTTGTGAATTTTACTAATGCAACACATGTAACACTAATTAAAGACAACAAATAACAACCAACTTCCAATGATAATGCACAATTTCAATAGCCGAAAAGAGCACATGCAGACTATGGTATTAATTTCACAATTCCACATACCTTTTTGTTGGTAACAGTACTGTATTCATCCAATAAAGACCTGAAATACAAGGATATTGAATGGGAAAATTTAATGTAAAAGATTTTTCATTTATTATCAGCCTTACAGATACTGTAAACAAAAGCACACGTTTAAATCCACCATCAAAACAAACCATGGACGACGCCATTTTGAATCTATAGGGTGCACCCACTAAATAAACTGCCATAGTAAACAGTGCTAAATACAAAATATTCAAAATCATTAAAAATACTTAGAAAGTCCCACAGTTTTTAAAACCAAAAGAAAACATATTGATCGATATATAACCTTTATATTCTTCTCTATTTACTTTCTAAAGTCCAGGTTTCCAGGGAGTTATTCTCATCCCAATGAAAACCACCCTCTACAGTAGTGAAAACGTCCACACTGAAAAGCAGCCATTTTGGAAAAAGGCCTTACGCTTGAAATCAAATTGGACCACTTTTTCAGGGCCTAGTGTCCAAAATACTCACAGTTGGAAGCCAAGGACCCCAGGTTATGATAATTGGGCCATTTTACACAATCCATCAAATGAATGGGCCTCAAATCTTTGTTTTTCAGAAAAATTTGAGGGCATACACTTTATGATAAATAGCTCGGCGCATGAATTCCTCACTATTTAGTGGGGTGCACCCGTAGGGCCGCTTTGCATCTAAACGTATACGAAGAAAAAATAGTTCACTGTGACGTATGAGGGCGCTTCTCAAGAGAATATCAAAGCATTATCAAGATTTTCCTGTGTTTATTTTTTTATACGGTATAACAGCAACAGAAAATTGGGATCAGTATGTTATAAGCCATGACTTGCACCGAATTGTGATGGAGTGGGCTGGCACACGAAACACAAAATGTTCAAAGATCATTAAAAATACTTAGAAATCTCACAAATTGTTAAAAATAAAAGACAAACTATTGTTGATGTCTCACCTTTGATTTTATGCTCAATTTAATGTGGACAGTCCGGAGGGTCCGTTGAATTATTCACATCCTAATGGAAACCAATTCTCTCTACACTAGTGAACACGACCACGCTGGAAAGCATGTATTTTGCACAAAAAGACCTACGTTTGGAAGAAAATTAGGACCACTTGCTCAGGGACTAGTGTTTCCAAACAATCACAGATAGAAGTAAAGGACCTAAGGTTCATGACATTGAACCATTTTTACATAATCCCTAATAATACAGACCTGAAATCTTTGTTTTTCGGACAAATTTGAGGACATACAAATTATGATAAACACATCGGTACATGAATTTCTCATTATTTAGTGAGGTGCACCCCTCGGGCAGACGTTATACCAACGTATTGTGAAGTTCCCGCCGACGGTGACGCGACATATATCGTGCTTTTCTGACGTATTGGCGATATCTGAAAATGTGTTAAAATAGTGTAAGCGGGACTATCATTTAAATGACATTTGATGACCACCCGGATTGACGTTGTACAAGTTAATGAACAGGAAATCGCAGAGGACGGGTCGGACATGTCCCTCCAATATTAATGATTGGGAGGGAGGATGGCAATGGCAAATGTCTCCCCAACAATTATCGCTTCTCAACAAAACCTTTGAATTTTGAAATTACAGACATCATCATTAGTCGAGGTACTTAGGTAAATTTTTCTGACAATTTTATTGCTGCCTATAGCACACAAATTTAAATAAATGTGCAAATTCACGTACATTTTTTGGAGAATTTTAAAATAATTAAACAACTTTCAAACGTATTTATTTTTAATAATAAATCTTCCCATTTATTAGTTGGGAAGGGGTTGTTACTTGGGTGGGGATAGGGTAGGTCATGAGTATTAATTCCTACTTTTCCCTCTCCCAAATTGTAACAATAGATCGCCGCCGCTAGTTGTATACCGACACTGTTTACAATATGCAATACTGGCCGACAATACGTTCTTCGGATATGATTGGGAGTGTAGCCCTGCTATATGGGAAATAACATTTACAGATTTCATTATATTACAACCACATAGGGCAGCTGGTCATTTCTAATAAGGGTGCACCCCACTAAATAAACTGCCATAGTAAACAGTGCTAAATACAAAATATTCAAAAATCATTAAAAAATACTTAGAAGTCCCACAGTTTTTAAAACCAAAAAGAAAAATATTGATCGATATATAACCTTTATATTCTTCTCTATTTACTTTCTAAAGTCCAGGTTTCCAGGAGTTATTCTCATCCCAATGAAAACCCACCCTCTACAGTAGTGAAAACGTCCACACTGAAAAACAGCCATTTTGGAAAAAGGCCTTACGCTTGAAATCAAATTAGGACCACTTTTTTCAGGGCCTAGTGTGTCCAAAATACTCACAGTTGGAAGGCCAAGGACCCCCCCGGTTATGATAGTGACATTTTACACAATCCATCAAATGAATGGGCCTCAAATCTTTGTTTTTCAGAAAAATTTGAGGGCATACACTTTATGATAAATAGCTCGGCGCATGAATTCCTCACTATTTAGTGGGGTGCACCCTATAAAGAGATGATTTTTTCAATTTGACTTGGGAAACACACTAAGGACATCCAGTATATTGCAGAGGTCATGTTTCTGAAAAAAAAATTGAAAAATATTACTCCACTACTGCAAATGACAGCTTTAAACATATTTGGTTCTGTCTATGATGTTTCTGTGCAGTTTGCAATGGATAACCATGCATTGTGTATGCATTATTGTATTTTGGGTGCAATGTTTTTCTTTAAAAATTTCTTTTAAATAACAATTAGTTTCCTCCTTGAATATTTAAACAATATCTGAGATATTATCTAAAGGCAATTTCAGAAAGTTTTACAAAATTAACCTTATTAGGGGCGGATCCAGGTTGACAGAAAATGGGGCCTCATACACAATGAATCATACGCTGAGGGGCAAATCACGAGCCTTTCTTCACATGATGTGCTGAGAAGAAAATGTAAAATGTAAATTGTTTCATGGTAAACAGACCACAAAGAGAAAGAAACATCCCAACCCTGCATACATCCCCCATGTATATACAGGTCCTTGCAAAGAGAGTTGATAGGTGATGGAGAGGGGGCAGGGAATGGTACAATCAGTTGTACACAATTTCAAAACCTTCATTATTAATGCATGCATTCCTGAACCAGTACTATTTTAGAAACAACTACTTGTAATAGTTTTGTGAATTTTACTAATGCAACACACATGTAACACTAATTAAAAGACAACAAATAACAACCAACTTCCAATGATAATGCACAATTTCAATAGCCGAAAAAGAGCACATGCAGACTATGGTATTAATTTCACAATTCCACATACCTTTTTGTTGTAACAGTACTGTATTCATCCAATAAAGACCTGAAATACAAGGATATTGAATGGGAAAATTTAATGTGTAAAGATTTTTCATTTATTATCAGCCTTACAGATACTGTAAACAAAAGCACACGTTTAAATCCCACCATCAAAACAAACCATGGACGACGCCATTTTGAATCTATAGGGTGCAACCCACTAAATAAACTGCCATAGTAAACAGTGCTAAATACAAAATATTCAAAAATCATTAAAAAATACTTAGAAGTCCCACAGTTTTTAAAACCAAAAGAAAACATATTGATCGATATATAACCTTTTATATTCTTCTCTATTTACTTTCTAAAGTCCAGGTTTCCAGGGAGTTATTCTCATCCCAATGAAAACCACCCTCTACAGTAGTGAAAACGTCCACACTGAAAAGCAGCCATTTTGGAAAAAGGCCTTACGCTTGAAATCAAATTAGGACCACTTTTTCAGGGCCTAGTGTGTCCAAAATACTCACAGTTGGAAGCCAAGGACCCCCAGGTTATGATAGTGGGCCATTTTTACACAATCCATCAAATGAATGGGCCTCAAATATTTGTTTTTCAGAAAAATTTGAGGGCATACACTTTATGATAAATAGCTCGGCGCATGAATTCCTCACTATTTAGTGGGGTGCACCCGTAGGGCCGCTTTGCATCTAAACGTATACGAAGAAAAAATAGTTCACTGTGACGTATGAGGGCGCTTCTCAAGAGAATATCAAAGCATTATCAAGATTTTCCTGTGTTTATTTTTTTATACGGTATAACAGCAACAGAAAATTGGGATCAGTATGTTATAAGCCATGACTTGCACCGAATTGTGATGGAGTGGGCTGGCACACGAAACACAAATTGTTCAAAGATCATTAAAAATACTTAGAAATCTCACAAATTGTTAAAAATAAAAGACAAACTATTGTTGATGTCTCACCTTTGATTTTATGCTCAATTTAATGTCGACAGTCCGGAGGGCCGTTGAATTATTCACATCCTAATGGAAACCACCCTCTACACTAGTGAACACGACCACGCTGGAAATCATGTATTTTGCACAAAAAAAGACCTACGTTTGGAAGAAAATTAGGACCACTTGCTCAGGGACTAGTGTTTCCAAACAATCACAGATAGAAGTAAAGGACCTAAGGTTCATGACATTGAACCATTTTTACATAATCCCTAATAAGTACAGACCTGAAATCTTTGTTTTTCGGACAAATTTGAGGACATACAAATTATGATAAACACATCGGTACATGAATTTCTCATTATTTAGTGAGGTGCACCCCTCGGGCAGACGTTATACCAACGTATTGTGAAGTTCCCGCCGACGGTGGCGCGACATATATCGTGCTTTTCTGACGTATTGGCGATATCTGAAAATGTGTTAAAATAGTGTGAGCGGGACTATCATTTAAATGACATTTGATGACCACCCGGATTGACGTTGTACAAGTTAATGAACAGGAAATCGCAGAGGACGGGTCGGACATGTCCCTCCAATATTAATGATTGGGAGGGAGGATGGCAATGGCAAATGTCTCCCCAACAATTATCGCTTTTCAACAAAACCTTTGAATTTTGAAATTACAGACATCATCATTAGTCCAGGTACTTAGGTAAATTTTTCTGACAATTTTATTGCTGCCTATAGCACACAAATTAAAAAAATGTGCAAATTCACGTACATTTTTGGAGAATTTTAAAGAATTAAACAACTTTCAAACGTATTTATTTTAATAATAAATGTTTCATTTATTAGTTGGGAAGGGTTGTTACTTGGGTGGGGATAGGTAGGTCATGAGTATTAATTCCTACTTTTCCCTCTCCCAAATTGTAACAATAGATCGCCGCCGCTAGTTGTATATCGACACTGTTTACACTATGCAATACTGGCCGACAATACGTTCTTCGGATATGATTGGGAGTGTAGCCCTGCTATATGGGAAATAACATTTACAGATTTCATTCTATTACAACCACATAGGGCAGCTGGTCATTTCTAATAACACAACCGGTAGGGCCGCTTTGCATCTAAACGTATACGAAGAAAAAATAGTTCACTGTGACGTATGAGGGCGCTTCTCAAGAGAATATCAAAGCATTATCAAGATTTTCCTGTGTTTATTATACGGTATAACAGCAACAGAAAATTGGGATCAGTATATTATAAGCCATGACTTGCACGAAATTGTGATGGAGTGGGCTGGCACACTAAAACAAAATGTTCAAAGATCATTAAAAATACTTAGAAATCTCACAAATTGTTAAAAATAAAAGACAAACTATTGTTGATGTCTCCGCTTTTGATTTTATGCTCAATTTAATGTCGACAGTCCGGAGGGCCGTTGAATTATTCATCCTAATGGAAACCACCCTCTACACTAGTGAACACGACCACGCTGGAAATCATGTATTTTGCACAAAAAGACCTACGTTTGGAAGAAAATTAGGACCACTTTGCTCAGGGACTAGTGTTTCCAAACAATCACAGATAGAAGTAAAGGACCTAGGTTCATGACATTGAACCATTTCTACATAATCCCTAATAAGTACAGACCTGAAATCTTTGTTTTTTGGACAAATTTGAGGACATACAAATTATGATAAACACATCGGTACATGAATTTCTCATTATTTAGTGAGGTGCACCTCGGGCAGACGTTATACCAACGTATTGTGAAGTTCCTGCCGACGGTGGCGCGACATATATCGTGCTTTTCTGACGTATTGTGATATCTGAAAATGTGTTAAATAGTGTAAGCGGGACTATCATTTAGATGACATTTGATGACCACCCGGATTGACGTTGTACAAGTTAATGAACAGGAAATCGCAGAGGACGGGTCGGACATGTCCTCAATATTAATGATTGGGAGGGAGGATGGCAATGGCAAATGTCTCCCAACAATTATCGCTTCTCAACAAAACCTTTGAATTTTGAAATTACAGACATCATCATTAGTCGAGGTACTTAGGTAAATTTTTCTGACAATTTTATTGCTGCCTATAGCACACAAATTTAAATAAATGTGCAAATTCACGTACATTTTTTGGAGAATTTTAAAATAATTAAACAACTTTCAAACGTATTTATTTTTAATAATAAATCTTCCCATTTATTAGTTGGGAAGGGGTTGTTACTTGGGTGGGGATAGGGTAGGTCATGAGTATTAATTCCTACTTTTCCCTCTCCCAAATTGTAACAATAGATCGCCGCCGCTAGTTGTATACCGACACTGTTTACAATATGCAATACTGGCCGACAATACGTTCTTCGGATATGATTGGGAGTGTAGCCCTGCTATATGGGAAATAACATTTACAGATTTCATTATATTACAACCACATAGGGCAGCTGGTCATTTCTAATAACACAACCGGTAGGGGTGCACCCCACTAAATAAACTGCCATAGTAAACAGTGCTAAATACAAAATATTCAAAAATCATTAAAAAATACTTAGAAGTCCCACAGTTTTTAAAACCAAAAGAAAAAATATTGATCGATATATAACCTTTTATATTCTTCTCTATTTACTTAAAGTCCAGGTTTCCAGGGAGTTATTCTCATCCCAATGAAAACCACCCTCTACAGTAGTGAAAACGTCCACACTGAAAAACAGCCATTTTGGAAAAAGGCCTTACGCTTGAAATCAAATTAGGACCACTTTTTCAGGGCCTAGTGTGTCCAAAATACTCACAGTTGGAAGCCAAGGACCCCCCGGTTATGATAGTGGGCCATTTTTACACAATCCATCAAATGAATGGGCCTCAAATCTTTGTTTTTCAGAAAAATTTGAGGGCATACACTTTATGATAAATAGCTCGGCGCATGAATTCTCACTATTTAGTGGGTGCACCCTATAAAGAGATGATTTTTCAATTTGACTTGGGAACACTAAGGACATCCAGTATATTGCAGAGGTCATGTTTCTGAAAAAAAATTGAAAAATATTACTCCACTGCAAAATGACAGCTTTAAACATATTTGGTTCGTCTATGATGTTTCTGTGCAGTTTGCAATGGATAACCATGCATTGTGTATGCATTATTGTATTTCTTGGGTGCAATGTTTTTCTTTAAAATTTCTTTAAATAACAATTAGTTTCCTCCTTGAATATTTAAACAATATCTGAGATATTATCTAAAGGCAATTTCAGAAAGTTTTACAAAATTAACCTTATTAGGGCGGATCCAGGTTGACAGAAATGGGGCCTCATACACAATGAATCATACGCTGAGGGCAAATCACGAGCCTTGTCTTCACATGTGCTGAGCACCAAGAAAATGTAAAATGTAAATTTGTTTCATGGTAAACAGACCGACAAAGAGAAAAGAAACATCCCAACCCTGCATACATCCCCATGTAGCCTATACAGGTCCTTGCAAAGAGAGAGTTGATAGGTGATGGAGGGGGGCAGGGAATCAGTACAATCAGTAACTACACAATTTCAAAACCTTCATGCCATTAATGCATGCATTCCTGAACCAGTACTATTTTTAGAAACAACTACTTGTAATAGTTTTGTGAAATTTTACTAATGCAACACACACATGTAACACTAATTAAAGACAACAAATAACAACCAACTAAATCATAAATGATAATGCACAATTTCAATAACCGAAAAGAGCACATACAGACTAGTGGTATTAATTTCACAATGTCCACATACCTTTTTGTTGTAACAGTACTGTATTACCATCCAATAAAGACACTGAAATACAAGGATATTGAATGGAAAATTTAATCATGTCAGATGTAGAATTTTTCGGTATTTATATTATCAGCCCACATGATACTATGGTAAACAAAAGCACACACGTTTTAAATCCCACCATCAAAAACAAACCGCATGGACGACGCCATTTTGGAATCTAAAGTTTTACCCACTAAAGTTTAAACTGCCATAGTAAACGAAAAGCTAAATACAAAATATTTAAAATCATTACAAAAATACTTAGAAGTCCCCAGTAGTTTTAAGAAACGCAAAGAAAACATATTGATCGATATATAACCTTTATATTCTTCTCTATTTATTTTCTAAAGTCCAGGTTTCCCAGGGAAAGGAGTTTCTCATCCCAATGAAAAGCCACCCTCTACAAGTGGTAAAACGTCCACTGAAAAGCAGCCATTTTGGAAAAAAAGGCCTCACGTTTGAAACTATCAAATTAGGACCACTTTTTCAGGGCCTAGTGTGTCCAAAATATCACAGTTGAAGCCAAGGGACCCCCATTTTTTTTTTTTTTGGTTGCAGAAGTAGGTGGGCCCATTTTACACAATCCATCAAATTGAATGGGCCTCAAATATTTGTTTTTCAGAAAAATTTGAGAGAGCCAGTTACTTTATGATAAATAGCTCAGTCATGAATTCCTGCCACTATTTAGTGGGTGCACCCAGGGGCTGCTTTGCATCTAAAGCTGTATATCCCCGAAGAAAAAATAGTTTCACTGTGACGTATGAGGGCGCTTCTCAAAGAGAATATCAAAAGCATTATCAAAGATTTTCCTGTGTTTATTTTTTTACATGGTATAACAGCAACAGAAAATTGGGATCAGTATGTTATAAGCCACATGACTTGCACTGAATTGTGATGGGTAGACTGCTTTGGCACACAGAAACACAAATTGTTCAAAGGAGATCATTAAAATACTTAGAAATCTCACAAATTGTTAAAAATAAAAGACAAACTATTGTTGATGTCTCACCTTTGAGTTTATGCTCAATTTAATGTCTCGATGACAGTCCGGGAGGGCCGTTGAATTATTCATCATCTAATAGGAAACCACCCTCTACAGCACTAGTGAACACGAACCACGCTGGAAATGTGCGTATTTTGCACAAAAAAGACCTACGTTTCGGAAGAAAATTAGGACCGCACTTGCTCAGGGGACTAGTGTTTTCCAAACAATCACAGAGTGAAGTAAAGGACCCAAGGTTCGTGACATTGAACCATTTTTACATAATCCCAATAAGTACAGACCTGAAATCTTTGTTTTTCGGACAATGAGACAGAGCTGAGGACATACAAATTATGAGTAAACACATCGGTACATGAATTTCTCATTATTTAGTGAGGTTGCACCCTCAGGCTTTGAGACGTTATACCAACGTGCCTTGTGAAGTTCCCGGCCGACGGTGGCGCGACATATATCAGTGCTTTCTGACGTATTGGCGATATTTTGAAAAGTATGTTAAAATAGTGCATGAGCGGAGACTATCATTATTAAATGACATGGCTTGATGACCACCCGGATTGATTTGCTGTTGCTCAAGTTAATGAACAGGAAATCTGCAGAGGATTGGGGTCGGACATGTCCCTCCAATATTAATGAGTTGGGAGGAGGGATGGCAATAGGCAAATGTCTCCCCAACAATTATCGCTTTTTCGAACAAAAACCTTGAATTTTGAAATTACAGGACATCATCATTGGTCGAGGGTACTTAGGTAAATTTTTTCTGACAATTTTATTGCTGCCTATAGCAATACACAAATTTAAATACCAAATGTGCAATTCACGTACATTTTTGGAGAAATTTTTAAAATAATTAAACAACTTTCAAACGTATTTATTTTTAATAATAAATCTTCCCACTTATTAGTTAGGAAGGGGTTGTTACTTGGGTGGGGATAGGTAGGTCATGAGTATTAATCTCTACTTTTCCTCTCCCCAAATTGGTAAACAACAGATCGCCGCCGCTAGTTGTATGTACCCGACACTGTTTACCAATATGCAATAGCTACGGCTTGACAATACGTTCTTCGGATATGATTGGGAGTGTAGCCCTGCTATATGGGAAATAACATTTACAGATTTCATTATATTACAAACCACATAGGGCAGCTGGTCATTTCTAATAACACAACCGGTGAGGGTGCACCCACTAAATAAACTCGCCATAGTAAACAGTGCTAAATACAAAATATTCAAAAATCATTAAAAATACTTAGAAAGTCCCAGTTAGTTTTAAAAAAACCAAAGAGAAAAATATTGATCGATATATAACCTTTTATATTCTTCTCTATTTACTTTCTAAAGTCCAGGTTTCCAGGAGTTATTCTCTATCCCAATGAAAACCACCCTCTACAGTGATGAAAACGTCCACACTGAAAAACAGCCATATTTGGAAAAGGCCTTACGCTTGAAATCAAATTAGGACCACTTTTTCAGGGCCCTGGTGTGTCCAAAAATACTCTGATTTGGAAGCCAAGGACCCCCCCCGGTTATGATAGGGGGCCATTTCTGCACACATCCATCAAATGAATGGGCCTCAAATCTTTGTTTTTCAGAAAATTTGAGGTGGCATACACTTTATGATAAATAGCTCGGCGCATGAATTCCTCACTAATTACCCCAGTGGGGTGCTTTCCCCTATAAAGAGATGATTTTTCTCAATTTGACTTGGGAACAGGAACACTAAGGACATCCAGTATATTTGCAGAATAGGTCATGTTTCTATGAAAAAAAAATTAGAAAAATATTACTCCACCGTAAAATGACAGCTTTAAACATATTTGGTTCTGTCTATGATGTTTCTGTGCAGTTTTGTAATGGATAACCACATTGTGTTGTGTATGCATTATTATTTTGCCAGGTGCTGTTTTCTTTAAAAATTTATTTAAATAACAATTAGTTTCCTCCTTGAATATTTAAACAATATCTGAGATATTATCTAAAGGCAATTTGGTGAAACATTTTTAAAAAATTAACCTTATTAGGGGCGGATCTAGGTTGACGAAAATGGGGGCCTCATACACAATGAATCATACGCTGAGGGGAAAATCACGAGCCTTTCTTGCTTCGCGATGATGCTGAGAAGAAATGTAAAATGTAAATTGTTCATAGGTTCATGGTAACAGACCACAAAGAGAAAAATGCCTCCCCAACCTGCCAATACATCCCCATGTATATACAGTTATACAAAAGAGAGTTGATAGGTGATGGAGAGGGGCGAGGAATGTATTTTAATCAGTTATGCACAATTTCAAAACCTTCATTATTAATACGCCATTCCTGAACCAGTACTATTTTAGAAACAACTACTTGTAATAGTTTTGTAGATTTTACTATTAAAACCACATATAACATAATTAAAGACAACAAATAACAACCAACTATTGATAATGCAATTTCAATAGCGAAAAAAGAGCTACATGCACAGACTATGGTATTAATTTCACAATTCACATATCTTTTTGTATAACAGTACTGTATTAATCCAATAAAGACCTGAAATACAAGGATATTGAATGGGAAAATTTAATGTGTAAAGATTTTTCATTTATTATCAGCCTTACAGATATTAAACAAAGCACACGTTTAAAATCCACCATCAAAACAAACCATGGACGACGCCATTTTGAATCTATAGGGTGCACCCACTAAATAAACTGCTACCATAGTAAACAGTGCTAAATACAAAATATTCAAAAATCATTAAAAAATACTTAGGGGTCCCACAGTTTTAAAACCAAAAAAAAAACATATTGATCGATATATAACCTTTTATATTCTGTCTATTTACTTTCTAAAGTCCAGGTTTCCAAGGAGTTATTTCTCATCCCAATGAAAGCCACCCTCTACAGTGAAAACGTCCACACTGAAAAGCAGCCATTTTGGAAAAAGGCCTTTCGCATGAAATCAAATTAGGACCCGCACCAGGGCCTAGGTGGCCCAAAATACTCACAGTTGAAGCCAAGGACCCCCAGGTTATGATAGTGGGCCATTTTACACAATCCATCAAATGAATGGGCCTCAAATATTTGTTTTTCAGAAAATTTGAGGGCATACACTTCTATGATAAATAGCTCAGCTTGAATTCCCTCACTGTTTAGTGGGGTGCACCCCGTAAGACCGCTTTGCATCTAAACATGCACAGAAGAAAAATAGTTCACTGCTGACATGTATGAGGGCGCTTCTCCAAGAGAATATCAAAAGAAACATTATCAAGTTTTCC
>CM055816.1:60544282-60561782 GCA_029582265.1 Zoroaster sp. YZ-2022
TGCATTTTAGTTTAACATATCAAATGGCTATAAATATAAAATTGATATACATTGGCTTTAAAATGTAAAATTGCTATAAAATGGATTTAATATGTAAAATGTCTATAAAATGGCTATAACTGAAATACAAAATGGCTAGACCTATAAAATGGCTTTAATATGTAAAATAGCTGTAAAACGGCTTCAATGCGTAAAATAGCTCTAAAAATGGCTGTAATATGTAAAATAGCTCTAAATGGGATTATTATGTAAAATGGATATTATGTTGTATTCTTCTTCTTCCAAACAATAATGAACAGTGAAATACATTCAAACAAAAAATCAAATAATACAGTCCAAAATCATTTGAAATTCACAATTATTACATATATAGCACTCTGAGAAAAACATTACAATTCTATAACGCTTTGTTTAAATCAGACATGCTAACTCAGTGGATACCAGTGGGGTGGTGATGCATTATGTTTAAAATATCAAATGGCTATACATGTAAAATTGATATACATTGGCTTTAAAATGTAAAATGGCTATAAAATGGCTATAACTGAAATACAAAATGACTAGACCTATATAATGGCTTTAATATGTAAAATGGAATATGTAAAATGGCTATAAAATGGCTTTAACTGAAATACAAAATGACTAGCCCTATATAATGGCTTTAATATGTAAAATGGCTATCAATGGATTAAATATGTAAAATGGCTATAAAATGGCTATAACTGAAATACAAAATGGCTAGCCCTGTAAAATGGCTTTAAAATGTAAAATGGCTATCAATGGATTAAATATGTCAAATGGCTATAAAATGGCTATAACTGAAATACAAAATGGCTAGCCCTGTAAAATGGCTTTAAAATGTAAAATGGCTATCAATGTATTAAATTAAATATGTCAAATGGCTATAAAATGGTTATAACTGAAATATAAAATGCCTAGCCCTGTAAAATGATATATATATATCACTGAGTAAAACATTAGCATTACATTTGATAAACTCTTCTATAACGCTTTGTTTAATACAGACATATTATTAAAGTTTGAACCCTGCAAAGGGCTTCTTACCCTATAGGGGCGGATCGAGATTTCAATAGGGGAATCAAAGAGCGGGTCTAACGCCCCTGTGGTGCTATGTCCCTTGTACCCTAATGGGAAGTAAAATAGGAAGAATTATGTCACGAGTAAACATCTGTACTGGTCCACTTGTCGAGACGTAGCCGAAGAAAATTAATCAGTTCAGATATTACCGAATGATAATATTCCACCAATTTTACAAAATAAAAGCACTCAATAATATTGACATTAATTGTTTTATATAAGTAACATACAGATCATTACTGTTCATGTGTAAAAGTGACACAGATACCGGTTCATTTTCACATAATAATCTTTCCACAACGAAACAGCTATTGTAATTTTCTGTCTCTTGAATGTATAAATAACATAATTTTATTTGGTTCTGACTGCATCCCAGTCTCTCACTCACCTTCCACCAATTATCATTTCATTTCAGATACTTTTAAATGGGAACCATCAAAGAGCGGGTAAGTTCAACTTTATACCTGTATACCTTTTGCACACACCAGTGTTTGCAGTACACTCTATATCTGCCTAATTGCTTATGTGGTATTGATTATGATGTCAAATAAAGTTCATGGGCATCAATCGCTACTTACAAGTGTGTGTGTGTGTGTGTGGGTATGCCTAAGGTGTAAACTGAGGACAAAACAAAACAAAATGAAACAATGGGTCCTCGGTTGGCGGTTATTGTTAGCAAATGTCCTCGGTTGAAAAACGTGTACAAATGGGAGAAGCTTCAAAAAGTTTAAGTCCAACAACAAAGAGAACAAAAGAGGGGAACAATAGGAGGTCCTCAGTTTACACCTTAGACAAGATTGTGTGTGTGTGTGTGGGTGGGTGTACTTACACACCATTCATTGTGGGGTACCAAACACAATGGAACAATGGTGCCCCACGAGGAATCTATAGAAATTCTGGTACCCCACTGGATAATTCTATAGAAAAGGGATAATAGAACGAACAAAGGAATACCCCACTTATCAACGTGTGTGAGGGTGTGTGTGTGGGGGGGGGGGAGGGGTGGAGGGGGTGAGGGGTGTCCAGGCAGTGTTGGAAGCAAAAACAATAACATATACAACATCTTTTATTTAATTGTTTAAGCCGGCTCGAACCGAGCTTCAGGGGCAACTGCCCCGCTTATTAGCTGCGGAAATGTTTTGTTCTCTTATGCAATGTGAGAGTTTTCAAGTTTGTGAAGTTTTATGGCTAATGATGATCAGCGGAGCGTTAAGAGCGCTTTATGACGACTTTTTTCTTTGTTACTTTTGATGGGGTTGTAAGAAAAAATTTGTAGAATACTCCTCAGGATTCAAGGTAGGCATACCTAACTATTTTGCGCATGATTTTGTATGGGACATTAAATTAAAATAGTAGGGGATATTTATTGATCTACTGTGCCCCCGCCCTACTCTAAATAGTGGGAAATGCATATCCCCCAGTAATATTAGCCTCAAGTCAAAATCAATCCACGCCAATGGATGGGAAAATGGGGTGGTCAATTCTTGCTCATGTATTCTAACAAATCTGTCAAAGATTGTAGATTCGCCTGTGTATGAGAGCGTAGCTGCATGCGGCGTAGCTAGGGGCGTGCCCTACAGCATTCAGAGTCACTAAAATGTTCGACTGAGTCAATAAAAATGTTCGACTGTTCTGTGGCGCATTCTGATCGCTTTAATAATATTGTTGGTGTTGCAAGAAAAACGGTAGCCTACTCCTCAATAGCCAGGATAGGCTAACATAATATTCTAAACAAAAATTATGGGCCATCATAAAGTGCGGGCTGGGGCATGGGCAGACCCAGAACATTTTTTAGGGGGGGGGGAGGCTGAGAATCAAAAACAATTATTTTTCAGTACTACAAAAATAACAGTACTACAGTACTACAAAAACAAAGCACAGTGAGGGGGAATGGGAGTGCGTTCCTCCCTCCCCTCCTCCTCTCTCTGTCTTTTTTCTCTCCCTTTTTTTATATTTTTTTTTACGATTTTAGGGGGGGGGGCTACAGCCCCCTTAGCCCCTCCTGGATCCGCCAATGTGGGGGGTACATTTGATAAACTGTCCCCTACTCTAAAAAGTGGGTGAGGGGACACGTCCCCCGTCCCCCACCGATCGACGCCTATGATTACATCATGGTCTATTCCCACTCTGTACTTCACTCCAGTTTTTCCTAAACTTTTTCATTTCCGTCGATTGGGATCGTGACCTCATAAATGTTTTCCTCGTAGGCTTTAATGGATATACATTCCTGTAGACAAAACAAAAGGAAACGAAATAAAACAGAGCTGTGACAAAAACGATAGGGTCTACACAATTGTCAAAGCTAGGCCGTGGTTCGATTGTCACATACAACTGAATTTGCGTCAATCAAAATGTCACGGTAGAATAATATACAAAGTTTATGTTTGCCACTTTGTATTCTTGTGAACGACACGACTTAATAATCTGGAACTGTCACAGATTAGTTATTCAATTTATAATCTTGATTCAGAGAGTATAATAATACGGTACTCATAGAAGCAATTTTGTTAACAAAGGTTTACCTTCCCTGTAAAATCTAATACTTAATATCATACCTTTCCTTTCTGCATTAGGTTCTTCAGATCATTGCTGATTGTCTTAAATGGTGGTCGACTCTCTGGGTCATCTTTCCAACACTGCAGCATCATCTGATACCTTGAATTTGCAAAAAATACACACTTATATTATTCAAATGTGGAAATACATACAATTCCAAGGACGAAAATCATATCAACAGTTTATTATCCCTGACACAAGAAAATTAATATACCAATGGGAATTGTGATAACCAGTGCTATAACTAGGGGGGGGGGGGGGTATTATTTCAATGTTTTGACTTTTTATTTTTTTAATTTTTTTTATGCAATTCGCCCCACACAAGGCCAATGGCCACTCCAAGGTGGGGGCTACTCAGTCATTAACCCTTTCAATACCATTGTCGACTTTCGTCGACGGCGCACCTACCTACGCTTCTTTACCATCGTCGACTTTCGTCGACGAAGCAGTGCCGGTGTTCAAGAGGGTCCACTAAATTTATTTGCTGCCCTCTGCTGTTAATTTTTATACAGTTGAAAAAACACATCATAAGCTTTCCAATGATGTATAGAACAATAGGGGTCACCATTATGACCTTTTGAGAAAACTCTGATCAAAGTTTTTCACATGCGCTAATTTTCCGAAAGTTTTTCCAACATTTTGTCACTATGGATGAGCGAAATGCTCAGTTACTGGATGAGCTTTTTGCTGATAGTGATTCTGAGAATGAATCAAATGATTCCGAGGAAGATTCTAGCCAAGAATCCGAAGATATTTCGTCAGAATCTGACGACAATTTGCCCGGGCCAAGCAGTGCAAGACAGGCTACCGCGCCGGGAATGGCGTGCCGCGGGATGCGTGGTGTGCGAGTCCGTGGTGGTCGGCGTGGCTGTGGAGGTGGTTATCGTCGGTGTTTGTTAGTATATCACAAATTGTATGTGTGCCCTAGAATATATCTTATTTTTGATGTATTCATGTTCTTTTCTTGTGAAAGAAAAATATTGTCTTTGCCAAACAAAAAAACAATAAATTGAGTATATTCATAATCATATTATGAGCAAAGTGTCTTGTGTTCATATTTTTTTTATAAACCTTTACATTTGAAAGTACACAGAATATGGATACGCTATGTTTTATCCATTATTTGGATTTGTAACCATAAGCTTCTGACAGGAAATACTTGCTTGACAAACAGATGAAAGAAGGCTGATATTTCACACATTGTGTATGCAATCAGCATGGGCCTGCGACATGTAGTTTATCCACTATACAATGTAACATGTACATCTACTGTGTGTATTAGCTGTGCATGTACAGTATGTGTGTGTAATCTCACACGCATCAATGAACACACACAGTGTATTACAATGGAGGATCTATGCAGTGCATTTTACATTGTGTAATTGGGAGTCCATTAGGCTCATCAGATAGGAAACTGCAACTCTCTGGAAAAATTGTAATAAGTTGCTTGTTTTATACCAAAAACAATTGATTTTGATGTTATATGAAAGAGTATACAATGAGTGAAAAATGTCACACACAAACCTGTTTCATTTATCTAAGTCTTCATAATGAAAATCAAGTTTGAAAGTGCATGAGTAGTCAAGTTATAACATAAAAATTCTAGATTCAAATATTTTGAAACTTCAAATTGAGAGAAATTATAATATAATCAACCAAAATTGCATTGAAATATATTTTTGTTGTAACCATTTGAAAGGTAATTATATATGTAACAAAAGACATGCACAAAACTTTTCTCTACGACACTGTCTTCACTATGAAAACTGAGCTTGAAAAGTGGGATCTTCAGAAGCTGCCGTGGTTGCAAAACAATTCGGTTCTGGACTGTACACTCCGTACAAACAATGTCGTCCTCATCAGTGGGCTGCGTGGTCAAAACAATTCGGTATTGAAAGGGTTAAGTTGTTACAACAACTCCACACTGAAGAAACCAGCCCCTCGCACCGAAAGAAGACAAGTTAATAACCAGCCTCTTCACGGTGCGAATAGGACTGGGAAGGGTAACTAGTCCAGAACAAGGCAGTTGTTAAACTGCCTCTGCCCCTATAAGCAATTATGGTTAAGTGTCTTGCTCAAGGACACAAGTGTCACGGCCGGGATTCGAACCCACATTCTGCTGCTAACACCAGAACTTGAGTCCGGTAAGCTAGACCGCTCGGCCACGACAATTTTATTCCCTGCATCCACTCGAATACACAGTGCCGGACGTAAACAGACGGAATAATATCTCAGGATGATTTGTACTTGCACAACTTTAAACCAACTTTTATTATTGTTGTGTATTAATATTTTGTTTCCATTATTTTATGTTATTTTGAGAAGAGACCAATTTTATAATTTCCATTTAAAAGGAAATATGGTACTAGTATTTGATGTTACAGTGTGTTGGATGGATGGTGTATGGATGGGTGTATGGGTGAAGTAGGGATGGGTGAATAAATTAATGGATTGATATAGGGGATGTACGGATAGCGATGGGATGGAAGTGGTTATTTTGATAAATGGTGGGAGGAAGGGGTTTCAATACTGTAAGGAGGGATGAATGTGTAGTGGATGGTTGATTTGGTAATGAGTGGCCATTCGTTGTAAATAAACTAACTTACAATTCTTCTTGTCAGTGTGGCGGTTTCGGCATACGGTATCCTGCCTGAAGATCATTGATCATATTCTTGGCACTCATAGCAGGGTACGGACGGGCACCTGCAAATAACCACATCATTGTTAGATGTCGTAATTGGGCAAGCTCATTGGTTAAGCACCCGTCTAGTTTCGACAATCTTGGTATTTTTCATATTTTGTATGTGCATAATAAGTTAAGGCAAAGGGACAAAAGTTGTGTTAGTTTCAAACTTAACTGTGTTATTTTTGCAAAAGCTACTTTTAACATCTTTGTTTATGAAGGTATTATGTTTTGGTACAATTGTGCCCACATGTTACCCGCCTTCTGAACCACTGGTGGAGGTACAGACTTCGAGTATAAAGCCTACTGAGCCTGAAGATCCACCTCTCAGAAAACAAAATTCAGAAAATAAAATCAACAAGAACAAAATCCACACCACTAAAAATTAATAAAATTGTTAAAGAACTACTTTTGTCTTTCTTGATTTGTATTTAATTTAATAGTTTTTATTTGATTTAGACTGTATTAATTTGTTTGTTTGTTTTCTGAAAGAAAACAGTCCGTCCAATTTGTTGGAAGAGGGCGCGCATGGCTCCATGAAGTACAATGAGCCAGCGTGGTATCCTCACCAAGGGTAACAATTTCCCACAGAAGTACTCCATAAGACCATACGTCACTCTCTGTTGTGTACACGTCATCAAGTATTGACTCCAGTGCCATCCAGCGTAGGGGCAACCGACCCTGTGTGAAGTTTAGTTGGTTAAAACAAAGCATTATTAGTTATTCAGCTAAACCCAAATCCATTATTTGATGCTCAAGAGAAGTGTTCTATTTTAGTACGGTCTACATCCCCTTTGGATGATTTAATGTTTAATACAGAAAAAGCCGCATCCCTTCTGAGTGATTCCCCAACTACCGCTTTCCGTGGTTAGCATCATCACTTCGTGATCATCGTGATCCCCGACTACACGACACGATTTGATTTCATGGCTTCAGACCAGCGCCCCCAGAGCAACGATACTGACAATGATACTGCCAACCATATATCTATAAAAAGCACTGGTCTGACCGTAGAAATAAAGCAGGTAGAAATAACACAGCACGGCCCAAACATTTGGTCTATTCCTCCATATTAAAGTTCTTTACCTCTGACCCTCTTTCATATACTCGGACGTTCATAACGTCTCGAGCGAGTCCGAAATCAGACACCTTACAAGTCATGTCTTCATCCACAAGTACATTACGGGCAGCCAGGTCTCTATGGATACACTGTGGAACAAATGTGTAGATACGTGGGTTATAAAAGGGATTGGAAAACGTTCATTAATTTCAATCCTCATGTCTTCAAGAAATATATCATAAAACTAACCTGTGAAAGTTTCATTCACAATTGATTTTTAATGATTTTATGTTTTCAACAAGTTGCTGGACGGAATAATTTCTCAGGATGATTCGAAGGAAAACATGTTCCCAGTTTTACATTAAAGTTACTTGTAAAATGTATGCTGATGACAACAACATTGCTTTTAGTTACATTACTAAAACCGTTCCCAACTTGTCTTTTGGGGAAAACAAGTCCATGTTTAAAATATGCTAAAACTTTAATGAGCAAAAACATTCACAGGTGATTTTTTAATGTATATCTTTATTCGAAGGAAGTAAGAACCGGTGTACATTTTGGAGCAGTTTTGACAATATTTCCGATGCCTTAAATTTGCAATATATTTAAAGAGATCTCACTTTAGAGATCTCACTTTATCATAATTATATAAATTGTTATGAAAAACTAAACTGCATGCTCCATAGCCAACTAATAGAAACATATCATGCTGTGGGCGCCATCTTAGTCAGATTCCCTGTATACTCAAGTACGATCATAGCACTGAATATCAATACATACAAGGGGCCAGCCTAATTTTCCTGTCACCATCAGTTGTGCTCACATGCATATGTACAGGAGAAAACCAATTCAGTTGCAGCTTGAATAAAGGTCCATTACGTAACCTTGCTGGTGGACATGTTGGCAAGAGACAAAAGCTAGCTTTACCTGTTGAGACGATATAAACGTCATTCCATCGGCCACATCCTTTGCGAACTTCATGAGATCTCCTGATGTGAGTGACTTACTGATACCATGTAGGTTACCGTATAGGCCTACCTGGCCACCCTTACTGCGACTACCTTTAAGAAGGTCTTTAAGATTACCTCTTGATAGGTACTCTACGATGATGTACATAGGGTCTAATGGAAGAAATGATGATCTATTATTCTCCTTCTGATCATAGACCACAAATACCACAGTGTGCACGCGGAAGCCGGTTTACTTACAAAATACCAAAATAAAGGTTTTGTTCTGATGACATCACCTCAGAATATTTAAGATGCACTCCTAATCTAAAGTGTTGAATCAACATTTTACGAGTTCGGTCAGTGACAACTCTTTATCAGGTTGAATTTAGCTTTTCACTTTTAAGTGTTGAATTAACATTGATAAAGTCAGACTTAACTTGACTCTGTGTTAATTCAACATTATCTTTGAGTTGAATTTAACTTTATAAAGAGTTGATTAGATGAATTGTGTCATTAATTTGTTGACTGGCCACCCCGCCAGTCTCTGATGCAAAGTAGGCACACACGTATCTACCTTGTTCAACACATGAGCCGAGGAGTCTGACAACGTTGCAGTGATCAGGCAGTTTCTTCATCAAATCCAACTCTCGGATCATGTCATCTTTTTCGCCTGGACCCGCCCCCTCTATGAATAGACATTAACATCAAATTACACAGTTTACATAAACTTGTATATGGAAGGCACTTGGTAAAGTTGATAACTCATAACGACCACTGGGCATGTTGTAAATATTGTGTTTGTGTGAATACTGTGATTGATTTAATTTTGCCCTACGCCGACGTGTGTATAGCACTGTATGCTCAGTGCTTTCTGAATCTGGCCTGAGTCGTCTGTGGAGTTTTTTCACAGACACTCAGAAAGCACTGAGCATACAGTGCTACACGTCGGTGTAGGGCAAAATTAAATCAATTGTTTATCTCCCGACGCAAGAATTTCACCAATCTATGAATACTGTGATGTTCATTTTATTCTTTCGCATAACCGCAATTTGCAATCAACAAATGTACCAATGATAATTAACAAAATTTTAGGAAGGTTTACATTTTTAAGAATCATGAGGGGAAAAAACTGATGAAAAAGTGTTTCAATATCGCATTTATTTAAAGAGAGTGGGAATACCTCAAAACATTGTATTCTACGTTGATATTATCTTTAACAAAACTAATTCCCACCTTTGAGCGTTTTAACGGCTACCAATGTGACATTTGACCTCTCTATGATTCCCGTGGCTTCAGCTAGGAGAACCTGACCGAAGGCGCCGTGTCCAAGCTCCTTCTCAATGCGCAGCTGATCTCGAGGAAAAGCCTTGTGCGCGTTGGGTAAATTAGCATATGTCGCGCTTTCATTATCCTGATTGGTTGGTTGTAGGATATTCATTTCTGAAATGGTAAACGTATAAAATGTTTAACAAGATTAATACAAATTATTGACTGTACTTCAAGGTATAAAATATGGTTGACTAAATGACTGTTTTAACATTATAGGTTTGTTTTCAAGGTGGGACCCCGCGTTGAGTTCTGGATCCACCCTCGAGTATACCTTTGTAAGATGCTTACAAATAATGTACGTTTTGTATTAAACTCTTAATTGGAGAAAAAAACTGTGTGTAAATGTATCCATACTTTATTAGAATCAAGAGACTATTATCTTTTTCAGATATGTTTAATTTTAATCCATTTGTTTTACTTCCCCAGGTAAAATAGCAATTGTCTGATGAAGACAAATAATTATTTCCTGGAATTTCCCGTAAAATAGAGAAACACACAGGCGATACATCTTTATTGAGAAATAGTGAAAATGCATTGATATAATTTGTATTCATTCTAATGTGGAAATCAGTTGATTTGATATTTTATTGTCGGTTTCTTGAAAATGACAAAATGTCAAACGAAAGAGTATACCTTCTCATGATGTTTAGTACAATCACAAAAACAGGTGAGCTTTTTAGTTATAATTCGCTAAAATTTATATGTAATGTTAAAATGGTGTAAGCCTCTTTAAATCACTTTGGAAAGTAAAAATAGTTTCCGCACCTGCGACATCGTCGTAGACAACATGCGTGTCTGCACTTTGTCTTTGTACTTCACAGCTCTTTTGTTTTCTACTAACAAAACAAAACTGCTTTTAATTGTTATCTAAAAACAACATGCATAATTATAATGGAGAATAGTTATTTTGTATCTAAGTATTTTTATATCTTGTCCTGTCAACGATACCCTATAGAATATTCAAGACAAGCCCGAATGTCCTCTGGAACCTGTCATGACATGGCCTTTGTAATATGAAACTTTTCTTCATGTGATAGATCATTATAAATGCACAAACTTTCCCTTCTATTCTTTAATACCATGTTTCCTTTTTAATTTGAAACAGCGGTTTTCTAAAGAAAGAAAAAACAGTGCAAAATCCTTCACCTTGAGTAATATTACACAACAATAAATTACGGGCCAAGAAATGTAAGTGATCTTACACTTGTGACAGCGGATTTCTCTCTTCTGGAATCAAACAAAAGAAATAACAGTCTTTATTTCATCTGTTTTAATAAGTATAGACTAGCGATTGTGGAAGCTAGGAAGATTTTGGAATGGTGGAAAAGTAATGAATAACTTAGTAGGTTTGTCAGCAAAACTGATTAAATACTGGTTGTGACAGTGAGGTATTTTTCCCCATAACTATGTTTTATTTTATATTGTATGTCTTTTTTTATATGGAGAATGTTTGCGCGTCCGCACATCAACTGTACGCTTAACGTGACGCACCGTTGGTATCATACCCATTAACTGCGCATGCACATAGTGGATATCAAACTATCTTAATCTGAGTAATTTGAAACAGTTTCTCAAATGCTTACCTTCAAATCGAGTTTTGATTCTTCTTCTGATAAAGACTCCAAGCAAAATTGTGGCTGTTATAAACAAAATAACACCGACAATGACACCAGCGATGACACCAGCATTGACACCTGGCTGCGACGGTACGGGCATCTGTGATACTTGAACATTAAGCAAACACAAAGTATTGTATTGAGCTTATATAAACTGAAATGTAAAATTCTAGCGTGGCATACGATTACATATCGAATTTAATACTTTTGGTGGTTCGTTTGTATAAGGAAAATACCAACGTTTCGATTAAAGTAAATATGGAAGAATATCACCATAAACATCTTTGAATTATCTTTTAAAATGTTCTCACTAATATAGACACTGTAGTCAAGCTGAGAATTGTTTGACCAGTGCTTCTCTGCGGCCATATATGAATAGCAATATCATTTTGTTCTCAATATCCAGGCGAGAAGAGCAATCATCTTTCCAAAGATTGAATTACATCCGCATTTCTTCAGTATAGACAAATAAAGCACGACACGAAAAGCTAAACCAATAACAAACATTTTATATTATTTCTAATGTAGCTAGTACGGGAGCACTAAATTTGTCTTGTGAGTTGAAATTGTATTCGTTCTCAACGAGACGATCAGAGGACACTGATCGAAACGTTGAGTTCTATCCTAATTTCTATGCTTCCTACACAAGTTCCAACTTTAATAATAATAATGTGTGGACTTATATAGCGCACGTATCCACCAACTGAGTGGTGCTCAAGGCGCATTATATTATTACCCCTGCTCATAAGGCTCATAAGGCTCATAAATCATTCCTGAAACCATCTCAGCTCCCTGGGGAGTATACAGCTCAATTACTGCCATTACAGCGCATATAGGGCTAATCAACTAACTCTGCCCTCACAGGTACCCATTTAACCCCTGGGTGGAGAGAAGCAATTATGGTTAAGTGTCTTGCTCAAGGACACAAGTGTCACGGCCGGGATTCAAACCCACATTCTGCTGCTAGACCGCTCGGCCACGACACTCCCACTTTGGTAACAATAATTTAAGCTCCAATCGTCAATGTGTATTTTCTTCATGTATTATTAGTATACGGCAGCCTTACATTTCATCCACACACATGTAATTAGCGGATTAAACAAATACCAGCTCAAATTCACCTTTTTCAGCAACTGTTGGACCACTACACAAGTTGCCATAACAAATCCTAGAGCGCACATCTTCTACATCCCTAGCTGCTCGTCTTCTCCGTGTCTGACCTGCTGGACACTGTTCAGATAATGTCACTGTCGTATCAGCTGTGATACATTCTCCACACTCCTGCCAATCATTGATGCCTTTATACTTGACCTCCAGTTGAATACATCCATCTTTGCCTGTCAATCCAGTCACTGTCACTGTGCCTTCATCTGTGTTAAACTGTATGTCAAAACCTGCAAATATGACATATGAGCGGTCAGAAAATGATTTATGGGCGGCTCTAGCTGACCCAGCTATATTTAGGGGAAAAGGTTCGTCGTGCGGTCTTTACCGTAGAAAAAGACTGGGGGTCATAGGGTTAGCTTGCTGATACTATTTTGGTATTTTTGTAATCAGCTACCGTAGTTACCAATATTGTTTAAATTAATTAAACAAGCAACATTAAATAAAAAAAATTAAAAACAAACAAACAAACAAAAATAACAAAAAACATATTTTGTCATGGAAAATGTTTTAAACAAATGTTGTTTATTAGAGCTCTACTAACCTGCATCGCTGGAAGGGGGCTCGGCTGTGTATGCAATACCATCAAGCGTTTGGACAAAATAAAACAAAATGTTAAAGTTTTTAAAATATTATTTCAATGTTTCAGTTGAATATTCAATATAAGGTGGTGGAATGGGATGATTCATAATACCAATGCAGGCCCCTTACTACCTCCAAGAGAAATATTATGGTTTTGAAACATTATATATTTTTGTAGTAAATATAAATAATGTTGAGAAATGTTGATAACTTTTTTGGAACCCCTCCCAGAGGATTTACACCTATGGCAAATTTTGTGTGCAGGAATTAGACCCAATAGGTTATGGGACATTTGCGAAAATGGAGGAGTGTGATGATCCTACAGAGCCCAAAAGATGGCAGTGTTTACCCCCATGTTTACTGTTAAACCAAACTTCTAACAATTACTTCGTGAAATATTTCATTTCAAAGTGTTTGTTTTCTTTCTCTAAGGAAATTATTTATACGAAACACAATCAAACTAAATAAATTTGGAAAATAGTTAAAAAAATCAAAGACAAATAAAACAAATCAACAAGTAAAACAACAAACACAAATCAATATCCGAACCCCAAAACTTACGCAAAGTGTACTCCCGTAGTCTTTCAGAATTTGGATTTCTGCCAACATCATTCTCAGCATAGACCTTTATCTCATACTGTGTGTATGAATCAAGGCCAAGCACCGTGGACGTCATCCCTTCTGTGATCCTGTTACTGTATGTTTCCATACCTGCAGGGTCTGAGGTCCTCCTATGGCTGACATAGAACCACTGGTCCTCACCACCATTATATCCAGGTTTCCAGGTCACGGTCAGGGAGGTTGAAGTACGGCCAGTCAAGTCAACATTGGTAGGCATGTTGGGTCTTTCTAAATCTGGTAAAAATGTACTGATTTAAGTGAACTATTGATTAATTGATTTATTGAGGGATAACCTGTAAATTTAACTTCAAGTTACAATTTGCAGTCAACGTGACAACTTACTTGTTTCGTTGAGAAACAATTCATGCGAGACTTTCCCTCCAATTCCATTGGAACTGTTGCATGTATACACTCCATAGTCAACCTGAGCGCTCACTCCCTTGACGGTCAATTTGCTGGTGATCACATCTCCATGAATACCATCCTCTTCTGATGTTGTGTATGTGTTTTCCACCAGATACTTTTCAGTATTTGCACCACTGGTTATCCTTGAGTTGTTTGGATTAAACCACATCACGTCAGGTACAGGATTGCCTTTTGCAATGCAGATCAGGACTGCATCTTCACCGTTCTTAACAACGACCACATTATTGTCTGCCTTGTTAGTGATACTAGTCTCATCTGCATGTATATTAACAGACAATATTAAGCAACGATTCAAAACCAGAATGCTACAATGTGCATAAACCTTTCAAGACATTTCTGGATACACGGGGTAATACAGGGCTGAATCTCACAGTGGTTGTCTCAGTAAACGTTATACTAAATTTGGTGAGTTCAACCATGTCTGGCCAAGATAACAGACATGGGTTGGATCATGTATTGCTTTTGTTGAATTGTTGTTGAAGCAAATCTTGTTGGGATTCTACAGTCTATCTAGGCTCCTCTGTCTGCCGTGAAATAAACCTGATTTGTAATTAAGGAATTTTGAATGACATCTGTCGATTTACCTATTAGCTGGTCAAGAGTGGTTTGGATGTGATACAGAGCAAAGATTTCAAGAACTACAATGTTATTTACTTGATGTAAACCACTACAACCAATCAAACTTATACAGTACACACGTAAGTATTACGTGCCTGTGTTTTAAAAGCCATTACTTACATTGGACATCAATAGGACCCCATGAGCCTTCTGGCAATGGTCGTGCTATCCATGAATCCTTCTCTGCAGTACACTTAATGGTGTTATGATTGTCTTGTCTCGTAGGTGTAAACTCAATCTGACTGCTGAACGTGTAGCGTTCACTTGATCCTGATGGGGCTGGTGTGGTATCAGACATAGGCATGATTGGTGTGTCTTCATTGAACCAATCCAAGCTCCAATCATCAGGATAACCCATGTCTGCCATGCATGTCAAAGTAGTCGTCACATTCTCAGTCATCTGTGAACTACCAGTTATCACAGGGGTATATGGGGGACCTGCAGAAAAAATAGCATGTTTCATGCATTAGTGGGCTGCAATTTAATAATTATGCATTATTTTCCAGCTTGCATAGGGTTTCCAAGTTTATTGCCAAGCATCTATGTTCAGGGATAAGACGAGGGAAACATGCACTCAAGATATATTTTGAAATGTATAATTTAAAAGTATTTGTTTTCCTTTCTATAATGAAATTATCAATGTTCCAATGAAAACCACAATTTCTGGAAAGTACCGGTAAAACACGGGCGATACGTATTTAAAGAACATACCGTTGACCCCCAATGTAACTATCACAGATGGGAATGGCTCCTGTGACTCTGCAATACTTGCTACACATTTCACCTCTTGTCTGTGATTGCCTCTTTCTGGAGTGAATACCAAGTCTCCTGTTGTATCGACTAATCCATTCACTTCAATAGAGGTTGGGTACACATTTGGCTCTGATGTACCATCGAGATACCATTGAATAGTTGCAGCTGGTCTGGTACCCTGTATATTACATGTGAGTGTGTGTTCTGTACCCTGGTCTACAGGTACTAAACCTCCTGGGTCTAGTTCACCGCTGAAATCATACAGTGACATAAATGATGCCTTCGGTGGCACTAAAGAAAAACAATGTATTAACATTAATTACATGTAGGTTGATATCCCAAACAATATGTAGACATTTATTTAACAAGTGTTCACTACCATACTGTTTATGACTGTAGGCCTACATGTGTGACCTGCCGTAAACGTTTCTTGAAAGTAAAGGTGACACTTTTGGCAAAACATGTCAACCGCGTTCGCACTAGAATGTTAGTGAGCATGCACACCACCGGGTAGACAGCCACCGACCAATGGTAGACCACGGTTCCTTGTCAAAATTGTCCCTTAAATGCCTTGGGGACTACTGCCACAACACTGATTCTTGACCAATGAAATTCCATTTAATACTATAAACAATTAAGTTTCTTACCTTTAACCTCTCTTCAAGTTGTTTCCAATTTCAGGGCAAGTTCTACGAGCAGACAGTTGGGACCTCCATGGGATCTCCTCTATCCCCGGTCCTTGCTTACATTTTCATGGAAGAGTTTAAAAACTCTTCCCTCAACACCGCCGACCTTCAACCGAACCTGTGGCTCCGCTCCATGGATGACACCTTTGTGGCTTGGCCACATGGCAGAGACACACTCCAGGACTTTCTACAACACCTCAACGAGCAACGTCCTAATATCAAGTTCACCATGGAAACAAAGGAAGATGGCAAGATCGCGTTCCTCGATGTTGGCATTTCCAGGAACCCAGACGGCTCCCTACACCACAACGTTTACAGAAAGCCCACCCACACAGACCGACCTCAACCAGCGCTCCTTCCATCACTCTAACATCAAGTCATCGGTCAACCGTACCCTCGTACAACGCGCATACAACCTATGTGACAAGGACAGTCTACCCAAGGAACTACGGCACATCAGGACTACTCTCCAGCGCAACGGTTACAATCCCAACAAGATCAGCACATCGAAGCCGGTTCCAAACCCCAAACGCAAGGTAAGTAATCTAACCCTTTCTACTCGTCTCCTATATCTAGGTTCGACGTCACATAAACTCCAACGCATCCTCCAACAAGCAGGAATCCAAGTGTACCACTCAGCCCCCAGCAAACTGCAAGGACTTCTACACACTCACAAAGATAAACCAGATCCCAGCAACAGAGTGGGAGTCTACCGCATCCCATGTGAGTGTGGTAAGGTCTACATCGGCGAAACAGGGCGGAATCTCCCCATTAGACTGAAAGAACACCGAGCACACGGCCGCAGAGGAGACTTTGAGAAGTCAGCCATCGTCAAGCACTCACACATCAAGGACCACCAAATCGACTGGCAGGCAGCCCAACTCATCACACCCATCGACACATGGCACCCCAGACGCATCAGAGAGGCCATTGAGATTGTTAAACACAACACTGTGCCACAGGACATCGGCTTCTACATCAGCGATATTTGGCGACCACTACTACGGACTGAAGGATCTTCTATATCCAAAGTCCACAGCCCAATCCAGACTGATGGATCTCCTATATCCTAAGTTAACCACCCTCCTCTCCCCTGTGCTTGTCAACAACTGATTCGGTTCAGTGAGCACACACTCCTTCCCCCAACTCCTAGGATCCTAGTCTCAATAGTTCCCGCCTGCACGCCTCAACGAACTAATCCTCCAGCATCTTGTCTTCGCGTAATCCTCCAGCAGCCTACTTAAGCAGCAGCATTCCCCAGAGTCTGGCATTCTCCTGAGGACGATCAGAGCACACTGATCGAAACGTCGAGTTGTACCTCCAGTTCTTTTCATAACTAATTACTACTCAATTGAGAA
>CM055816.1:60566782-60579732 GCA_029582265.1 Zoroaster sp. YZ-2022
TGGTTAAGTTCACTGTTGGGGGTTGGTGAGGCTGGAGTGCTAGTTGTGTAAGCCTGTCCATTCTACGGCGACCTCTATATGTGCGGCGGTATGTTTGGAGTTGATTGGCAAGTATTCCAAGACAGTTCAATTGACTCAATGCTGAATAAGATAGAGCTGCATCAGTACATGGAGCATTGCGAAGATTGAGTAGTTCACTGCGGCTGTAGGAAATTTTATGGAGCTGAGTGGCGTTTGTGGGTGTGTTGTTCAGTGTTTCAGGTCCAGGGTTTGGGTTTATGTCACCAGAAATTAAGAGTTCCAGGTGAAAGGTGGCAGATGAATCATTATAATATGATACAGGGCAACTCAAGAATTTAAGATGGCGGATTTGTTGTTTTTTATGTAGGCCTAGTGTACTTGTAGGTTGCATGCTGTATTCTAAAGATGAGTCATTGAGACACAATGGTCCGGATAGCGGGAGTAGAATAAACAGAATGTAGACCTCCATTGTCTAATCACAAGGTTGTTGATCCAAACAAAAGGCTTGTGGTCAAGCTACATGTTATAATCTAAATCAGGGTTAACTGCACAAATAAAATGAAGATACAATTGTGTATCCACAACACAGTAAAATCTTACAGCAGAGGCAGACAAAAAATACAACAGTTTTCACTTATTAAAAAAAAAACACGAATGTACCAATACTCACATAAAATGTCCAGTAGATTCCAGGTGTAATAAGAAATCCACTAGTATAAAAATGAACACAAACTTGTATCTACAAAACACTTACTTAGCACAAAAACTGGAGAGCTGTTATGAGTGGCTGCTTGTTAGGCGCTCATTCATACATTCATACATATGAATGTTAGGCGCTCATTCATACTGCCCTTGAAATGTGTATGTACACCCTTGGCAATTACCTTATTTCAAAAGTATCATGGCAAAGCTTACTTTACATGAAGTTGGTAAATAGCTGAACATAATGAAATTGTATTCGATCAGAAAACACATTTAGTATTATAAAAACCGCATCCTTTCTCACAATAATTGCAATATGGCGGCACCACAGACACAAAATAATGTTGATGTTTCATTCTATCTTCAACTTTACAGTAAAAGTAAGTTTAAGGTGAAATAGTGTTTGTTTAATTTTCTTTTGAAAATTCTAGTTATTTTGTAACTTTTCTTTTGAAGGATTACAATCCATAATTTCATTGAGATTTCGTGTTAATTTCATCAATATCGGATGTAAGAGTACATAATGTACATATATGATGAGGTCAAAAGACTCATATCTGACTGGTTCTTGCAACATGTGGCACTCATGTAACAAGGTCAAAAATTGTATTTTTTGTACTTCCTTAATTTCCATCCATTGGCCATGGAATTTGGCACAAATAACCAACATTTTGGGTCATTTTGTTAAATAAAACATGATTGTACAATAAAGTCACATTTAATAACAGCCATGGTACTATTCGTGTCATACATTTATAAACTGAGCAAACAAATTCTGGGAAAACGAGTTTTAAACATTTAAACGCAATGGCGGCCATATTGAATTCCCAGAATGCATTGGAAGTAGTCACATCACTCAATGTTTTCCAGTTCAGAGTAACAAGTCTTACAGTATCAAAACTAGTATTTTTAACAAACAAGTAGAAAGCCAATTGACCTGTTCAAAATAAATAGTTTCCATGGCAACTACAAACACCCATTATCATTGATTTTGGCGCAATTGGGTTCCAATGGATAGTTAGGAAAAGTCCAATAGTGTTCTGGAGATATTATACAATTATATTATATGAGGCACATTGTTCCCCCTCCCTCCAGGCCTGATAGCATTAACGTAACATTTGAAGTGCTTTACCAACTCAACGATTTGTTTACTGGATCTAAAGAGTAGGGGTGATCATATATGCACCATCTCTCAAGGTCAAAAGGAAGATGTTTATTATACCCATGTGATTTACTTATGTCCATGAATGAAAATGGAAAGAGCCGTACATTTATCACCATTGTCCATATAGATATCGTTTTCAAAATATCAATAACCACGAAGTGCCTTTGGTTGAAAATTAACCAAAAAGAAACGACAGACGACCCACCCTGACATTTTGTCAAGTGTGACAATAAGGACTTTTTCGTTTTCCCAGGAAACGTTATTGACTGTACTTACATGGCATTTCACAGTAATCACCAGTGAATTCAGCTGGGCATACGCACATCATGTTGTCTCGGCATGTTCCGCCATTTTTACATTCACTCGGTCCCGGTGTAGGTGAGCATGGAGCAAGCTGTGAGGTCACTGTGAAGTTATGAATATTCATCATAAGTAACTTTTAGCATACCTTAATGTAAGACAATTATATATTTTAAATCCACATCCTACTTTCTCCCAGAATGCCAACAACATTCCCATTGGTTGTATGGCTTCATTACAGCTGGTGACAGGGTAATGGACAATGGTGATAGGCTGGTGGCACCTTTACGAAATTATGAACATGCGCAGGATGTTGAGAATTTTGGAAATAACCGGGTTAGTCTGGAGACGCTGGAGAAATGTATTCAAGAGATTCCTAGTTGGATGAAACAAAACCTCTTGAAATTGAATGACGAAAAAAACCGAATTTGTTCATCACAAGCACGTAATTTGTGTGTTATATTTGACTCGACAATGACTTTAAAACCTCATATCTCCAACATTGTTCGTATATCATCATTTCATATCAGAAATATTAGCCGAATAAAGAAATACTTGAATAAAAGTGCTGCTGAACAAAGTATACATGCGTTTGTCACATCACGGCTCGATAACGGGAATGCTCTCATTACGGTCTCCCGCAGAATCAAGTATCGTCTTCAGCACATACAAAACACAGCAGCTCCTGTTGTAACTTTGTCCAGAAAGTCATGCCATATCACGCCAATCTTGAAAGAACTGCACTGGCTTCCTGTTTCACAGAGAATTGTTTTTAAACTTATGCTAATTGTTCACATATCTGTTAATAACATTGCTCCAATTTATATTTCTCAACTGATTAAAGTCTACACTCCATCACACAATTTGCGCTCCAGCAACATGTCACTCCTAAAGGAACCAACTTCAAAACGCACCTGGGGTGATAGGTCTTTTTCTGTCGCGGATCCGAGACTCTGGAATCATCTTCCAACTAAACTCAAATCTTGTCATAGTATAACTAGATTTAAGTCGATGCTTAAAACTCATCTTATGTCACAATTCTTCAAAGATGATGTATATTTGTACATATTTTTTCCTAAGCTATCATTGTATATTGTTTGTATTCATGTTTTTTCTTTGTTTCCGCGCCTTGGGCGCCCAGCAGGGTGGATATGTGTGCACTACAGATCTATATTATTATTATTATTAGTCCGCTGCCCTCTGGCGTCTCAAATGTCTCCCTTTATCTCTCTTTATCTGAACTTACACGCGCGTACTATGCATGTGTCACGCGCATTTGGATCCGATTCTCAGTTAATCCTAGACTTGATTTCAAGTCTGAGATTGCGGTTATTTTTTGTCTACCAGCACATCAGCCACGCAAAACGCCGTATTGGCTGTTACAGCCCTAACTCGCGATCTCAGACTTGACCCTCTTGTGTTTGTGGGATATTCATGTATTCATAGCTAAAATTTACATAATAATACGGATGCTAGAGAGATGGCCAATCAGGAGGCCACAAAAACCTTGTAGGCCGCGTCTATTACTAACAGGTTACACTCGCTTAAAATTCTTTCTGTAATATTCATTCGATATTAAATTTGTATAGAGCTTGGTACGTAAATAGTATTTGAAATGATAGGTAAATTTAATGAGATCTTAGAGTTGTAAAAAAACACAAAATAAAATACATAATTCCTTCTCTACAAAAAACGTCTTACCTACAGTTTAAATGGAATCGTTGAGTACATCTCCTCCAACTGCATGTAGAAGGTTAGTTTGAATATTCATGTTATGGAAGGCTTTCCGACCAATCAGATTGTTCCGTCCACTTTTGGACTAATTCCCAATAGGGTATGTACAAACCGACGAACAATATTCCCAAGTCTGTGATCGAAGGTTAATGTCGGAGGTTAATACACAAGAGGGCGCTATTTAATGCGATGCTGCAGAGCCGTATATTGCATTATACGGCTCTGCGATACTGTACTGGCTTCAGGCAGACAAAAAACCACGATCACAGACTTGGAACCAAGTCTAAGTTAATCCCGGCGAGTACGCGCGATTAGCCGCGGATTACGTCAAGTAACAAAAGGCCCTTTGGAGGCGCGGGCGCTCACGGCCCCAGATTTCAATTTGGCCAGTGGAGGATTACAGGGTGTCCCAGAAAAAAGCTAATTCTGACAATACGGGTTAATTATGACAAAGATATGCTTTTTATGGCTATTAAACATGTTTTACCATAAAGTAGGAGCAAAATGCTTTCCAGTGGTATCTTGATTGCATTCCTCTGGTCATGCATCACTGAGCACCATTGTTTGGAAAATGCTATGTGAAAACCCTTTCGGGACAGTTCACGGTCAGACATGCTGTGGAATGGCCGGCCAGGTCACCGGATTTCACTCCTTGTGACTTTTTCTTGTGGGGGTATTTGAAGAACAAAGTGTTCACCAGTCCACCACGTTAACCTTCAGGATTTGCAAGCCCGCATTCAACTTGAGGTCGAAATCTTACGTGATGATCCTGCAATGGTGAGACGAGCTGTGGCTGACATGCGCCGCCGTTGTGGACTTTGCATCGAAAGAGGAGGTGGGCACGTGGAAGATGTTGGTGCATAATTCAATACTGAATAAATATCACCAATTGATAAACATCTTGTACGTATCACATGCTTTCAAACGGTTAGATTTCCCTCGGGCCATATCTGAATGTGCTGCTCATGTCTGACCATGAACTGTCCCAAAAGGGTTTTCACATAGCATTTTCCAAACAATGGTGCTCAGTGATGCATGACCAGAGGAATGCAATCAAGATACCACTGGAAAGCATTTTGCTCCTACTTTATGGTAAAACATGATTAATAGCCATAAAAATCATATCTTTGTCAAAATTAACCCTTATTGTCAGAATTACCTTTTTCTGGGACACCCTGTATAGTTCATTGACAATAGCCTTTGTGCGCGTCTTTTGTTATATTAATAAGCGTTCACCGCCGGCTGAGATCAGGGAAGTTATATTTTGCAACGTGGAAGTAGGTTAACATTTTGAGAAATAAAACTAAAGCTTGTTTTCGTGTCAATGAATGTTTTATTATTTTGTTCGTCGTTCAGATTTTAAAGACCATACAAAGTGCCTTGATTTATTTACTCAAAACTGTTCAGTGTGTATTTAATTGTTTATATGCTATTATTCCAAAAAATATTTAAACAAATCATAATTTGCAAAAAAAATTCCAGCGCTTGAAATCCGCGATGTAACTGTTTTAGTTGTAGTTGGTAAACTTATTTTTGTGTACAAAAACGTATCGCAGTAAACAGCTTGGCGCTCGCCCTGTCGTAAATGTACGTCATCAGTATAGACTCAGTGAAGGTGTCCCCGACGGCTTTTGTTTCGGGCCTGCCGTTCGCGGTAGGTTTTTTGAAAAGGGTTAAAGAAAACTAATGAAAGTCTTTATTTTGGTTATTCCTACTTAGAATTACTTACTTTTTAAAATAGGGTTGAAAATATTTACCATTTTGTATCGTCTTTAACTGGTGTCTATGAGATAGAAAACAGTGAAGATGGATTATTCAACCAGAGCATAGACAACATCTAGACAAATTTTACATTATTTTGACGGTTCACCAAGTATACGTTTCTAAATTGTATTCTGTTGACACCAACTGTGTGAGTTCATTAGCTGGTGATTGCATAATCAACAACCCGAGCTTAGTCACTGAGCAATATTTTTCTGCATTAAAGAATTTATATTATTTTATAAGTACAATTACAATTTTACTTAATTCACCGCCAAATTCGAGTGGCATGGTAGTCTTGTGGTTTAGAATGCTCACCTTCCATGTAGGTAGTTGGGATCGAGACTAGGTTTAGGTTGTAAATAGTTGTAATATGATTAGCAACATTTTTTGTTAACTTCAACACTAATTTAGAAGCAAAACTTTTCTGTAAAACAATAATGTATGGGCTGTGGAGGACTTTTTTAAAGGAATATAAATCCCAAAATTCATGTTTAGTACCGTGTGCATGCTAGCTGCCAACCAGTCTGGTTGCCGCTTTTGTATAATTGGTTTTCCTAGTAAATATATAGATTTACATTTATTTTAGTCTTATATATTAATTAGTCGAAATTTAGTCACATACGGCTCTTTATACGAGAAAAAAAAATTGCAATGGTGAACACTTCTAGTGCGACGCGACAACACTTCTAGTGCGACGCGTGAATCCTAATGCGATACTTACACACTCTTCTTGCAATGTGCATGTAGCTATTTTAGAACACCATAATAGAGTCATGCGCGTGCTCAGATGAAAATCTTGTAGGAAAGAAAACAGTAAATCCATCCTGGATCCTGCTGCACTGTTAATATAATCTAGTACGCATAACTTCTAGTCTGCTTTTAGACTGATTAGTGGCTTTATATCGCTGTAAATGATGACTCCTCCTAAATAATAATAAATCATTTCTTGAAAGGAAAACTATAAAATTCATGTTATCATGGAGGAAAGTTCTCTTCCTTCCACCGTGAGTTTACATAGTGTATTGTTCCAGATAAGTGGTGTTGTAGCGAGGTAAGCTGCACATATTTGTTTTGGCCGCATTCAAAGGAAACTGTGAATTTGCAGAAAAGGGGGTTCAGAGAAAAATAAAGATTTCCCTTAAGTTTAAAGACTAAAAGTGATTTCAGTTAATTTGTTTCCTGATATCCTTTTTCTTTTGTTTTAAAAGAAAGTAAACATTTGCTTTAGAACCCATCTATCAAATCGTTGGCTCTTACTTGGCTGTGAACACTAATGTTTATGGGGTATACTATAGACGCATAGAAAGGCAATACAACATGTAGGGCGTGAAAGAAAAAGTGCAGATCCTTTCTTGTATTTTTAGTCATATGAAACGTATTGAATGAAATGAGTCACAATGAGTGTTGGGCTCAGATGATTTGCAAAAAGCTTAGCTTGGTTTCAAACTGCAACTGGACGGATGAATAACTTTGAATATATCTGGAATTTTTAATAGAATATACAGAGTGCTGTGAACACTTCTGAAGTACTTCAATGAACAATCTAGTTTTTCCTGTGGTATTTTTTATATAAGAGGTCGAGCATTGGTATGAATTAAGATACCAAGACAAGTGATTGTTTGGGAAGGTCTATCCATCTTTGACCAATTTATATTAAATACTAACCATAAAGTAAAACAAGTAATTAAAATTCAATTTACACGCCTCCCGTGTATTTTCAATTTTGAAAATCATCCAGGTAAGCAATGATCCCATTACAACCATGATGTTGCATCATACGAGAGACAGATGGAGTAAATCTATGAAAAATGCATGGCGCACGTTTATCTCCAAATGGAAGTTTAGTGTCATCGGGATTAAATAAGTCATCGGGATGACAGGGAACATAGCGATAAGCACTTCTGAGATCCAATTTGGGAGTCATATTTTTGGAGTCTTACTTTTGTTTATGTCTTCCCAGCGCGTTCTAAATGGACAGCATATTTTGGTGCGCTTTCATCTTTTTCAAGTTTCGGATCGAAACTGAAGTCTGAAGCTATATGTACATGTACACTGATGTATAGCCTACACTGATGTATAGCCTACACTGATGTATAGCCTACACTGATGTATATCCTACACTGATATTTGGAAAGGCACTAACACAAGCAACCTGGGCCTACCCATTGAATTATTTTGGTGTGAAAGAAGAAGTATTTTTAGTCATATGAAACGTATTGAAATTAGCCGTTGCGCTCGGATGACTTTCAAAAAGCATACTTAGCTTTCAAACTGCAACTGGAGGGGTGATTATTGATGTCTGGGGGTAACTTTGAGGATGTCTGGTTTTTAATAGAATATTCCATCAAATGTACACTGGTGTATGACAAGAAAACATATTTTGAGATATCTGCAAACACATTCTTAATATGGTTTATTTTTAAATAGGAACTATACATCTGAAATGGCATCTCAAATTACATCTAAATATTAAACAAATTTTGGATAAATAGATAATTAACTGGACCTGTAGTATAAATGCAACCTATAGCAGGTTCTTTCTCAAAGGCAATATGGGATTGATAAATAATTAGTAGGGTGTTTGTTAGGGTGTTATTGAATATAAATTACGTGTATAGTTTACTTTCTTAATACATGTACTACGAACAAAATAACACGCGGGCATGGATTCACTGTTTTCTTCCCTATGGTATTCATCTAAACATGCGTATGACTCACACAAACACTCACACAAACACTCACTCACACACATGCATTGTGTTACAATGATTCAAACTAATTCGCCTTTTCTGTGGCATAAACAAACCTTGGGTGTTAATTAAAGGGTGATTAACTTGCTTAACCTTTTCTTTACAAACCCCACTCCTGTGGGTTGTCACATACAATGTAATAGAGGAAAATCTTTACGAAAGTGTGTTTGTAATGGCCAGCGCCAAAGAGCAGAGTATATCTAACCAATCGGGTCTCATCTGTCACCGATGTGGGGATGTCACCGATGTACCATAGGTTGCCGAAGACAGCCGTTAAACCAGCATGGCCCACGCGTACGGCCGCACGGTATGCTGTCGGAGCCCCAAAACACAAAGGACCTTTAAGTCTCTTCATCCAACATTAAATTCGAAGAGTGGGACGGATGAGTCCGATAAGTCTCGTTTCTTTGTCGTTTAACGCTTTGATGACTTCCGGTAATTTGTTTACCCATTCTCTTCAAAGGGAATCTTATATCATTTCTTGCGTGTATTGATGAGACAACAACCTCTCAGCAAAGTTCTGTTAAATTGTTTTGTTAAATCATCCTACGATGCCCCGCGCTCTATGATTCCCAACCTCACCTCTCTGTAACCGTTACGCCCTTCTTACTCATTACACTATGTTATACCATCCGCATCTTGTATATAAATGTGATGGTGTTATTGTGCTTTTGTTACATTTTGGGCAGGAACTGTTATAGATTTTCCTAGACGAACACGCCACTGATGTAGCTGACAGTTATCTTCCCGCAAGCTTCCCAGACAACACTTACTAGTTGAACCTACCAAAAAGCAATTCACATAGAATTTGTTTTATAATACTTTTTCATCAAATTTTCAATCGATATGAGGTAATTAGTTTTAATCAGTCTACCATAATTATTTGCCTGATGGCTCATCCAACTGAATATTATTTTGTTCAACGAACTCTCTATACGTTGTGCAGCGCTCTGTGCACTGTAGTTTACCATCATATACAATTATGTTTTTATTTTATTTTTTAATTATTTTTCATTTTAGTAACTGTATTTGTTATTATTTGTTTTTATTAGTTTTTATTATTTGCCAGGAAGTCTTGCGGGAACTACCCAAGGATTAAACCAGTTTGTGTGTATGAGTTTGTGTAGGCATTCAAACCGAGGACTTATAACAAAAGGGATAATACGTCTCTGGTTGCTATTACAATACTAGCGAACAATGGGAGGTCCTCGGTTTACACCATGAACAAAGCTCGGGTGTGTTTGTTTGTATAAATAGGCGTGCAGGAGTCACGCAGGAATTCCCCAAAGGTCATGTCAGCTATTATATACGGAGCTACAATCCCGGTCAAATCTCGCTGGCCCCCCCCCCCCCCGGCCCCCTGACAATGTTGGCTCTCATTGCGCGGTCTGTGCTCTGGCTGGAGATAACAACATTGGTGGGGGGAGCGCGGGAGCGCGGGAGCGGGGGAGCGGGGGAGCGGGGGAGCGGGGGAGCGGGGGACAGGGGAGGGTATGTTTATTGCCACGTGTCCCAACTATTTTGGCCGGGATTGTAGTCGTTTGGCTACCACAATGACATCGTGATGTATTTTGTAAAATTATTTCAGTAGGTCCTAAAATAATTTAATCCTCATTTAGCATACTATTAAACGATAAGGTTTGATTTCCTCAATAATAATGGCAAAACATTGAGTAAATTATTGTTCAGTGTAATTTATCATGTGGATTTCATAATTTGTAATTCATCGTTGACCTGGCAAATTGTTTGCCAGGCAAATAAGTTGATTTTTCGTCAATAACGCAAGTATCTAACAGTTAAATTAAAACCCGTGACCATGACAGCAACTTATATGGGAACCTGGTCTATATATAAACTACACGTGAACAAGTGTGAGCCACATGGTGAGAACGTTCACAATCGTAAGTGCTTGATATATAATTAATGTGAAATCAATACTGAATTACAAATTAATTATTCTTTCACAACAATGCAGCCTATAGACCGACGCGTCATGAAGAATTCGTAATCTACATTGGCTAGCCCATGTGGGACCATTCTGGCGCCGGCGGACAACTTTCCCTTGGCTCCATCCAGTTGGGCAGCCCCAATACGAAATATAACCACCGAGGGAAACAAATGGTTTAAAATTAATCACACTTATCGAGAAAAGGCATTATTCTTTCCCATAGCAAACACTGCTGTCGCTGGATGGTGACTTGTTGAAGCTGTTTACCTGATTTCTTAAAAATGGGAGCACTTCTGAGATAATATTTCTCTTTTAAATTAACTTATTTAGATCTTAATTGCAGGTCATGTATATAATTGGAAAATTTAAATAATCAGTCTTCCTTAGAAATAATGTTTTGTTTGATGTGTTATTTTTTAATAATTAGTGAACATTATTGCCAAAACGTTTATCGTAAAGAGCACTCTCAAAATGTCACGTTAGATTTAATACACATAATCATCCCTGAATACATTTTCACCGTTTTCTCGTTAACGTCGACACAACGTTATAAGCTGGATTTTACACAGGTTGGCTGTTTCATGTACACGTTAATTCAAAGAGAGCATCAGCATACTCGTAGTAACAGTTTTGCCAACATAACCAATGATGTACATTCCCTTATACTAACGCAATTGTATATAAATGTGATCAAATTTATGTTTTTAATAAACCAATCCACAACTTACCCATTCCGAACCATAACATAAACACGATCACCCATTGCAGAAGCATAGTCGTTCTCGTCCAGTCAAAACAAAACAAAACCAGTAAAAGTCCCAACAAGCTGAATAACGCAAGGCAAAATCTTTCTGGCCCTAATTGACGAACGAATTAACGATTTAGATGTTTTCAACGTACACCGATTTGATAACTTTAAATTTCACAGGTCTTTCCTCGGGAGTTCTCTGAACATGCAGAAAGCTGACGCGTTCTGTGACCAAGCTGATGAGCGTGTTAAATGCACGCACCTGGAAAGTTTATCACTATCATTTTATTCAATGCAAACTTGACGGGGCTCTCAGTGAAATGTGAACCAGGTTTTCGATGAAACAAGTCATGAGCTCTCAATAGGCTGCGTCCGGGATCCGGTATCTATTATGCGGCATTTATTGTTGTTGTTTACACTTTGCGTAAACAGCAACAAGGTGATTTCCCGTCGGACAAAATTGTGTGTATTCGTATGCAGAATATGTACAGTTTTTACTTGATTTGTGATGTAATTTAAAGACTTTATTACGTTATGGTTTCTTGTCAATGACCAGTGTACATTTTGAGCCCAGCGCATTTTGATCATTGGGTCATTGGTCACATCATATATACTATGTGAGACTATATAGAAAGGGCACACTTATGCTCGGTTTATTCGCATTGCTACCGCATTTGCAAACCTTAGGGAAAACATGGTCCTTAAAACCGGTAGACACTTTTGGTAAACTATTTGTAAATGCATACATACTCTATAAGAACCAAGACATGCATACAAACTAACCTGTTTTTTTCATGAATGGTATGTTCAGTTTGACACGGCCTATCGAATTAGGCCATTTTTGGCAGATATTTATTATAGAAATTATTTCATTCATTTCACTAAAAGGATAGCAGCCGAGACAGAAATACTGAAAGCGAAGGTTGATAACATCGTCAACTGTACACCAAGTAACTTTTGTAAAACTGTGATAATTATTTTGCCATTGCCAATATAGCGTAAATGGCTTTAATACCAGCACCCCTAGAAAAACTTCATAGTACCATGACTCTGATTGTTGACTGAATCAGGTCAACACACACCGACAAATAAATTGTCAATCTGCTGCAGGCATATGGTCCACCTGATACGCGATCAATACTATCAGCAACACGTCATCACATCAATGGCGAATACATTCTTGAACTCTTTGTATATGAACTCTGCCATTGAGTGATTTGAAGTCCTGTTGATATCTAATTACAATAACCCGTCATCTGTGGGGGTTTTCAAAACACAGTTTGACGGTTTTATGCACTATGGACGCACAAATAGCCTACAATTGTATAGTTACGACGATTTGTTCCCTGTCCATTGTGATATTTTTATACCATGGTGTAGTAACCAAGTGTCATTACTTTTTGCCTTGTGAAAATGTCATTTCCCATTTCTTAGATTTTTTAGTAATCTTGTGTATATAAATAATTTGTTTCGTTATAATTTGTTTCTGTTGATAGCTGCGCGCCGGATTAAAATTAGGTCTATACATATTTCTTTTCTCCAATTTCGGCATGATTATAGACAGATTGTCACATCACCATCACCACCACCACCACCACCACCACCACCACCACCACCACCACCACCAGACACTCGGCAATCATTGAGTATACAGTGCTATACACACGTCGTTGTAGGGCAAAATTAAATCAATTATCATCATCATCATCACTTTGCCTATAGCTATTGCCAGATATTGACTAGAAAGTTAGTTTGGTCAACATTTTATTTCTCATCCACCACTATAGGTTGGTGAAATTCTTGCTGTGGAGATAAATA
>CM055816.1:60580232-60597194 GCA_029582265.1 Zoroaster sp. YZ-2022
CTCACGAGCTGTGTCAGCCAGAAACTCTTCAAATCTTTCTCTCGTAACAGTCTCAAAGGCTATTCGGTGGTGTACAAGACCAATCTTCCCAGAAACAGCAAATGTTACGTTGCAGTTGCGTCCGCGTTGTGCGTGTACCACGCGTCTCGCTGGGATACCGCGAGGGGCTCTTCCAAAAGAGCGTCTCGTCCATATGTTGTAGCCAGTTTCGTCGATGAACACGCAGTGGCCGACAACTCCGTACTGCATGAACCACTGCGCGTACTCTACACGCATATCGAGTACTCTGGGCGAGTTGCGGGCATCAGGCACGTCCTCTGCGAGTTTAAGGGTCATGAGCATGCCGTCCAGGGTTCTGGCAGTGGTGCTGGGAGACACGGTTGGTTTGTCTGGTAGAAAGTGTTGGAGTTCATCTTTCATCTGAATTAGTGTTAGTAGAGGGTTGTCGACCAGCAATCACTCCAGCTCATCTCGCATCTCCTGATCTATCTTGTGTGCCCCTCCCGTAGGCAACTTCTCGTGACGACTGGTACGCAAGTATGTAGCCACGATGGACCTTGAGGTAGATCTCTTGATGCCGAGAGTGTCTGCCAAGTCTAAGTAGTCAGCCTGATTGTTCTCGATGCTTCAACCAGCCTCCCTCTATCTACATTATTCACTGTTCTGTAATGACCACGGGCAGCCATCTTTGCTTCAGAAATCGTCTATTTACTGAGAGGTGTATAACTCGGAACTAGTGTAGAAATGATTTCTCCTCAGAATATCCTGAGTTTATTTATAGGCAAATACGAACCAGAAAGCACATATCACATTAGTCCAGTCAATGTGCAGCTGGACCAGGAAAAAATTGCAACAGAATTTCTTTCACTTGCAATGTGCTCAGTGGACCCCCAGGTATAACATATCAAAAGTCCGAGAAAATCCAGGTGGTGGAAAGTGGTCAAAATTACATAATTATGTTAATGAGCTTTCGCCAATTACATAATTATGTTAATGAGCTTTCGCCATTACCTAGAAATTGAAACGTCCCCATAACTTTGAAACAAAATGACCAAACATATTAAAAATGGTGTCTATACCTATGTTTTCAGGGTCAAGGAATCCAATGAAAATGTTATTGACCTCAAATAGTATCACATAACACTGATTATGCTAATTAGGATCCGCCATTATCCGCAAAGTGAAATTTGCTCATAAATATTTAATAAACAGTGCAAAAATATCAGAGATCGTGTCTATACCCATGTTTTCATGGTCAGGGAATATAATGAACATGTTATCAACATCATCGAAGTATTACATAACACTCTGATTATGTTAATTAGGCTCTGGCATTATCCGAGCATTGAAGACTTTAATCATCTAAGTCCACTTCATCGAGCAGTTTTGGAGAATTAGTGCAACTGAGTCCTTTGCAGTCACCACATGCAGCCGTGCATTCAATGCCATGTTTCCTACATGTACATCGTTTAGAGTCACAGCCTGTCCTGCAGTTACAGCGAAATGAATGCAAGCGATCCTCAGGTGCAGGTGACATGTCAGATTTTATGGGAAGTAGTCTATCATTAACCATTTCCCACCCCAATCCTTTTGATCCAACTCTTCAGCATCGTCCCTCCACTCCTGAATCTGGTAGTATACCCGTAGACTGTGGAACTTTGCGGATGCAGCTGTTGGCGGCAAATCGTGAGCTTCAACATACTTGGAGCTTTTCAAAACCTTATCACTAAACCGCTTGTAACGCAAAACACCAAGACCATCCTTGAGGTCTCCATTGTACAACAGAATGAGAGCTTTCTCTCTCAGCTTTGACAATGTCATCTCTGTTGGCATTTTCCTCCATGAAGATGTCGGCGATTTTCGGTAGCTCAGTAGCCTGCTGAATCTTGGTAAGTGCGACAGGTTTCCCAATCCGCATAGAGTCTGGACGTCGTATCACAGCCAAGGATGGCATGGACAAACAATAGCCTAGAGCAGATAGCTGGACCGAGTTTCTTTCTTGATGATTGGATGTTCCACTACCGTTTCTTCTTAGTCTTCTGTTTCGGCTCTGGTCGGAAGTACAAGCATTGGCATTCGTGTCAACGTGATGAAGTAACAATACCAACAAATCGGTATCATCACCTACGAGGACAGTAGTCACTGACTTTAAAGATTGAACTGCGGTTTGGACTATCAGAACGTCTGCATCGCCTTTGGCTTGGATTGTTGAACATCCTGCTTTCTCTAGGTAGGAGCTAAGGATACACAAGAAGCGGTGCTTGTTGGCCGTGTTGCTCAAGAATTCCGTCTTTTCAGTGAGAGAACTGTTTGAGGAGTCAGTGTGACACTTGGCCCTGATCCGCGACTGCGCCTCAGATGTGTTGCATCCTTGGTATCTGGGCCGTTATTGTACCCATCGAAAACAACTGTAGCCATTCCATACTTGTTCGTAACATAGTTCACATATCGCTTGAAAACAGCATCAAATGTCTCCCTTTGACCATGGCAGGCGTTGTAGCAGAGCTCCTCCATCAAGGACATAATGGACAGAATCAGGAAGAACTTCGTTTTCATTGTCGACTAGCTTCCATAGCGCATCTGCAAGTGCCGGCATCTGCTTGCCAAGGCAGAGAAGTGTTATCAAACAGTGCTGCTGGATGGGTGCACAACTCATACTCAAAATACGATGCAGGATCATCCTTCGCGCAATTGGTGGCTGGGAGGCTAAGTCTCTGGAAAAGGAGCTGTGGATCCCACTTGTACTTGTTCATTATCAACAGTGACCGCTGCTTTTGATGCCAAGGTAACAGCTTGTTTCTTCCTTTGGAAAGAGATGTTGTTCACACTCTTCCCAACCATTGAATCTAGAATATGTTGGCCAACAAGTTTTGCGTCATCAACATTGACGGAGTCATGGGCAGAGAGCCCACTGACAAGACCTCGCAAGGAACAATCAGGACCGAAGGATTCAGGTCATTCAGATTGTTCAGAACCTTGAAGGTGTCCTCAGCGTCACGCTTGATCCTAGATTTGGTGCAATCTTTGTGCTGCTCACTCGTATCGCAGTTCACTCCAGTAAGTTCTTGCATGCAATCGTTGACATCAGCACAGTCCGGCATGGACAGCAACCACATAAGTATCTGAGTCTCAGTGAACCCCCGGCCTCTAGTGAGGCCCCCACTGGTCTTGATACTCCTCATAAGGACCTGCTCGATTATCAAATCAGTGGAGAGTCCTGCCCAATAACGATCACTTCGACGAACAACATGGAACCCTTCGAGGAAGCTTCTATGAATATCCGGATGTTTCTCTGGAAGTTCAAGCATCTTCTGCAGATAAATGTAGGCGGACTTGGCATATAGGTTGTGACCGGCAGCTGCAAAGTATGGTAGCATCTTGTGAACTGCTTTCAGGTGCAACTCCCATTCCCCAGTCCTCTCTGCCTTGATAAATGCACGCAGAATATCTATCATGTCGACGTACTGAAGCCAAAGTTGCGCTGTTCTGTGGTGTTTCATGGTATCTTTTTCAGCATTCAGCTTCTCCATCACCAACCGTAGCGTGTCTTCTGAAGACAGATCAATTGAGGTGGCAGCAGGAAGTTCCGTCATGACATCATGAAACATTTCTCCGGCTCTCTGAAGACTTCGCTGGGTGACATCAAGAGTTTCTGCAACATTGTTCTTTACATCTATATACTCTAGGTCCTCAGTCTCATCAGTGGTACTGGCTTCTTGATCTGGATTGGTGGGAAGTGGAATGTTGTAGAGCGCTGCAAACGGACCGCGGTGAACCACTGTTTGCGCGTAGTATGTTACCTGCGCACAAATGGATGCGCAGTCGTCCGTTTCTGTACTATACTATACTATACTATACTATACTAATAAAGTTATTTTCCTTGGCTAATTGAATAATCTTCTCAAATGTATAATGTGTACAAACTATCAGCTATGACGGACACACCCATTTTCTTATGGGCGGACCCTAATTAGAAAAATCAGCGTTATGTAATACTTTTAGGAGGTCAACAACATGTTCATGGATTCCCTGACCCTGAAAACATGGGTGTAGACACCACTTTTAGTATGTTTGCGCACTTTGTTACAAAATTATGGGAACATTTCAATTTCTAGGTAATGGCGAAAGCTCATTAACATAATTATGTAATTTTGACCACTTTCCACCATCTGGATTTTCTCGGACTTTTGATATGTTATACCTGGGGGTCCACTGAGCACATTGCAAGTGAAATAAATTATGTTGCAATTTTTTCCAGGTTCAACCCATATTTTGGGTAGAATGACTGGACTACATGCACAGAAACGAATTTGAATGCACACATTTGGAAAATGGTTGCTCATTGATGAAATTGAATAGTCGACCAGCCTGTTGCTGCTGGCTTTGACGAAATTGAATGAACTTAGCGACCATTTGAAATTGATGATCTTTTTTGTCGAGTGAATGCTCAAGTGTTGAAATTGAATGACTCTTTTTAACTGTTGAATGCTGATGTAGCTGAGCATTTATTTTCAAACGAAATTGAATGAGCCGGGTAGCAAATTGAATGATTTTTTTCCGAATTTGGCCGGGAAAACCTATAGTATTTTGCTAACATTTGAGAATTGTGTATTACGCTATTAACATTTTGCTAGACTTTGGGAATTGTGTATTCCACCATTAATACCTTTCTAGAATTTTGGGAGTTGTGTATTCCGCCAGTCGTATTTTTATAACATTTTGGAATTGTGTATTCCGCCAGTAGTATTTTCTAGAATTTGGGAATTGTTTATTCCGTCAGTAGTATTTTCTATAATTTTGGAATTGTGTATTCCGCCAGTAGTATTTCTATAACATTTTGGAATTGTGTATTCCGTCAGTAGTATTTTCTAGAATTTGGGAATTGTATATTCCGCCAGTAGTATTTTCTAGAATTTGGGAGTTTGTGAAGGTTAATTAAAATAAGAATTAAATTTGTATATAAGTCATTGAAGAAGTGTGATAGAGATCTTTTAATTATTGTGCCCAGTCAAATAGACATGTTCACATCCTACATTGTCATGGAGGGAGCCACCCATAGTGGCTATGTGACATTTTTGGGGGCTTGTCCGAGAATCGAACATGTCTATACTGATTGGATGGAATAAGTAAATTCCTGATCCTTTAATATAAAATTTTTTATCGATGAGGATGTCTGATTACGCTGCGCTTTTCTTGGTCCTTGCATGTATTTCATTAGCGATGGATATACAATTTTTTTAGAAGCTGGCAAGAGTTTTGGGTTGAGTGGGAGAGTGGGATAGGAAAGTGAAACATATGGAGAAGTTTTGTCTCATATGCGAGCGCCCTCTATAGTCGAGATCTCCGCTGCAATGATTAAACAATAGCGGATTTTTAAAAAATCTCGTAAAAAAAATAGTAAACATTTTCTGCAGGACCACCGTCAATATTTAAAAGAGAAAACGTTACTTTTTCATTTGATACAACTTTTTATACGGTATTTGAAACTTTACCCACCGTACTTGAACCAAATTAGGTCGTCAAAATTAACCGCACATAGAAAATGCACTGGTAAACCCCTCGTTTGGAAATCTATATTTAGCCCATTCGTTGACATCGTCCCAAGAACAGTCACAGAAACAAAATTTAGTTATAGTAGAATCATTCCCATTGGTTAGATTGTCTGATTTCAGAAAATGACCCACAGTACCCATCCAATCAAAAATGCTGTCAAATCTCTAATCGGGAAAACAGGTCTTGAATAATGATAAGCTAGTGCGGACGAAACCATTATTTGGAGTAGGGTATACATAGTTTTATAAAAAACAAACACTCGTTAGAACATAAAGCCGGAGGATTATATACATTGTTACAAACTGAATTTGTGGTTATATTTAACTCAAGTGTAATTCTACATTAAAAGTTTTCATTGAAACTCAAAAATAATTGGTGCACAAACTCACCCACCACACACGTACACACAGCAGCAATAATGCAGGCAGCATGCGCAGAAGCCACACGGACGTACGTCGCGCAATGTAATTTACATATTATATAATCCTCAAATCTGGTGATTCTTTGCCCATTATGAGTGCAGCCTGTAGCGACAAGATTGCTAAAACAATGCCAGTAACATCTGGAAAAGTTGGAGATCGCACCGTTTCTGTCCTCAGAAATAGCGGTTGCAGCGGTGTTGTGATTAAACGTAACCTTGTTTCTGATGATCAACTAACTGGTAAGGTGAAAACCTGTATTCTCATTGATGGAACTGAGACAAGTTCCTGTTGTTGTAATTACTATCAGTTTTCCCATATTTCACTGCTACCACAGAAGCTTTATGCATGAATAACCCAGTCTATAAGCTTATTCTAGCCAATATTTCAGGTGTACGTGCGCCCAATGACCCAGACAAAACCTGGACATTGTCTCCGTCACCAGCATGTGCAGTACAGACCAGATCACAAGTAAAATTCCAAGACAAGCCGTTCCGAGCACTCAAGGTCCCAAAGCCATTGGAAGAGATCGTAACCACAGAGAGTTTGATGAAGGCTCAACAGGAGGATATAACACTCAAATGGGTTAGAGAAGTTGCTGAAACCAGATCCGAAAAGGTTAGCCATAGTCAGGCAACATCAAGTTTCTTTTATAGGAACGGTATATTGTTTTGGAAGTTTCAATCACCGAAAGTCGAATATGGAAATATCTTTACTCAGGTTGTAGTCCCAAAACAGTTTCGACATCAAGTCATGCGTCTTGCTCATGAGACATTACTAGGTGGACATCAAGGTCCCAAGAAGACTATTGATAAGGTTGTGACTAATTTCTTTTGGCCTGGCATTACAGCCGACTTGACTCGCTATTGCCGTTCTTACGATGTTTGTCAAAGAACCGTTCCTAAGGGTAGAGTCACCAAGGTTCCTTTAGGTACTATGCCTTTAATTGAATCGCCTTTTGAACGCATAGCAGTTGATATTGTGGGCCCTATTCATCCTATGACTACAAACAGAAACAGATACATACTTACCATCATCGACTATGCTACTCGATACCCAGAGGCTGTACCTCTTCCTAGTATCGAAACAGAACGAGTTGCAGAAGCTTTAGTCAGTGTATTTACTAGAGTTGGTATCCCAAAGCAGATGCTTACTGATCAGGGTTCTCAGTTCACCTCTCATCTTATGAAGGAAGTCAGCAAACTGTTATCATTTCACAAAATAACCACTACCCCATACCATCCTTCGTGAAATGGTTTAGTTGAAAGATTCAATGGCACTTTGAAACAAATGCTTAAAAGCATGTGTGCGGAAAGACCCACTGATTGGGACTGGTATATCAATACTCTCCTTTTTGCGATAAGAGAAGCACCACAAGAAAGTCGGGGGTTTTCCCCCTTTGAGCTTCTATATGGTAGACAGGTAAGAGGCCCATTGATGATTCTCTGTGAATTATGGACTAGAGAACAAGAACATATCGACACTAAGCTAACATATCAATATATTCTAGATTTGAAATACAGATTAGAGGATACATGTAAAGTAGCCCACACAGCACTTCAAAAGGCTAGCACAAGATACAAACATCACTATGACAAACGAACCAAAGCACGTGAGTTCACAGTAGGGGACAAGGTATTATGCTATTACCCACCGACAAAAATAAACTTCTACTTCAGTGGAAGGGTCCTTTCCCCATCCTTGCGAAAATTGGCTGGTATGGATTATCGAATTGATCTAAATGTTAATTCTAAGGTTTTCCATGCTAGTCTCTTGAAACGATATTTTGAAAGATCGGAGGAATTGGGTGCTATTTCAGAAACCCAACTTGAAAGCCCAGAGGATATCTTTGATATAGTGTGCACCGCCGTCATCGAATCAGAAAATAAGGGTTTTGAAAACTTACCTGATTTTTCCATGTCTAATGATAATCTTTTGCAGCTTCATCCTTTAGAAGCTAAAGAGTCAATCACCGATGTCAACATAAATCCAAATTTTCATCCAAACCAGCGAAGTGAAGTGAACAGACTCTTGGGTAACTACAAGGACATCCTCACGGACCTACCAGGAAAAACTACTCTGGGAAAACACAGTATATCACTTCATAAGAATGAACCTATACGAAGTAAGCCGTATCCACTTCCCCATGCCCTTCGTGACACAGTGAAAGATGGAGGTAAGCACTATGCTTAAAATGGGTGTAATTGAACCTTCAAATGCCCCATTTGCCTCACCGATTGTGTTGGTTAAAAAGCCTGATAGATCTAATAGGTTCTGTGTTGATTTTAGAAAGCTAAATCAAGTTTTTGTTTTCGACGCTGAGCCAATCCCCGACCAGGAAGAATTGTTCACTAAACTTAGTCAAGATAACTACTTCACCAAAATAGATTTGAGCAAAGGATATTGGCAGGTGCCAATGGATGAGGGCTAAACCACTTACTTCATTCATTACTCCAGAGGGTTGTTTTAATTTGCTGTCATGCCATTTGGCTTGGTAAATGCGCCAGCCACCTTCAGCAGGATTATGAGGAAACTTTAACGAGGTCTAGATTGTGTCATAAACTACATCGATGACATTCTTGTTCATACTATATCTTGGGAACGACATGTGAAGGTTTTGACCGAGTTGTTTCGCAGACTACGGTCTGCCCATCTAACAGTACGTCCAAGCAAATGCTTTATAGGCCAAGAACAAGTTGAATTTTTAGTCATATAATTGGAAATGGACATCTAAAACCCTGACCGGAAAAAAGTACTTACTATTCAACAAGCTAAACAACCAGAAACCAAAAAACAACTAAGGTCCTTTTTGGGCATGTGTCACAATGCCGTCATAAGAACGGCGTCGGATCAATTTGCACCCTTAATAGCAGCACTTCGCCTTGTAACAACATGGACAGATGAAGAGCAAACAAACTTATGTATGAAAATAAAGAATATATTTATTAAATACAATTACATACATAATTAAGAACATTCGATTACCTCGCTAATAACACTTTAATAACAATATAGTTAATGACTCTCCACTGTGCACTGGCCTAAAATCTATCGGTGGCACAGCCAGACAAAATAACTTGAGTCGCAACAAAAAATATATATGTGACGAAAACCCAAACATAACAGGATCCTAAAATCATAACACAAAAGACATCACCCAGGCCACGAGATATAAAGTGTGTGGGTCCCAGAAGACCAGCTGCTAGTGTTCCGCCCTCATGTCCAGGCTGCACAGGTCGCCTCAACGCGGCCACGAATGGCCATCGTTGTCACGCCCGTCAGACGATTTCCCCACCACAGAATCCCGACTTATGCCCCAGGTAAAAACCCTGCGATTGAAAAAGAATGTGCTACAACGTAACACCTATAACTTTTTACATCGGCACATCTTTAACTCAATACTTCCACAGTACGCCATTGCGTTACAAGAACGTTTTGTTCAACAGAAAAACAATATACCTATAGAACTTCCAACGCTTTCCAATATATAATTGGTGTAAAATTATTTAACATTGCCGTTGAATACATGAAACAAGCAATTTCATGTATCCTTATTTCACAAAATAACACGATTACAAATAGTTACTTACAGGTTAAACCTGGTTTTTGATGAGGTGACGAGGCTGCAAGACCCCAAGTACTTCACAAACGTCTATGCGGCACCCTGCTTCCGGTGTCTGCCTCGGCTCTCGAAGCCTAATTAACGGCACTACAACCTGGATTACTCCGCATCCACAGACGAAAATTGCCCTACCGTCAGGTAACTTCTGATGGGCGCACAAGTACACGGGCCTCAATGCCCGATATCAATTCGACTTATGTCTTGCAGCCAAGTGCCTGACCAACGCCCTACTCCAGGTTTAAATACTTCAAGTAAAACACGCACAACATTACAAACTCATCTAACAAATACAAAAGTAACAACCTTGTTACCCAATCCAACTTTAGTCAAGGATCAACAACCCATAAAATTCCTCTGTGAGTGGACTGTTGTCCGACCCAACGTACTCAATATGCATAGTTATGTTAATTACAAAGATGAATATTCAAATCCAATCCACTGATGTACACATAATAAGGAATGTCTGCAACAGGTCACTCCACTCACACAGTAATTTAAATACTCAATCACATTGTGACAGCATGTCAAACTACTACAGAAGGTTTATTCCTAATTACGCTGCCATTGAAGCCCCCTTAACCGACAAAACTAGGAATAAAGAACCAAATAACATCACTTGGGAAGCTAGTCAAGAACAGGCTTTTTGTACTCTAAAATCTAAACTTACCAGTTCACCTATCCTTCGTCTTCCTTTCATTTCTAAACATTTTATCTTGAGAACTGATGTTTCAGACTTGGGAGTTGGAGCAGTTTTGCTCCAGGTTCACGAAGGTGAAAAGTTTCTGTGGCGTATGCAAGTAAGAAGCTCTTTTCGAGGGAAAAAGCATACTCTGTCATGGAGAAGGAATGTTTAGCTATCGTATGGGCCGTATGTAAGTTTGAACCTTATCTATATGGTCGTCGTTTCGTCCTTGAAACTGATTATCAACCTTTGATGTATTTACAGCGAGCCAAAGTTGCAAATGGTAGAATCATGCGCTGGGCTCTCGCCCTGCAGCCTTATAGATTTAAGATAGAAGCGATCAAGGGAAGTGACAACGTGGGAGCAGATTTTCTCAGTAGATCCTAGAGTATTATCAGACAGCGAAATGAAAATGTATAGATACAATTTCCTTAGGAGGGAGTGAAATGTCACAAGTGACCTTTAGTTAAGTAAATAGGTAATAAAAGTTTCAGTAAAGATAGCTTTCTAACCAGGCCTCACAGTGTGTTTATTTTACTTACCTTTATTTTGATTTGCCTAAAGTCAGTTCGAATAAATTAGTAGTTAATAAAAATAGAATCAAAGTGTTTGTCCATGAGGGCAGTAATCAAATAGGTCAGTACTAAGCGTGTGTGAAGTGCTGCTATTGTTCCAATATTGTGTGTGTGGGTGTGTGTGCATTTTTTTGCCATGTTAGGAGCACATGTAAAAAAAATTGCTAGCAGATTCCTTTGGGTGGGACCAGGTTCTGGGCAGTAGCATTGATAACAGGACACTTGTGAATGCTCATTTATATACACATGTACGTGTGTATATATGCTACACTTAAAATTTCCTGACCGTAAGTTATAATTACTGATTTATTTACTGGGTATTTTAGTGGTAAATCTTGGTAGATTTTATCAGATATTTAGTAACAAAATAATTTGCAGAGAAATGGGAATATTTGTATTAAATTTAATTCATTTAATAGAGCACGTACAATTAGAAATTCATGATGAAATTTAGAGAATAGTATTAACTTTGTTCTAAGTCTCCTCAGAACCTAGTTATTGTAAACCCCTACAGTGAAGAGTTTGGTCATTCTTAATATTAATTATCTTAGATGGAGTCCATCCTGGGCATGATCTACGTGTGGTGCTAGGTGGGGACACAGTTCTCCTTCATGATACAATTTCTGTGGGTCTTTTGAAGCACCGAGGTCAACGACATTGCCGGAGAACTTACTGCACATCGTAGATACTTTATTTGTGCAAAAAGACCATCTATTTCTGGTGTTGGTGTGATCATCTGCATGGCAGAACTATTATTATAATCCATCTTAAACGTGATTCCAGAATGGAACATTTTGGTGGAGTTTTGCTACAAGCTATATGGAAATTGTGTATTCCGCCAGTAGTATTTTTATAACATTTTTGGAGTTGTGTATTGCGCCAGTAGTATTTTCTAGAATTTGGGAGATTGTGAAGGTGAATTAAAATAAGAATTATATTTGTATATATAAGTCATTGAAGAAGTGTGATCTTTTAATTATTGTGTCCAGTCAAATAGACATGTTCACATCCTACATTGCCATGGAGGGAGCCACCCATAGTGGCTATGTGACAACCACAAGGCCCCTAGCCAGCGACTCTTTCTTCTGAGATTGCACCTCATGAACCACAGGGCTTGCTTCTTCAACATCCAGCACCTCTTCCTTGCCCTCTTCTCAGCCACACTTTTTGCACTGGCGTCGCGACACCGCATCAGCATTGGAATGCTTCTTGCCAGGACTATGTTGAATTTCAATGTCGTATTCGTAGATCACCTCCAACCATCGTGCCAACTGACCCTCAGGATTTTTAAACCTGAGCAACCACCGAAGTGCCGCATGGCCAGTTCTAGCTGTGACCCTTCTACCGTACAAATACTGGCGGAAATGCTTCAAGTATACCATAACGGTCAACAATTCTCGACGGGTGACAATAATTTCTCTCTGGTCTACTTAGCTTACGACTTGCGTACGCCAAGACTCTCTCGTCCCCATCCTGCACCTGGGACAACACCGCCCCAATGCCGTCACCACTGGCATATGTGTCTAAAATGAAATCTTGGTCGGGAATTGGATAGGACAAGATCGGTGCAGTCTGGAGCCTACTCTTCAACTCCTCGAATGCAGCCTGGCAGGACTCACTCCAAACAAAATATCTTGATTTCTCAGTCAACTCATGCAGAGGACTAGCTATCCCTGCAAACCCACGAATAAACTTCATGTAATAGGATGCGAGGCCTAAGAAACTTCTCACATCCCTTACACACCTCGGAACAGGCAAATCAGCCACAGCCTGTACTTTTTGTGGATCCGTAGCCACACCGTCTGAGGACACAATATGCCCTAAGTAGGCCACCGACTGACGAAACAAGTGACACTTGGTGGGTTTTAACTTCAGCCCTGCGTGTCTCAACCTAGCCAACACCACCCTGAGACGCTCGGTTGTCTCCGTAGCTGTCTGCATACCTGCCAACATTGAGGAAAGAGAAAAATGAACATCAGGATGGTATAGTGATCGCCGTCCTGGGGGAGGGGTATAAGAGGAGGGGGTTTCCCCCTCCCCATTTGAAATTTGTTGGTTATGTTAGGTGGCTTAGATGCAAAATGATGCTATCTTTGGCCAAGATTTGAACTTATAATATGTATAGGAATTTTAATTTTTTTAGTGAATGTTTCTTATTTTTCCCATTGTTTGCTGACCCCGACATATACTGATCAGGACGTTTACATGGAGGGAACACTATTTTCAGCACAACATTGACGTTATTGATGCACTGCACTGGAATAAAACTTTAAAAACAATGATACAATGATAGAAAAACAATGATATCAACGAACAAAAACAGAATGAGAAGTCCCATAGATGAGGATGTCCCATTGCAAGCCTGCCATAATCTTCTCCATGAGGCGCTCAAAGGTCGCCGGAGCATTACAAGCCCGAAAGGCATACATTTTCACCGATACAACCCATTTCTCACCACAAACATGGATTTCTGGCTGGCGTCTTCATCCAGTGCCACCTGCCAGTACCCTGAAGCCAAATCAAATGTCAAGAACCACTTTGCCCCACTCAATGCATCAAATGTTTCATCAATGCGAGGCACAGGATAGGCATCCTTAATGGTTACCGCGTATAACCTCCTGTAATCAACACAGAAGCGCTTGGTACCATCCTTCTTTCCAACCAAGACGACGTTAGAGGCCCAGGGACTGTCCAATGGCTCTATCACCCCTTCTTCTCCAAATCAACAACTTGCCTCTGGATTTCCTGTTGATTGCATACAGGGTGGCGCTGTGGCCTCTCCTTTATCAGTCTGGCAGCCCCAGTCTGAATGTGATGCTTAACCTCATCTGTCATACCAATGTCGTGATCCCCACTGGAAAAAACATCCTGGAAGTCACTCAGACATTTCCGGACCTCTCCGTGGTATTTCAGTTCAACACTCGACGTACCTCTCTGGTACAAGTCATGCAGATACTCGGGAAGGTTATGTGCTGACTCCTCCACCACACCAGAACTGTCCTAAATCGAATCTTCCTCAACGGGGAAAAGAGTCCCACCGTCGTCCCCCTTCTAGCAACCCTCTTTTCTTTACCAGGGTTGAAAACCCTCAATGGAACACTGTCGTTTCCTGACTCGACCGGAGACCGAGCAAGCACCATGCCTTTCTTGGCCACGGCTGTTACACATCACAGAGCCTCACAATCTGAGATGGAAGTTGTTTAAACAACAGGGAACTGACAAAGGAATTGATCTTTTACCACCAACACTAGGTGCATGGACCGAGCACATCCTACGAGCACATTGCCAAGCAGCTGTATGGAAGCAGGATCTACTCTTGCATCCTATCATTCTAGATCCACTAAAGCTAGGCTGGACAAGAGAAGACAACAACTTAGTTCCTGTATTATCGAAAGTTCCACCAGCCCCAGCGTCTGTCGTTGAACTTGTGCGATGTAGATGTGGAACAAGCAATCAAGTTCTGTGAACAATTGTGCAAGTGCAAGATGTTCCTGTCGATCAAAAATTTAGTTTGTACAGAACTGTGCAGGTGTGAGGCAGAGGAGGACATGTGTGAAAATGCCACCAGTCCAGCTTAGAACCAGATACTGCAGTCTAACTACAAAAGGATACCACAGAACTCTCAACCTTGTGTACCCACCTTAACTTATAAAGGTACATACCTGTAGGCCACTGTTTATTGAAGTCAGTAGGTTTATGGTACATCCAGATTATCAAGGCATTATGTTTGGAAAAAAAACATGCTTTTAACTATATGCTATTACTATGCATACAATTAATCACAAAGTTATCGTTTTAAAAAATAAGGTCTTATCTGGCTTAATTTTTCAGTCCAAAGACTATCCTTAAATGTAATGACTGATATGGCCAAAGGGATGCTCTGCAACATCATCAAGTTTTATCTTAAATGTGTATATCGTCATTATTGCTTAAGCATAGTTGTGTCCCGTGGATTTCTGGAAGGTTTGGCATGTCCATTGGAAGAGTCTTGGGGTATCCAGTCTTTCTTTGGGTAGGTCTTAACCGGAAGGTGCCACTGGTTATCTGGGCAGCTGAAAATCAAAATGGCCGTCTTTTTGGCAGAATAAGTGCTCAAGATACAATCTTGTCTCAGTATTTTTTCAGAAATATTAACACTCACTGGTCATTTGTTCAATCAGTCATTAGTGACGATCAGTGGGTAAATAACTTTGCTGGATCAAAAAGATTTGTTTTCGAGACGAGACTGTATATTTGATATATGTACATGTATTACCACAAATGGCGGCCATTTTGAATTTCAAAATGGCCGCTGAAATATATATGGTGAGTATTAAAAGCTTCAAAATTGTAATAATACTGTATAGACATTTGGTAAATAAAGATCTATGTCAATTCAGTCATATTTAATATATTTATATGCACACAACATATGCTAAATATGCAAAAAATAGCGGCCATTTTGAAAATCCAAATGGCCGCCCCAGGGGCGATAGGAAAAAATGGCATCAAGTGGATTTGGATTTGTTGACATGTAGACAGGTGATTCTGAAAGTTTCAAAGATTGTATACAAAAATGCATAATATGGACTCCACAAGCTCACAGACTACTCGGCGAAGCATGCAATGGTGACCGTCGAACGTGTTGTACGTTATACGCAATGCAGCACTACATAGTACATGAGTATAAACTGGATACATGTACGTGTATGTAAAATAAATTGTTATACCAGGCATGGTACATGACAAAATGTCTCTAGAAAGTTAGTTTCGAGCTCTTCACACCGTGGTTTTCTATGAAACTCTGTCACATTGATCTTTAGGACATCCTGAACCACATTTGACTGTTCCCCTTGCAAAAAAAAAAGCACGTTTCACAGCAAATTCGTTTCAAAGATTCATTTGGATGAGGGTGGGAGCAAATTGGGTTTTATCAGTACAGATCTAGATATTCGCCCAAAACCATTTCGCCCCATTCTTTTTGAGAATAGGACCACTCTCAAAACCAAATATTTGTGGGGTTTTTTGCAGACCAACAAATTATTGGTCAATACTTATGAAGTGGATCATCGATCGAAAATATTTTTTACCACTAGGCTTATTCTAGTACTAGTATAGCACCCAGTATGGCTCAATTCTAGCATAAATTCAGTCATTTCCTAGCGCTGGCTAAATAAGTTTTTATGACTTGGAAGTTTAACGCATGTTACGGAGACAGAATCTTCCATGCTAACGTTAACGTATGCGACGGTACGTTTGACCCGTTGTGTATGTAACATAGTCGTCAGACAACATCTCAAGCATATCAACGTTTGGAAAATAAAAATAAAAATGTGTATATGATCCTTTAAAAATGTTTGGAAAATGCTGTAAAAATAAGGGTCGAGTTGTCTCGTTGGTCGATGGAGCTGTGTCTGTGTCGAGTTGCCAAAAGGGTCGAGTTGTCTATGACCATTTGCACAGTAATCATGTACAATATTTATGTACAATGTAATGTACATGTAGTGTAACACTGAACTATGTACGTGTATGTGTGTACATATATATTATTATGTACACAGTGCACTTCATGTACATTTGGTACATTTGTATGTACATGAACACTTGGTACATGTACATGTACATGTACACATACGTAAGCCAAAGCAAAAAGTTAATTTATTCCACGCAATTGTATACGCGATAAGTTAATTTTATTCTGTGCGATAAATGCACTTATTTATCGCGATAATATTGTGTTATTAAGCCTTTACTGCTTTTATCGCGATAAATTAACTTTGCATAAAAGGCGCGAAAAAAAATTGTATAAAGAGGAGAAAATCCTATGTGGATTCATTTCCAAGCTCTCTGTCCTGCCTGAACCTGCAGTCTCACGCAAGCACTGTTCAACAATGACACGATACAGCACTCTACACTCGTCACCGCATCACATGATGTTGAACGCACAGGGACTTCTCCAGAGGTGCGATACGGGCAGCTCTTGCGGCGGAAGACGGTTTGACTGTTTCATTAAGTGGCCTTTCTAAGTTCTTGAAGAAAGTGCGGGCGGGTGATTCATGTCTGGTAGACTTTAAGCCGAAGCCGGGCCGCAGCAGCAAAATTACAGCCCCGCAAATACAAGACATCATCGAT
>CM055816.1:60597694-60626399 GCA_029582265.1 Zoroaster sp. YZ-2022
TGATTTCACAGTTGCTAATCCAATTGGGAATAAAGTGAAGCAGCTGAAGTTTTCGGCTTTTTATTTCTGTCTTGGGAATATCTCTCCCAAATTTCGTTCCAAACTGTACTCTATTCAGCTAGCTATGTTGTGCCCTACTGAAGTCTTAAAAGAAGTAGGAATGTCACAAGTACTAGCCCCTTTGATTGCTGACATAAAGCTTCTTGAGCAAAATGGAATCAACATTGAGAAGGATGGAATTGTCCACAATTTCAAGGGATCTCTTTCTATGGTTGTTGCAGACAACTTGGCTGCCCATGGAATTGGCGGCTACCAAGAGAGTTTTAATACCCAGCGGCTTTGTAGATTTTGTTTAGTCACAAAAGATACTTTAAAAAGTCACTTCCGCGACACCACCCTTGCACCGCGAACTAAAGATTCGTACAACCAGCAAGCACAACTCGTCCTACAGGTGCCAGAGATGTCAAGAGTGTATGGCATTAAGAGAAATAGCCCCCTTAACCAGCTTCAGTACTTTCATGTTGTAAATGGACAGCCGCCAGATATAGCGCATGATCTCTTTGAAGGGATAGTTCCGGATGTGATGGAAAAGGTGATAATTTATTGTGTTCATGAGGGTTTTTTCACCCTTGAGTTCCTGAACGACCAAATTGAAAACTTTCCGTATGAGGGAACCCTTACAAAAAAGCCTTATAAGAATCCTATAGGATTCTAAAGGATTTTATAGGATCCCTAAAGGATCTTAAGGAATTGTATAGGACAGTAAAGAAACCTATAGGATGTCTATAGAAATACTATAGGATTCTATGTGTCCTAAAATTTTCCTATAGAAATCTTACTGAGTCCTATAGGTTACCGATAGGTTACCTATAGATGTTGAGGTGTCCTATAGGACTGTGCTAAGTTTGTATGGGACTGTAAAGAATCCTAAAGGATGTCTATAGAAATACTGTAGGACTTTATGTGTCATACAAGATTCCTATAGAAATCTCGCTGTGTCTTATAGGTTACCAATTTATGTAAAGGTGTCCTATAGGACTGTGTTATATTTGTATGGGACTGTAAGGAATCCCATAGGATGCCTATAGAAATACTGCAGGACTTTATTTATATATAAATCTCATTGTGTCCTACAGGTTACCTATATGTTGAGGACTGTTTTTATGTTTCTTATTGCTGTCAATTGGTGTCCTGTATGTGATCAATATAACTCTATATCTTCTGTACTTCACCTAAGCTGCAGTTTAGTGACTGAGCATAATATAACACAATCAACTCCATGCATGTGTGTGTTTGTCCTATTAGCCTACCATGTACTTGTATGTAGGGTTTTTAGTTGATGTTTTTTACATTGAAAACAAAGGCTGTGTATCAGGATATATGCTTACTCAATATAGTAATATTTTTAATAAGTCTATTTTGGTCAGTTTTTGCAAAGGGCATGCAACTTTGCTATCAAATATCAGTGTGGTTAAGGTAAATATATTAATCTATTTCTTTATTTTTATGTTATCGGAATGAATCTTTGTTGTGGAATTAACAAACTATTGAGCATATTTGTTGGTGAATGCAGAACGTGGATGTAAAAATAACTAAATTTCTCATGTATTTTGTGTATAAGGCAAATAGGATTATATGAGGTCTAAACTCTTGATATATTTCTTGTAGTTTATCTGATGGATTTAAACTCCTTTATCATGAAAAATGAGATCTCACGCCACGTACATGTATGCATCTTGATACATTTTCCTTGCCCTTCCTAAGTCCCTGATCATGGACTAATTGAACCCAACACTGTTTAGGCTGCTCAAAATGGTCTCGTTGGTAGAAAAATGCGTAGCGCGAGGCCCTATACAAGGGAAGGGCTTTGTTTTTGACTCGGCAAAAATAAGGGGGGCGCGCGCCCGTTGCACACCCACCTAAATCCGCCCCTGATCCTTAAGGCAAGAAAAAGACCAATTAGCCATAGATAATCCAAACATTGACTGGTATGAATGTTTCAGTGTAAGTGTAACTAGCTCAGAGAGGTGATCCTTGGAGCGTACTATGCTCCCGAAGCAGAGTTGAGAGAAAAAATAATGCTCCAGCCCAGGGATCACAGAGGAAGGCTAGTTTTACTGAACCATGAGTGAAAGCAGTCACTGTTTTATAACACCTCATACATGTACAAAGATTATGCACCATTCATTAAGACATAATTGATTTATACATGTAGCTTCTGAACAATATCTGCTACAATAATTCAAACCATGACATGGTAATTATATATCATGGAAACACCCATACACAACAGTTGTCGTGGGCTAGTTCACTAGTTGCCATGGGTAGCACTTCTGCGGTTCCACAGGTTTTTTTCATATCTCTCATTTGCTCGGCTAGATATTTAAAATAGCTACATGTTCACCATGTGATACATTCTCATTCTCAACAAATAGAGAATCTATGCATGAGGTGATACATTTCCTAATGTTGAATAATATAGAATTACTTTTTGTGTCAGACAAAGTTTCGGTTCTCTTCACATTTACTGTTCAATTGTACAAAACATACAAAAAACACAAATATCAATAAGTCAGTTACAATCTACATTTTATAGCTATACAGTTCTGTACATTCGAGCATAATTACTTTTGTGACATGTGTGCCCCCCATATAAGTAAATAAAATAAAATACAACACTCATAATTACATGTAGGTAAAATAATGGAGTACCTCTTAGCCCTTTGTTTATGGGAAATTTTGTCTGGTTCTAGCCTTGATAATAAGGCTGTTTGAAAGCGTGTCTTGCAGACTCCGTCATGACACTTTTAAACTTAGTTCACAACTAATTATTCATACTGACATAACCATATTACCTTTCAATTCATATTTGGTGGTGTTTCATTTATGTTGATGAAAATTTGCATGTGATGAGATATGTTATGTCAATAAAGGTAAATAAACATACATATATTTACAATGTTGGAGAGTGCATATAATTTTGTTGAATTTCTATTCATTGTTAAAATGTCAATTTTTTTTTCTAATTTCTTGTTGACCGAACCTCCTGTTACTATTGAGTCAACTGTTAGAAGTAACCTTTGATTCATCAAGAAAGTTTTGTTATTTTGGTGTTTTACACATTTTAGTATGGAAAGTCTCAAACAATACACTCGTTTTTCAGGAACTGTCATATATACAGCACTCTTGCAACTTTGTTTGAACAGTCTAGAAGCCCAAACTTTCGTGAAAATATACATGTATAAATCAAATACTATTTCACAGACGCTTTAAATAAAAACAAAAATGAGTCGGCCAAAAAAATACTGCGTATAAAGTACCCCGCCTGTAAAATGCTAGCACATAATTTCACACAAACTAGTCACTTTCAAATTTGTTTGGCAACCGGACAACAACAACTCTTTGACCAACAGTCATTTTAACAGCCTTTCTGTCGATGTCATTCTCTCTGAAAGCCCTGACCTCATAAGGACACACCTCAACCTCTTTGATGTGCAGTTTCTGTCGTCTCACAGACTCTGACAACGGTCTCAAAAGCCTACTAATGACAAAGGTGTCATACACACAATCACAACATTCATCATGATCACAATTAACCTTCATTGAAATACACTTCAGTATATCCCAGAACACACCATTGGAAGACATGAAAGTAGTATTTGAAGATTTTGAATTGCTTGTATACTCCAAGGTGTGATACATTGTATTATTTAAATAAAACAAAAATAAGTCGGCCAAAAAAATACTGCATATAAAGTACCCCGCCTGTAAAATGCTAGCACATAATTTCACACAAACTAGTCACTTTCAAATTTGTTTGGCAACCGGACAACAACAACTCTTTGACCAACAGTCATTTTAACAGCCTTTCTGTCGATGTCATTCTCTCTGAAAGCCCTGACCTCATAAGGACACACCTCAACCTCTTTGATGTGCAGTTTCTGTCGTCTCACAGACTCTGACAACGGTCTCAAAAGCCTACTAATGACAAAGGTGTCATACACACAATCACAACATTCATCATGATCACAATTAACCTTCATTGAAATACACTTCAGTATATCCCAGAACACACCATTGGAAGACATGAAAGTAGTATTTGAAGATTTTGAATTGCTTGTATACTCCAAGGTGTGATACATTGTATTATTTACAATGAAACGCTTATGGTGCTGCACAAGTACTGTCGCCAAAGCCATTACTTCACCTAAGCAAGCTTCAACGGCAATTTGTTCAACAGGTTTCAACTTCTTGTACACTGGTTCTCCACACACAACAAAATTAGGTGTTATATGGTGATGACTCTTTGGCTGCTTCACACCAGATGTCAGATGTGAGTACATATGACATACAGATGGTGATGCATTACGTAACCTCTTGTTGGCTTCTTTAGGAAAACTCTGCTGCAAAACAAAATGGTTGTATATCTGTTCAGGTGCATGTTGGGTGCCTTTGACAAACTTTAACAACACACCATTCTGGTCCTCAAAAGTAAATCCTGATATTGCCCAGAGGGGACCCCAATTTCTTACAGACTGAGGTAAATGCATCAGTTGGTGAATGTTGAAGGATAAATGTTCTTGACCATACAAGCCTTCCATCTGCTGCACAAACTTTGTAAGCTGTCCTTCAGCCCTGTCTATATCTATGTGACTAACTTTATCCTGTAAGAGAGAATGCATTGCAGCGACAAGTAAATCCCAGTGCCTCTTGTACAGAGTGGGTAAAACACCGTCAATAATAACTGAAGAATAAAATAGTAGAAATGCCCGCCATTCGTTTGCTTTGAAATATTTCCTAGTCTTCAGAGAACGTGGACGTCTTGTGATTTCAATTGGAGGAAAGATTGCCAACAAGCGTCTGTCGAGCCTTTCGACACTCCTCCCAATATACCATGATGCTTGATGATAGGACGAGTCAAACCACAAAGTTGTCAGCTGTCTACATATTCCCAGAAGAACTGCATGCATGTAGTCTGGTGCAAAGCCACTGATTATGTTGAAGTGAGGGAGAAGCATCAATATGGAGGGGCCTTTGACACCAAACACTCTAATCCCGTCATTTAATGCTTCCAAAGCATGTCTGCGATGGTCCACCTTGTTACGTTGTCTATGCTCCTCATACCGGTAGACCCGAACATGCCCATGACCCTTTTCTACTGTAACTCCTGGGTTATAACACCAATCACATCCTGAAGCTCCGTTGAATTGAACACAATTACGTATCATTGGTCGACAGATTGTGTCTGCAATACAAACAGCAACAATGACTCTGCAACGTTTCACCCAATTTCCACTTTTCCATGACATGCCCTGAGCTTCAAGTTGTTTCATCTCTTCAACGAACGGCTTCAGATAGGTGTCTGTTCTTGGTTTCAGAGGACCAAACCACAATGTCGTCAATAACCTGTGTTGCTTCCTCAAGTTGGGAGGCAATTCATTGATGAGACAGTGGACAGGCCAAATGGAGTATCCACTGGATTTGAACACACAAGCACCATCACAATTCCATATTAAGCTTAAATCATCAACCATCAACCCTGCTTCTTCACACATCTCTTTGTACTTTTCTCCACCCATTATGTCTTCAAGAGGTTCATCTTTAAAGATGGTTCTATTGCAAAGGCTTGCCCCAAGACCGTCTTCAAGTTTTTGCTTCAATTGATCTGCTATTGGAAACACTAAAAAGAAATTACCGCTTTTCACATTGGGTAAACAACACTCGCCACAATCTGGACAAGCTGTACCAGCACAATTCTGTAGCTCTCCGATATAGGCCAAACAAAGCTTACAATAAAAATGGATTTGAACTTGCTTTTTGTAATCGGGGAAATTTTTGAAAAACTTGTACTTTGTTGCAGGGACACTATTACCGTACATTGTGTTAAGCAGATCCAATAAATCTTGCACAGCATCTTTTGACAGATGATGCCGTATGCAATATGCCAAAAGCAAGAGCAAACTTTGAGCCTTTGTTACATCTGAGCCAGGCATGAGTGGTTCATCTCCATCTTCCAATTCATACTGATCATCAAGTTCATCTTGAATGGCAAAACCATCTTCATCATCAGAGATCTGTTTACAAAAAGAAGCACATAAATCAATTGAATGAAACCAAAATAATTGGGGATGTTAAAAACTAAAACAGGCCCTTCATTCATTTTCTCCATGAAAATGACTGCAGAGAAATAAAAGTTTTACTAACCATAACACTCTTGAATCCTCCAAATTAAATTGGGGAATTTTGTTAACTTTGAAGATTTGAAGGGCGTTTAAAAATTCAACTTTTTAATTGTGGATGATCAAGTTGGAAAAAGGTATAAAGTCAATGTGGTGGGGCAGATCACCTGAAACTGCCCGTGCAAATGTACTTACAATTGAATTGTGGATGGACCCCTGATCATCGTCATCATCTCCACTATCCTCATCATCATTTCCATTATTGTCATCATCATCTCCACTATCGTCATCACCATCCCCACTTTCGCCATCATCACCATCCTCATACTTGTCATCACTGTCATCAGCATCAACACAGTTCTCATATACCTGAAAATAATTTGAAGATTTCAACATGCAAACAATGCCATTTACCAGATGATACATTAAAAAATCCTGTGTTCACATAAGAGAAACAGAAAGGAAACAAAACTTACAACTGAGTTTGGTGTGGATCCGTCATTATCGTCATCATTAATGTCATTGTCATCATCAATATTTTCATGATCATCATCTTGAGATACCTAAAAAAACAGAAGTCAGTATATCGGTCAATCATTTAATGCATATGTACATGTAGGCCTATGTAAATTATAATACATGTAAATCATCATCTATAAACCTATATAATCGATAACAAGGCACATGTAATTTCACAACAATCGTGGCCGAGCGGTCTAGCGCACCGAACTCAAGTTCTGGTGTTGCCAGCAGCAGGGTGTGGGTTCGAGCCCCAGTCGTGACACTTGTGTCCTTGAGCAAGGTACTTAACCATAATTGCTTCGTCCTTCGGATGGGACGTAAAGCCGTAGGTCCCGTGTGTTGTATAATGCACGTAAAGTGGATTGTCGTGCGGTCTAGCGCACTGAACTCAAGTTCTGGTGTTGCCAGCAGCAGAGTGTGGGTTCGAGCCCCGGCCGTGACACCTGTGTCCTTGAGCAAGACACTTAACCATAATTGCTTCTCTCCACCCAGGGGTTAAATGGGTACCTGTGAAGGCAGAGATGGTTTGCTCTATATGCGCTAGAAATGGCAGCAATTGAGCTGTATACTCCCCAGGGAGCTGAGATGGTTTCAGGAATGATTTATGAGCCTTATGAGCCTTATGAGCAGGGATAATAATATAATGCGCCTTGAGCGCCACTTAGTTGGTGGATACGTGCGCTATATAAATCTATACATTATTATTATTATTATTAATCTTTCAAGATTGGTGTGCTCTTGTTGAATAAGGGTTCGTTAACCCTTACCAGCGGTCCCCTGGACAAATGTTAATTAAAAATACATGAGGTCCAGTCAAACTCTCCAAGTGGTACATCTAACTAGTTCATTTTGAGAAGCATCCCTATTTAATATAAAACATGGACTAGTGAAAAAGACGGCGGACTACTAAATTGACTAGTTGGACCTGCTGGCTAGACACTGAAAAAGTTCATATGATAGAGTACTCTTATTTCAATCTTGATATTTTTTCCCTTTTTCTGAAAAATGCAAGTTAGGTACAATTGTAGTGTGAGCTTAATTATGTTGTTTGGAAGAGAGTTTTAACACTTACTGTTACAGTGTCACATTGTAGTTCCTCAGGGTTTAAGCTTTGGCAAAATCTTTTTAGTGATGTTTTGCTTGTTCTTGGTACTGGCACATTCAAATCCACTAAGTACTGCTTGTAATGGCCTCGACGCACTCCTCTTTGCTGCTGCTGATTCCCACTAATTTCAGCTGCCATTGCACTATTTGCTTGAGCTACAGATTCATAAGGAAAATAATATTTTTGTAGAATCCAGTCACAGAAGTAAATATATTATGGGGGCTAATTTACACAATGATTTTCAAGTTGTATCATATATAATTATATAATTTTCATTGTAGCGTACAAGACGTGTAAATGTAAACGATACTTTAAATGAAAAATTACTTTATAGTAGGGTTTTCAGTTCGTATGTTTGACCGAAGCCCTCCACACGCACAGGTTTAGGAATAATTTTTCAACTGAAAACCCTATTTATAGGCCTGATCACACACGTAGGTGAAAAATAAAAACAATTAAAAAAACTAGTATTGTTAAATAATGAATATTTATTTATTGATTATTTTTTTCCATCATTAGGTATTTTTCCAAGTTCCAGTCTACAAATAAATTAAACTGGTAATCTATGTATTTGCTGAAGTGAGAAGGGGGAGTGGTTAGCTAATTACATGCTGCAATTGCTGTTAGTGTTATTTCTACGATCTGGAATCAAAATGAAAGTTCTAAAAAAAAAAGGGTAATTTTGCTTTGTGGACAAGTGGTAGTTGTTTTTAAACTGCATTCTTTCTCTCAAAATATCTGTAAATATCGTTTCAAAACCTAACTTGATTACATTTGTAGTATTCCTTCATTTGAATTTGATATAACCTCTATCATATTTAGCAGCCTAGTACTACTACTAGTAGGCCTAGCGGGTAATTTTGTGGTGTTTGTCTTTCTTGAAGAGAACAGTGGAGGTTCTGTACGACATCCTTAAAATTTTGTGACATTGGTGATATTAATAACAGTTAGAATTAACGTTAGAGATAAATCTGACGTGTTTTTCTTTTTTCTTCTTTTTTTTTGCAGTAGGCCCCTATTCCCCTACACATATTTTTGTTGCATTTTTGTGAAAATTTTTCCCAGTTTTGGTTTGTTACATAGGCCCCCTAACTCTTTTTTATTATTATTACTTTCTAACTTAGTGATCGAATAACACTAACAGTACTTACCCAGTCATGGGCAGTAAAGACCACATCATCACACTGAATTTCTAATTCAGTTTGCATGATTTGACAATTACTCAAATCCAGACTCAATAAAAGAATAATAAAATTCAATTCTCCCAATAACTGTTACTGTTTCTGTTAGGCCATGGCGGAGGAAGGCCTATGCTATGTATTTATAATATTACAATTGATAAAGTCAAGTCAGACGTCACTCTTACTAGTCTTTACCAAACATTACATGGAACCCATCTCCCAGCTTTTAAACAAATGAATCAAATGTTTTGTTTGTTAAAAAAAACATGTTTTGTACTCACCAATTTAGAGGGCATCCATGATCCAATGTCCTGCTAGTTGTACACCACCCATGTGGACATGTTATGTACATATTATGTATTGACTACTGTACATTCGATCATATAATAATATCAACGATCAACGCGACGACCACTAGCAGTCACACACACCACATGTACAGTACACGTGGCACACACGTATGTACGTAAACATGATGTAGTGCGCATACTTCAGAACAGGTCAAAGGTCAACGTGCAGTGTTCGGCGGCGGCGACGTACGGCCAAGCAGCAGACGAGCAGACGACTTTGCGTTTGGCGCGCAAACGCTTTTTGTGTTACAGACGCCGCGGTACCAGTCAGCATGCCGCGATCGATCAACTTGCGCCTGCGCAAATTACGTCATCAAATATGAAACAATGTTCATTCTTGTTGATTCGACCTTCATAAAATTACCCCCTAATTTTTTTAATATATATGTATATATAATCTTCAAGAATTAAGCTGTTTCAAAGTCTGACAGCACACTTTGGTCTTTTGAGAGTTTGTTTTTACTTTTGGGGCTCGCTGCACGATCTCCCGATGATGTCTAGTACCTTGAACCGCGCATAGTTCATGCAGCAGCGCCAGGGATCGTCTACCAATGTACCAGTCTATCTAGCGTCCCCAGTCTATTTCTATTAATCAATTTCTGCTGTCATTTTCTGTCGTCACTTTGTCGTCTGCAGCTGGCCAGCGAAAGGGTGTTTTTTTATATTATTTTCGTGATACTGTGTAACTATTCTGCATTCCTTTTCCTAGTAAGACGACAGAAGTACGGCACTTTAGCCATGGAAGATAGTCAATTTAGTTTGAAATACGTTCTGCTAGAATTTATTACCGAAAACCCACCGACTGTAGATGTAGGTGAAGTGTCGTGGTTGGATCAATGCCACATGATTCAAGAGGATGGGGATCTCAGCACTGATACTTGGGTTGGGGAAGAAGTAATTTGTAATTGGCCAGAAAAGGGGAGTAGAGGCGTTCGATGTGCTGCCCGAATTATTTGCTTTGCCGGTAAGTAAATAAAGCTTTGATAAAGTAGACTTGACGTTAACTTTGCAATAATTGTTAATTTGTTAAAATAAGCAGTCCAGTCAGACTCATAAAGTCATAGTCATCCCCCATCATGCCCTGGCATAGGGCCTACTAGTAGGCCTACTACTGTTAGGCTACTAGGACCTAATATTATTTAATAGCCTAATTGTTGATCAGTGTCATGTCAATTTCACGATTGAAAAAAACATTTGATTTAACAGTTATGTTAAAATGGCAACGGTATCCTTTTTAGTGTTACTTACTGTTGTTACATTGTGCAACAAATTATTTATGACGACTAGCCTAGGCTATAGCCTACATGTAGGCCTATCCAATGGCAATGATAGGCCTATAGTATATAGGCCCTATAGTATAACTAAGTATAACCAGTGCTGTCTGATACTTGATAGGACTAACGTTAATGTTAATCAGTTTCAAAAATTTGACAGGTTTATTTTTTTAAACGTAAAAATGAAATATGGAGTAAATCGACAATTTGATAGTTTATTAACAAGTTAGCCTACAAAAAGGCTACATACATGTTATTCATTACTGATTTGGTTTTCATAATTAAGTTAACGTTAATTAACATTTGAGTCAACAATAGGAATACTTTTTTAATGTTTGAGTACTAGCCTAGTGACATTTTAAAATCAGAAAATAACGTTAACGTTAAGTTAAGACTAATGTTATTTAAAAAAATATTTTTCTTGTTTTCTTCAACTTACGGGGAGAATTATGCCACCTTAATTTTTATGTTGCAGTATAAACTAAACATTTTGAAATAAAACATCAAATGTTTTAAGCTACAAGTTTTACCAAAACATCAAATAAAAACATGTGCTTCCTTGTCATTTCAGTAGTCATCCCATAGGGACATTAAATTAAGCATTTTTTCATATTCTCATTATTTTGTTTAGATTTTGAAAATCTTTATTTTTCTTGTTCTAGCTGACAGAAAGTCGCTCATCAATAAAAGGAATCGTTATATCGATACTGGATCAGTGACCTCTGAATCCCCTGTAACCCTTGGAAAAGGGAGTAGAAGAAAAAAGCCTAACAAGAAGTTTGCCATATCATCGGACTCTGAAACAGACGAGGTATGACTTATAGGCCTGATGATTTTATGATGTAACATGTAAATTACCCCACAACAAACTTCATATTGTTAATAGCCTGAATAGCACCATCATGCAAGGTGTGTTGTCTTGGGCATAGCTGGGAACAAACTCAAAACAACTTTTTGTGCAACTTCAAGTGTACTTGTTTGTGGGAAGATTTCAAGACTCAGATTCATAGCAATAGAAGTACATGTGAGAAGAAATGGCTCGTCTGAAATTAAAACCTACATGTATGTGGCTATTTTTACAATCGGTAGTGTATAAATTTAAATGTTTGTAATTTTTGTTTTGTAACTTTTAAACCAGTTGACTGATTATTAAGTATTTTCACTGACTGTGTTACTGTCCTTGGTAAAGGCTGCCTTGGTAACTTAGTAAAGTTTTAGTATTTCTTCAAGCACATTGTTACATGGCATACAACTGGGGCATACAGCTGTTAATATCACCCCTCTACAGTAAACTGCTTTTGCATGACTTTTTGTTCATCCCTGTTTGAACAGGTACTTGAATCAATTAATTAAATTTTACCCTTACACTGTTCTTTGACTCTTCTTCACAGGCAATAAAGATCGATAAACAACCTCCCAAGAAGAGAGCCAAACACCAAAAGCTGAGGTTTCTTGAGACTGATGAAGACCAGAAGGTAAAGCTAGTTTTTAAACTAAGTGATCTCATGGGGAAACTATTTGTACAAAGCGTTAAAGGGTCTATCCCTGAATTTTTTTTTTCAGGTGACTTTAAAAAAAAATTAAACCAAATTAAATGGGAACAAGTCATACATGTATGTTATTAAATAGCCAAAATAAGCATGTTTCTTTCTGCCTACATGTAACATTAGAAATTGTGTAACAGTTGAAACAGATTATTGGCTTGTGATTCGATAAAACAGATTTACAAAAAATGAAGTTATAATGATTCTCTATGTTGCCTTGGAAAACCACAATTTCTTTAAAGATGGCAGCGTTTTAGACAATTTATTTCTCAGCACAATTGGTACCAGTACCAACATTTTATACCAAATAACTGTTTATATTTAAATTAGTTAATTTGTATTTTGATAATCAGTCCAATTCTCTACCTTGTAATGTTTTGCCTTCAGGTAACAAGTGAGCTTGGATCTTTGCGAACACAAGTTAACCAACTTCAAAATAAAGTTAAGCAGCTCACTACTGCTATTTCTTGTCTTGAAAGTAAGTTTTTTTTCTTCAAAATCTCATTAACCTGAATTAAAGCATTATTTATTTTAAGCACTTCTTTTCAAAATACATGTATTTTTACACTCTGAACTAAATATTCTCACTCATCTGATAAGCGAGTACATTTTTCTTCAAAGACTGTTTTAATTGGCCGTTGATCAAGTTTGTCTGATATGCTTTGGATACACTGGTTTGGGTATGTTTAAAAAAAATTACAATTAATATTACTTCGTGAACCCCCTTACCAGATTATGATGACATACATGTGTATAGACCCCTTGTTCATAAGAGGTCATACTGTCGATCAGCGTCAACCATGTGGATTTGACGAATGTTTGTTTATTTGATTTAACAGTAGCCTTTTTAAAAGTAAATTTAGATTTTTCCGGATTGCTGAAAATTAAAAAATAATTATTTGTGTAAACATGTATTTTATCATTCATAAGTTTTTAATTTTCAACAGATCTACCAACACTTCTTGCCAACATGCGGGAGTTAATTAAAGCACCAAAACAGGTGAAAGTACAAGAGGTCAAGGTGAAAGTGCCAGCTACTACGGCGGAAGTGTCAGAAGAGGTATACAATCAGTAGATAAATAACAGATCAACACACACTCCTTTGCCAAAATAAATTTATAAGATTTTTTTTCTTCAAAAGATCTGATATTTTCCAAAACTTTCTAACAACATTTTGGTTTGGAAAAAGCTGCATTAAAATAATACGGGAAACAATAAAATAATTTTCAATTCGTTTTTTTTTTGGGGGGGGGGGTTTTGCTTCAAAACTCTTCTAGTGTCTGACATTGTTTTCCATTCCCTAGTACCTTCCTGTTCCCCTTATGGATTTACCTCCACTTTACTAATTTTTGTTCAAGAGTTTAAGACCACTACAAAAACTGTCTTGACATCAACCATGCATAAACATTAATGACTACTTTGGTTACTTTTTATTTGTCACAGACTATCCTAATACAGGTTGTGATTAATCAACCATGCTGACTAAATCAAGTAAACATGTTTGTTTGCAGGTAATTCTGCATGGGAGTCTGAAGGTGCCAAGGAGTGTAAAGGCAATGTGGACCAATGGGAATCTTCAAAAGTATGCTTCAGATGCACTGATGTACTTCTTCAGCAGGGAGAAGCTTGCAACCTCATCATTGTCAGGCACTATCAGCAATGCACATAAAGAAAAAAGTGTGAAGCCGGCCCTGCCGAAGGACATTGTATGCCCTCTAATTGGTGAGTACAAAACATGTTTTTTTAAACAAACAAAACATTTGATTCAGTAGTTTAAAACTGGGAGATGTGTTCTATGTAAGTCTTGACTTTAATCATTGTAATAAATAAATACATTGGGAGATTGATAATATTATTATTAAGAGTGGATTTGAGTAATTGAGAATTAGAAATTCAGTGTGATGATGTGGTCTTCACTGCCCAATAATGACTGGGTAATAATACTGGTTTTCGATCCCTAAATAATAATAATAAAAGAGTTACGTAACAAACCAAAAATGGGAAAATTGTTAACAAAAATGCAACAAAAAATATGTGTCAGGGGATAAAAGGTATATAACTCCACTATTCTGACTTGTTTGCACTGCGTTTCTTTTCCCCTTCAAATATTATGTGCTCTACATGTATATTACCACAGTAAGCCTTACAACGACTTCTTGTCAGTTCATAAAAATGTGTGCTTGTTGCTGTCAGCTTTCACACTGTTGTAACACTTCCTACACTTCTATTTCTTCCAGCCCACATGAAAGCCACATTTAACGTGGCCGATAATGCTGTGAAGCAAGCCATCAGAGCAAAGCTTAATACAGAGAGCAAGATCAGGGCACGACACACAGCCTCTGAATGTTAATTTTAATGTTACATTTCTAACCTTTTAAAGATGCATCATCTGTGTTTTAACGAGAGTAAAGGAAATTATAAACTTTGTTGGAGCGTGGGTTTGATTCTGGTCATGTCACTTGTGTCCTTGAGCAATGCACTTAACCACAAACTGGAACCTGTGAGGGCTGAGATTGTATGGGGCTGATGAGATGGTATTTTAATGGATTAACCCCTTATGGTAACAAAAGCAGCTTGAGGTTGTATGCTCCCAGGGAGTTAAGAAAGTTTGCGGTATGTCTAAGTATGCCTGATTAACAGGAATAATTATGTTGTAATGTGCCTTGTTCATTTTTATTCTGCCAGCAAAAAACATGGATGATGCATCTCTTAAGGATGTAAGCTGTAATCAGTGTCAGTCGTTTTATATTACATCTGAATCATGCTGTGCTAACTGGCATGGGAGTGACCCTCACAAATTTTGTTGATTTTCTTTTTTTTTAAACCTGTAATTAACCCACATAAAATTAGTTTCCAGTTCCGACCTCTTGATAAAGACATGTCCTCCAAATTAAATGGGTGAGTTATTACAGTAATATGCCCCGTCTTTATTAAGGGGCAACATTGTTTATTTTGAACAGTTGATACCCTCTGCGATTCAGTGCTCGAACTTCATGTGCTGTCCGGAGGGTGCTTGACTTTGGAGTGTTAAATGGCACACGGTAATGCTTGTTCTGGATAAACAATTGTGCCCCTTGAACAAGATGGCGCTTATTACCATGACAGGGTTTATTGAGTGATATTACTGTTCATGTACGTAGACAGGGTGAGTGGCACCCACTCTACCAGAATCTATTGTCAAAAGTAGTGTGGCATCTTCTTTCTAAGTAAAAGGTCCTTCAAAACCAAAAGGTGGGCTAGGCTTTCTGAAATGTGTACCCCTACCCATTTTGCATGTCTGAGCTGGATTTGTAGACAAAATATTTTTTTCAAAAGTACCAAAGTTTTTATCCATGTAATATATAAGCAATCTGATCATTCATTTTGTTTTTAGGGGGTCTAAACTTTGTAGACAGTCACTTACATGTACATTGACTTATTCAACGTGAATAAGGAATCCTGATTGAACGAGATGCTATTCTATTTTTGACAGATTCTGTTTAATAGGTTTCAACTACACTCCACTGTACCGCAATTAATGTATCTTTGCCCATTTGAGAGATAAAATCTACGAAATTGCCAAAAATTCACCAGCGTATATTTGTAGGGAGTAAAAAAAGGGGGTGACTATATTTTTGGCTTCAAGTTGGAAGCCCAAATTTTGGGTGTGTTCATTTCTCACATTGAGGAAAATATATTTATCAAACAATGAGTCAGTTTTTAAACAAAGTGTTTTGGTCTTCATGTACATTTGGAATGGTTTAAAAAAGTGTTCTTAAAAGCCCACCAACAAAATGACAAATAGCTCAATATCCACCTTGAAATACATGCAGTTATACATAATATATTCATGTGCCAATTTTGTCACAGGAAGAGTACAAGTGACATTCAAATGGAACTAGATTGTTCATAGTCTTCTGTGAAGCTCATGGGTAGGTCATGGATATACAGTACGTGAAGGTTATGGTGGTGGTAGTGGAACAAGTTTCCTTTTTGTTAAACAGAAAGAGGTGTAATATATATTTTTCAAACTGGTGCAACATAAAACCATTAATTTTGACTGCAGCGTACATTCTTTAATTGCAACTTTGAGCTCTTGTTAATGTTTTAGAGCCCCCTTTTATGGCCTGTACAGGTGTTGCCTTTAATGTTTTTTCACTGAAGCCAACCAGACCACAACGGTTTATTTTTATCAAGTTGTCTAGAATTTGGTATTTTGCCAGCGAACCACCGTTAATAAGTGAGAACACTGTTGTAAATGTTTAACAAGTTATTGTTCCAATTGCAGATTATGAATTTCCGAATTTACTTGCAGCTGTTTGTTTTATATCTGATCACAACTCACCCGAGAACATAAATATTTATTGAAACTAAAACATAATTTGAACATGAAGTAAATACAATCCTTTTTTAAAAGTAGCAGAATCTTGCAAGGACAGACCAATGTTTATAAACAGAAGATAAGAGTAGCTGGCCAAAATCTTGGAAAGTGAAGTCTTTTTTAGAAGAACACAATTACATAACTTGCTTTTTATGCCAAAGATTTGAGTCACACTAAAATCCAACCTGATACGATCGAGTTGTTTAATCTATGCCTGACTGGGTGATACAGGACTTTGTGGTCCTGATTAAAATATGTAATATAATTTTAATAAAATGTTGTTTATTTCTTTGTTTATTAGTACAAATACATTGTACATGTTTAATTTGGGTGGCAGCTTAAAACTGCATATAATAATACTTGAACTTGTTATTAGAACTTGTGATTTGTCCAATGAATAATTCATTTTGTTAAGATTTATAGTTTAAGGGTATGATGTGCAACTGGCATGTGTATGATGTGTTCATACTCTTTCATTCTTGAGCAAAACATTCTAAAGACTGCAACTATGATCGTGGCACATAGAGCCTATAGGAATAATTCCTAAACTACTGTCCTATTGACTCCCTATAAAGTCATGTAGCATTTCTCTAAATGACTGTTCTCATTGGATCCTATAGGATTTGCATAGGAATCGCTTATAGGAAGTGAAAAAGTCTTATAGCAATTCTCCATGAATGTTCTTATAGGATCCTATAGACCTATTGCAGGATTCGTATAGGAATTGTCTTCTAGGAAGTGCAAAAGTCATAGCAATTCTCCATGAATGTTCTTATAGGATCCTATAGACCTATTGCAGGATTCGTATAGGAATTGTCTTCTAGGAAGTGCAAAAGTCTTATAGCAATTCTCTATGAATGTTCTTATAGGATCCTATAGACTTACAGGATTCTTATAGGAATTGTCTTATAGGAAGTGACGAAATATCTATAGGAAACTTGTAGACATATCTTATTGGATCTTATAGGATTTGTCTTATAGGATTCCTATAAGTTTTTTTGGTAAGGGAAGTGACAAAACAAACAAACCATCTAAAATGTCTACCCAACCTGGGAACTTTAAAGTCAAGCAAAAAGCTGTTCAAGCTTGGTGTTTTTTGCGCCTGCTGCCACTTATGGTTGCTGATAAAGTCCCAGTTGGAGATACGGTATGGGAAATTCTTTTGCTTCTTGCAGATGTTGTGCAATTTAGTACTTCATTACACGTAACTGTGTCTCTCTGTGAGTTTCTTGCCGACCTTATTGAAACATTTTTAAACAGATTCTTCACCGAATTCCTGGAAGCTTCAATGAAACCAAAATTTCATTATATCATCCATTACCCAAAGCTGATGTTAAAGTTTGGGCCCCTTGTTCATTGCTGGACCTTGCGATTTGAAGGGAAGCATATGTACTTCAAGGAGTTGTCTTATCGCACCAAAAACAGACGTAACATGTGTAAAACACTTGCTTCAAGACATGAATACTATCAGGCTTGGATAAGGGCAAAAGAGGCTTTTCTTGTACAGGATACTGTTGAGCATTCATGTGGAAGCGTTTCGCCAACTAGAGTAATGCTGAAAGCAGTACAAGATTTATTGCATCCATTACTTGGAGAAGAAGAAGCTGTATACACAGTGCGTACAGTGCAATGCGGTGGCACCTTGTACAGCCAGGGTTGTGCTGTTGTTGTCGGAATAAGTGCAGAAGGATTTGTTGAATTTGCAGTTGTTGATCTTTGTTGTCTAATTGGAGGAGATGTGTTTCTTGTATGCAACTTAGCTGTTACTAAAGAATACATTCGTCATATTCATGGATATGTTTTGTCATTGAGTGATACTTACGTCTTGAAAAAGATACCTGATCTTTTGGATCACTACCCACTTGGTGTATATCGTACCAACAGAAACAATGTTGTTGTGACACGTCATCATATATTCTATCGCTAAAGTGTGCTCATCAATTATTTGTAGTCACTATTGCTGGAAGTATCTGATTAATGTTAAAATAATATTGTGTGAAATTAAGCTATAAAAAAGTTTCCGGTTTCTGGTCCCTGTGTGCGCGTCACTCCAACCCTGCATCTGGACATTTTTGTTTTCTTATATACATGCATGATGCACAGCATGTTTTTCTCAATCTGATTGAGTGCAATAGCTTTTATATACAAAACATGTTGTTCAGTACTGTCATATAGTGTAATGCTTTTGCACATGCGCCCCCCCCCCCGGAAAAAAAGACCAGAACATGCCAACTTTTGTACTTAATGTTTTGCTGACTCAATTAAAAATTGATATGCCTTCTAGATATTTGCTGCTTCATGGTAGTCTTTAAAAAAAGGTGGAGTTTGAGGTAGATGAAGGGGCTAAGGTTGCTGCTGAAGCTTTGCTAGAGAAGGCGCTTACACTGTTCAACATCGGAGAGGCCACACTGCAAGTGTGGGACAAGGACTTTGAAGAGTGGGTTGACTTAGAAAACGATGACGAGGTGGAATCGAACAGCAAGATCATTGTCCAGCAGACAGAGAGGCATATGATATGTTCAACACCAACACCATCGCTGAATTCCAGTGTATCTACCACCAATTCTGCATGGTATGTTTCTATCCTGATTTGTATTTATTATGTCATATTAACTTTTGTAAGCGCCATGAGCCTCTCGGGAATGGCGCATGATAAATACTTCTTGTAATGTAATGTAATGTTTCATGAAATCATTGCCACAACTGTTCGCCTTGACTTGCAAAACTATTTTTTCCCCCACACAGTTAAAAACTGAAATGTTCAAACCAACTTCTTGAAACAGTTCAACATATCCAAGCAGCACAAATATATATATTTTTTTCGCAAAACAGCAGCGATTCTGATGTGGCATCATCCATCTTTGAGAATATGGCAAGTTGTTCCAGAGGTTCCACATCAAGCGCCAGCCCATCTACGTCCAGCACGTCTATCTTTCGGCCGTTCTTGAACTGGATGTCTTCCTACAAACTTCCGCAGTTTCCAGAAAACGTGATAGAGAAACTCAACAGTGGTCAAATAATGAAAGAGGGACAGCGGTCAGCTGTGCTAGAATCTATATACAAGAGTGTCACCAAGTTTACATTGTGAGTAAAGGATAGTCTACAATGTCATTCTCCTACAAGTACCGGTATGCATGATCACACCACACATACATGTACATGGATTAAACAATTGTAATGAAACCATCTGTTCTTAGAACCAATACATGAAATAAAGAAAATAACAGGAATGTTTCATCCATCTATTTTTTGGGAATGTAATGCTGGTGAGGTAAAATTCCAGTATTTCATTTTATGCCAGTATACTACAGGGAATGATGTGAAGTTGCACTATGTCGAGCCTTGACTGCATAATTTGCACTTAATTCTAAATGTTTTACCAAAATGTTTTTCAAGTGGTTTGATGCAGTTGCTTTTGATGTCACTGTTGGCTTCACATTGTGACACATTCATGTAGGGCCTACTAGAGGTTTCTCAACATCAAGATAACCGTTTCTTCAATTGTAATCTACTAATGTGTCTTATTTGCACCTGCTTTTCTTTTGCAAATCAGCTACCCAACATCAGTTCAGTATGGAGGAATTGTTGATCTACTGTTTAAACAGTTTCCAAGACTGTCCCAGCAGCCCAATATGACTATGGATAACGCAAAGGTAAGAACATCTTTGCACTGTATTTTTTTTAACGTCGCCAAGTCTGAACTAATCTTTATAACATTTTCATAAGGCAGGTTTGAATAGACAAACAGCCACTTCCACCCCTCCCAAGCATGACAATTGCATTTTAATTGCAGGTGCAGGGTTGCCATGTATCTTTGCTTTCTAATTGAAGGAACCTCTGTCTTAAGTGTCCTCGCTTACCAATGACGGCAAGAGATTGAACAACCTAATAGTCGTGACGTTAAACAAATGGACCAGTATTGATTGATGGGGTATACAGGTTTCTCAGGGATGCGAAGATATTAATTTGCTCCAAGTTTTGTGATTTATTACATTGTGCATTAATTTTGTTTTCAGGCCCTTTGGAAGCATCGGCTCCAATACAAATTCGCAAACACTCGAAAGCGTGAGGATCAGGATGTGGATGTGGTGATCTCCCGGAAGAGGAAGCGGACAGGGGCAGACCAGACGCAGCCCCAGCACAAAGTAACACCACCACAGTGGGGTATGGAGAACTATCTACCACAGAGACCCTCATCAGAAGACGATGCATCCATCAAAGTCCATATAGAATGGATGAAGCTGGAGCACAAGAAGAAGAAGCCAAACTACGATCGAGTGAAGATGGCTATGGATGCTACTCTCTCCGATCGGCGGCATCTCATCACAAAAGACGCAGCAACAGTAGCTACCGTGAAGGATACATACCCATGGCTGTTTGAAGAAGAAGAGGTATGTTTCATAATTTGTTACCTGTGCACTTCAAATGACGGTGTTATACTACCCCTTTTAAAATCATGAGTCATGCAGATATATTTCTTATGGATTGATGAGACTTTTTTTGATAAAGACAAGAAAACATTTTTATCAACAGATCTTTTCTGAGTTCAGACGACTTCAGGGAGGTGGTGGGGGTGTGCAGGAGCTCTTGGAAGAAGGGCTTACAAAATATGCACACCCCATCATGAAGCTCTGCAAGTCGCTAAAGTCGCTAAGTGCAAGTCACTCCATCTTTCGGCAGGCAGCAGAGGTCATTGCGCTCCAGCGAGATGAAACCAGTCAAAAAGGTACAATTTTTGTCTGCAGCGAGCAGTTACACAATAACAATGGCTATGTCCTTTGCACTCCATGGTCAGCATGCCGGGCTCCATCAGTCGAGTCTACGTACGGTGCGGCCAGTCTATTGCAAACAATCTGTCAGATATTCAGAGAGCGCTATCAATTACTCCCGTGCGCAGTGCGCATGTTATTACAGTTACCATGGCGTTAGCCAATGGAAGGGCCTGCTTTTCATTGCAGACTCTACCACTTAAGTCGTCCACGTCATAGTCAATAAAAATGTGAATCGGCTCCGACTAAAATGCAAACATGTATACCAAAGTGATTAAATAATGTATTGTTGTACTGAAATATAATACATCCCATTTGCAAGGAAGTTGGACGCAAAAATGTAACAAAATTATTACTCCTGACCCCTTCATAAATAAATGGTCTATACCCGTGGACAGAACCACACTTCAGGAAGAGCTTTTCTCTTATAACGTAGATCATGAATATTTATAGCTTGGCAGATATAAATGAACCATTGAAAGTCTTACATCCAATTCTGGACTAAGTCACCATAGTCTAGGTGCACTATCGCTTTGTGACAAGTCTGAATATCTGACGTAATGTATGCGATAGACTGGACGCACCACACGTAGACTGATGGGGCCTGTGATCGCTTGCTGCAGACGAAAAACAGCAATTTATTCAGACTTGATTGCATTTTTTTTTAAATATATAAAATATCTTTCTTCATACATTGTCTTTCTAGATGCAACCGCAGCAGCAGCAGTTGTTGGAATTCCAGCTTTGTTGAAGGAGAAAGTTGGAAGCCTACTATTACTTGCAGAAGAGGTGGTAAGTACATGTAGTATGTTTATTTTGAGACCTACAACTGGGAAAACATGAATTGAGCCAGTTTGTTACAAACTATTTGATTGTTACTATTATTTAGGGCAGTCCCATTTACTGCACACCGGGTCGATAGTAATTCTACATGCTTGCCACTTGGCCTGTTCTTGTAAAGCATTTATTTTTACGTTCGTCAGAGTTTGTCAAAAAGTATGCTAAAAAGAGAAGTGTCTCATTTATGCTTTGTGTGTCAGAGACAACTCAAACCTTTTCCACCAGCTCACATCACATGCACTTGTGAGATAGTGGTCGAGGCTTAAGTTGTCTCCAAAACATACATGTAGCGGGTAAAATAGCTTCATTAATGTCAAATTTGCTGCACCGACAAAATAAGGGTAAATATTGTGAGTTATAATTAATTATAGTTTCACCTGCATACAACACTGCATAATCTGGATATTTTTACCAAGACATTTAGGCCAACAACAAAGTCTCCGGTTTTTGGTCTCCATGCACGTCACAAAAGAGAGTAGTGTCATATAGTGACATGTTTTTGTGCATTGCCAAAAATCCCTCTTCACCACACCGATTTTTAAGCCAACCTACAGACAGAAACCTGGGACTTAGATTTTTGGCCTTATGAAATGAAACAAATTTGCTTAAATATGAATTGTGCATGATGGGGTAACTTTGTTACAACATGTAATGTTGAACACTTTTTTCCTTTCCATTCCTTTGTTGATGTACAGGAAGAAGGTGTACCGTACATCAGAGGGGACATGGCTACTCTGGCGGACTGCAAAGAGTTTGATGTAATGGTTGACGGCATACAAGTTGGACATACCACCAAACTCCTGTCAGCTGTAGCCGTCTACTTGGCATGTTTCTATGTTTTCAATTTAGCATACCCAGCTTCCCTGAAAAAAACCTTAACTTTCTTTCAAAAGATAATTATGAATGTCCAAGATAACGTCAAAATTGAACGGGGAGTAGTAAACCTTCTTGAAAAATTAAACAGCATCTGTGCAACGAATTAGATTCCCCCAAGTAGTCTCCCGTGTCTGATCCCAGCACGTTCCACCTCTACATTTATTTGTTTTCTTTCTTTTCTGGACACATCTTTTGCATATCGTTATAAACCTGCTGCACACTACACGATCTGACTACGATCCTGACCATTTTGTTGTTTTTGTGTCTCTCATATTGACAGGGTAATTCTCTTTCTTGATGGATTGTATATTGAGTTGCAGCTGAACACTAAGTGGAGAGATATCCACCTTTTTCAAAATTATTTGGTGCTCTGATTATGCTTTATTATGTCAACTTTTGTCGTATTTTTTTAACCATACATTATAGCATAAAGTATAAAACAGTCTTTCAACTTAATCCGATTTGTATTTCATGAATGCACGCAAAGGCGACACAAATTTGTTTTGCATAAAAAAGTCAAACTGAAATTGTCACTGCGAAATCAGTTGTTGACATTGAATCTGCATTGTTCCTCGTTTTCATGTCAATAGACCGATCCATTAAGCCCCGTCCACCGTAGCAACTGCATAACAACGGCGCCCACGTGGGTAATGCGTACCACATACATGTATGTGTCTCCACTCTGCGAAACAGCGTACCGCGCCACACACACAAATCCAAATGGCGGCATCTTGTAATGGGATTTTGACTTTTGTCAGACTTTTGGGCGCGCATTCACGGTTGTGATTGGTCAATTCAATCAGGGGCGGAGCTTAATGGATCGGTCTATTATTAGGCGAAGGTGGTGAGGAATATTTAAAGAAAAATAAAAGGAAGCCCAAAAACCAACAAATCACACAAACTCATTTAAAAAAATTATTGTGATACATTTGATTTTTGTGTGCCCATCATGTTGCCAGTACTATATGTGGATGGTAAGTTAACTTAAGATAAGCTGAACAGTTTTAAGTGGAGATCAAGATGTCCACCTTTTTAAAGTATACTTGGTGGTCTGATTATGATACGTGTATTTTGCCAACTTTTCTTGCAATTTCAAAATTGATAAACACAAACGAAACAAGATTTGTAGGTTAATAACTGTATATTTATATTATTGGTTCACCTCATAGAACTCAGGTTATTTTATGTCAGGTACACAGCGTAATACATTTATTTCATTTATCATATACTATACAGGGTTTTACATGTGTTGTTAAAGGTGCTAATCAGGATTTTATCCAGTTTTATGGAAATAAATAATTTTGGATTGGTAACATCATTTGATTGCTTCAGTGTCTTTATTTTATAGGAAACAAAGTCTTAGTCATTTGACTAAATCCATGTAGTCATCACTTTGAATTACTAAACTGAAAGTCGGTGGACTAAAGACTAGTCCTATGGAGCAAAAATGTATTTAGTCAGAAGACTAATATTTATTAGTCGATTTTTAACTAATTTACATTAGTCGACCAAATTTTTGACTAAATTTAATTGGTCCTATGAGACATCGTGCTGGACTAATTTTTATAAGTCAAAACGACTAACTTATGTTTACAGTGTAATAATACAGGAGAATGTACCTTATCTGAATCAAGATCATGTCTGTGGATATGTTATACTTGTCACAGGAAGATGATCAAGAACAGAATACCATCAGAGGCAAGTCTGAATAATTTAACATTGTCAGATATTCCAGAAAATTTGAAAAGGTTGAATAAATTAGAACAGCACTTAATAGCGCGCAATATTGCATTCATGAAAATTGGTAATCTTCCAAAAGGTGGTCAGAATGGAGTACTTGGACCTTGTATTTGTGTGCCTGCCAATGTTACTGAATGTGTACAATCATTGCCAAGAACCCAAGAGCATGAATTAATACAAATCAAATTAAAGCGCAAATTGTCCTATAAAGGTTATTATGAGTATAAGTTTGTTAACAAGGGTCATGTTGAAGAGGCATTGCTTTATTTAAAGGAGAATAATAAATGGTACAAGGACATTGTAATTGAACAAGATTGGGTTAATCCTGTACCAGAATGTTCAGGATCAAGAGAACACTGTCAATCAAGAGGAAGATGAAGGACAATGTAAAAGTGATGAGGATGAGGACATTACTGATGAGGAACGATTATGTGGTGTCAAGCTTGATAGTTGTATGCAACCAGCAGACATTGGTCAAGAGATTCTAGATCAGTATTTTGATGATGTATTTTGTGTAGCTCCTTGTGAAGGCAATAATCCAGTAAGAGTCTTGATGGAAGAAGGAAATGAAGCCAAATGCTTTCCTACATTATTTCCTGAAGGTACACCAATATTTACTGATAAACGTGATGTACGAATAACTCTTTGCAGATACTTGCATAATAGATTAATGAGTGTTGACAATAGATTTTCACAAAGTACAGACTATATATTTTATGCACAATATCTGTCAGAAATTGAACAAGTTTTGTCCTGTGTGTCTATTGCACTTCGGAAAGGTTCTGTTAAATCTCAAGGTGGACATAAATTAAATGCATCAATGCTGAACAGCAAGGAGAAATTGAAGAACATGTTAAAATCTGATAGTGGATATAAGTTCTTGAAACCAATACGAGGAACTCCTGCATTTTGGCAATCAACACAGAAAGATGTATATGCAATGATAAGACAACTTGGTTTACCGACATGGTTCTGTTCATTTTCTGCTGCTGACATGAGATGGCCTGAAGTTATAAATACCATTCTAAAGCAACAGGGTGACCCTAGAACTGTAGATGAATTAGACTGGAATGAGAAATGTATGATATTGAAGAGTAATCTGTCACTGTGGCCAGAATATTTGATAGAAGATTCCATGTGTTTTTGAAGGAGGTTATGTCAGATGCTAACCCTATTGGAAAGGTCAAAGATTATTTCTACAGAGTTGAGTTTCAATGAGAGGTTCACCTCACACTCATTGTTTGTTCTGGATTGAAGATGCTCCTAAACTAAGTGATGATTCTGATGAAAAGGTTGTTGAATTTATTGATCAGTATGTATCTTGTAAATTACCAGCAAAGGAAAAAGATGAAGAGCTGAATGAAATAATATCCAATGTTCAAATGCATAGCAGACGACATTCCAAAAGTTGCAAGAAAAAGGGAACAGAATGTAGATTTAACTTCCCAAGACCCCCTTCTAAGAGAACATTTGTGATTAGACAAGAACCTGTACATAATAATGACAGAAAGAAACATCCTGTTGATATTGATATGTGTGAAAGTGAACAAGATGAAGATGATTTTAAAGGAGCAACTGATTTGTTAAAATCAGTACGTGAAGCAGTATGATGAAGAGCACAAATATAAATCTGTAAATGAAATGTTTAAAGTGCTTGGAATAACTCAAGAAGATTTTGAGAAAGCAAACAAACTTATGAGTAAGAAAGTCAGTATTGTCTTGAAGCGCAATCCTCAGGATGTATGGTAAACCAGTATAATCCAGATTTATCACGAGCATGGAGTGCTAATCTAGATATTCAATATATTACTGATATCTATGTGTGTGTAGCATATGTTGTATCATATATGTCTAAGTCTGAACGTGAAATGGGATTTTTGCTTGGTCAAGCACAAAGTGAAGCAATGAAGGGTAATGTTGATGCCAAGCAAAGTATGAAACAAATTGGACAAGTTTATTTACAAAATAGAGAAGTATCAGCACAAGAGGCATGTTTTCGAGTGTGTAATTCAAGGTTAAAAGAAGGCTCTAGAAAAGTGGAATTTATTCCATTAGGAGAGAATCCTGTCAGAATGAGTTTACCGCTCAGATTGATTCAAAATAAATCAGACAATGATGAGAATGTATGGATGATCAGTAAATTAGATAGATATAAAGCAAGACCCAAATCAGATGAATTTGATGTAATGTGCTTAGCTACATTTTGCTCTAGTCTTGTCACATACAGAAGCATTAAAGGTTCACAGTGGTAAAACATATCAACATGTTTATCAATTGCAAAACGGTTTTAGGATACATACAAAAGCGTACTCGGACCCTGGTGCAGTTATTATATCCAAGGTTTTCTGTCATGAAATGGCCAGAGAAATACTATCACAGTATTTTGCAACTATTCCTGCCACATCGGATTGATGCTCAGTTGAAACCTCCTCAAATTGAAACATATTATGAAGAATTTTATAATGCTGGAAGTGTCAAGTTACATAAATCTAACATAGTGTCTGTGAAGTTTGTTATAGAAAGTAATCAGAAGAAATATGAAGCAAATATTGAGTCTATGGATGATGCTGAGGAGTATTTAGCAAAGTTTGGTCCTCAAGAATATGCATGGGCATTAATCTCTCCAGAGACTGAAGCAGAAAGACATGAATGTAGAGATGCAAAAAGTCAAGTAGTACAGGAAAATGAAGATGAATGTGTTATCCCAGATTTGCAATCTAATAACAAAGAAAGTAGAACATATTGCATTGAATATAACAATGCCATAATCCCAAGGCATGAAGCTCAATCGTTGATGAGGTCATTGAATATCAAGCAGAGTCAAGTATTCTATAAGATTAGACAATGGTGTCTTGATAAAGTAAATGGCAAAAATCCTGAACCTTTTCATATGTTCATTACTGGAGGAGCTGGAACAGGCAAATCTCACTTGATTAAATGTATTTATAATGAAGCTGTACGTATACTTAGCAGAATTAATCAGAATCCTGATGATGTCTCTGTATTGTTAACTGCACCTACTGGAGTTGCTGCATTTAATATCAATGGACTTACAATACATAGTGCGTTGTCAATCACTACTGATATGTCACTACCGTATCAACCTCTTGGTGAAGAAAAAATAAGTACTCTGCGAAATAAACTTGAGCAATTGCAACTATTGATTATTGATGAAATTTCTATGGTTGATCATAAAATGCTGTGCTATATTCATTGACGATTAAGACAAATTAAGCAAACAAGAAGTCAGTGTGCCTTTGGTAACGTGAGTCTTATTGCAGTTGGTGATTTCTATCAACTTCCTCCAGTGAAAGGTAAATCATTGCATCACAATACAGTAGGATCTAGTTTATGGCATGACAATTTTAAGAAAGTTGAGTTGAATGAAATTATGAGGCAGAGAGATGATGTCAAGTTTACAGAGCTTTTGAATAAATTACGAGTAAAAACCAAAAATGATACTTTGTCAGATGAAGAAACAGCGATACTTAACCCATATCCGCCTAACCATGTAAACACACAAAAGACTGTATGTGCCTAAGCCCCTGCACAGAGATACATTGTTTTTGCACACAATCAGAAATATTCCTTATTTAGAGAATATTACAATCACTGACACAGACACATTATATACTGATGGAAAGAGGAGAACATGCACTTTATTATGATGTCAGACTTGTCTAATTTCATATCTATAATCATGAAATACAGTCATCGGAAAAACGTAGTAAATTGAATTTGACAAAACACGGTACGGAAAAATCACGTAGGTCGGCGTTTGTAGCGTTTTACATATCTACGGGTTATCACGTAGATCGGCGGATATGTGAGACTGGACAGGATTTAGATGATGGTGTTCATATTTACCTACAAACAAACAAGTTGATAAATATAATCTACAAAGAATGCATGAGAAATGTTCAGATGCTATTTATATTGAAGCTAAGGACTATGAAAAGATGGAA
>CM055816.1:60626899-60651395 GCA_029582265.1 Zoroaster sp. YZ-2022
TTTATCTCGCTCTTCGCAGATGAGTAAAGATTCTTCTTGAGATATGACACTGTCTTCGATGGCTTTTGAAACGTGGCTATCGATGGTGTTGAGTTTAGATGCTGCTAAAATTCTAATTTCGTAATGTTTTTTTGCTTTTTTATAAATTTTATATTTGGCGTATCTGAGAGCAAAGGCCACACCACCAAGTGCTAAAGCTAAAGATTCTAAACCATATCCAACGGGTGATGCAACGACAGTAGCGATACAAGCGATTCCGACGGCTCCTGCTCCCATACAGCCCAATTCTACCATTGTTTCTACGATAGAACAAGCGTTAATGATTTTATTAACTTTTTTATACGTTTTCTCGCGTTCGTTTCTTTCAGTTCGTAATTCTTTTATAATGTTATCGATTTTTTGCAAACGAAATGCGTTTACGTTTACGTCACTAGTTGTAACCGCTATCTGAAGCATCCGACATCATAGCGTAGCCGCTAAGGCTAGCCGCTAGCGATGGATAAACATTAGTTGTTGTTGTAGGAGCACTCATTATTTTCTATTAATACTAAAAGATTTAAAAAAATTACATTTTTATTCTAACGGCTAACTATTAACTTTGATATCGTAACAGATTCCAGTGTTAAAAGTACCGAAAAAAGTGGCTTGTACAAAAACTTTTTCAATGTTGTTGGGGTTGTTTTCTATTTTGAAGCAAATACCACATTCTATAAGCTTTGGGGCGTATCCAGAAAAAATGGTTTTATCTGTAAAAAAAAAAGGGATTTTACTTTTCCCTTGAGCTACATATCTATAAAAATAAATTGTGAAAAAACATGATAATGACGATTATTATCATCTTCATCAACAACATCTAAACGAGTTGCGCCTATTTTAATAAAACTTGCACAGTTATATATCGGTGTAAGAACAGTAAATCCTGGTTGTCCGCTTAAAGCAGACCATAGAATTTTAAATCTATTGTTTAAATTATACAAGATTATATTTTGTTGAATTTCATCTCCTTCTATGTATCCACTTTTTTCAAAGTGGTTATTAGAATGCGTAGTAGAAACGCTATCACTACTAGAGTAATGAGTGCATGAGGGGAACAGCGGCTGTGCTTGGGTAAGGAGCACTACACACGCGGGCCACGGCTAATGACTGAGCGGGTCAGTCACGGTGACTGTTTGGCCGTGGTTCACCCACGAACCGTGTTCGGTGTGAAGGGGTGGACTCCGAGGAAAGTATTCGGAAAATAGACCAAGTCCAAAGGACGGCTCCAAGCCACGTGGCGGGAGGGTGTGGCACGCACGCAAGGCTCTCGCTGGTGTTGCATTATGCATTGCGTTGGCGCTGGATATGCATGAGCAAAAGTAGCGTCCTTGTATGGATTGCATATTCATAGCGGACAATCGAGGGTCCGGGGAAACAACCCTGGGACTTAGACTGCTTGAAATTGCATCGTCAGCAAAATATTGAAAGTGGAAGAAGTGAACTATCTTCTTCATCTTTCGGCTGCTCCCTTGTTTTTAGGGGTCGCCACAGCGGATCATCTGTTTCCATCTCTTCCTGTCCTCTGCATCTTCCTCTGTTGCACCAACCACCTACATATCCTCCCTCACCACATCCATAAACCTCCTCTTTGGCCTTCCTCTTTTCCTCTTGCCTGGCAACTCCATTTTTAGCATCCTTTTCCCGACATACCCCTCATCTCTCCTCTGCACATGTCCAAACCATCTCAATCTCGCCTCTCTCACTTTGTCTCCAAACCGTCTAACATGAGCTGTCTCTCTAATATACTCATTCGTAATCCTGTCCATCCTCGTTACTCCCAACGAAAACCTTAGCATCTTCAGCTCTGCCACCTCCAACTCCGCCTATAAGGGGTGCTAATATTTATCAAAATCAAAGTGTAAGATTCGTAACACTATTCCCCCTGTAGTTTCAAAACGTCCTCGTTTTGCATTAACATGGAAATAGGTTAAAATAATAAAGAAAACAATAACAATATTACTGTTCATAAAATCTAAAGTTTATAGATGATCACATGGTGAATCAGCTACGCGATGTCGTGCTGATGAAAACAAAAGTCATAGAGTTCATTCGACGAGGCATAATCTTAGAGTTCAAAATAGTTCATCAACTGTCACTTTTGTAGTTTTGGTCTACGAACTACAAAAACGTCTAAGCAACTAATTCTGTAAATAATTTTATAATCTACTACGGAAAACTTAAACACATTCTCAATGCAGTTACATGCATGTACCGTGTACACATGTACAAATACAGTTCGGACACTGTCGCGTGGCACTCCTGCACAGTCATATCAGATTACAACCGCACACATTCTTGTAGAGTGTACAGTCGGGGCTGCAAATTTATGAATGAATGGGTCGTCACTGCATGCTCTGCTCTGTTTGTTTACTATGAGTTCCTTGACCTAAAGAGGTCAAATATGTAAGCAGTATCAGTGAGGGGAGCTAAGTAAGAAACCTGGCTGGTGTGCGCGTTGTACGTTGGCTTCTTCTTGTGGGAGGGGCAATGTTCGATGGTACCGTGGATGACGGGGGGCGATGGTCTTTCCTGGGTGGTTGGGAAGGGGAATCATCAGAACACGTACTGATGGTCTGGGGATCGCGTGTGTCAGGGATATGGACGGCTGGTTCCACTACTGACTTTTCTTTCAAAAGTTTTTGCATTTCCTTCATCCATGGTGGCACATCGTCGCTGAAGTATCGTTTTAAACGATCATGATGTAAAACTTTGGATTTCCCTCTCTGTTTTAAACGGAGTACAAAGAGTAAATCGCTTAGTGTTCGTTCAATGATGCAAGGTCCTATCCATTTAACCTTTTTCAGTTTTGGGGAAAGACCTGGAGTCTTGGTGCTGTCCATAAAATACACAAGATCACCAACTGCGTAGTTGTGATGTGAAATTCTTGTGTCGTGGTCTCTTTTCTGTCGTTGACTGGCTAGACCAAGGTGTTCACGGACTATATGATGGACCTTGGTCATCCTATCTTTGAGTGCAATGACGTACTCACACTCATTTGGGGGATGGACTTCATCTTGGGGTGGGCCACCAAACATGAAGTCGATGGGCGCGTGAGTCTCACGACCAAGCATAAGCATATTCGGGGAGTAACCAGTCGTCTCGTGCTGGCAACTTCTATATGCTGATGTTAGGAGAGGGAGATGGATGTCCCAGTTTCTTTGGTTATCATCAACGTGAGCTGAAATCATGTTCACAAGGACTTGGTTACATTTTTCAGCTTGGCCGTTGGCTGATGGATGATAGGGCGATGTTCGTGTTTTGTTTATCTCTAAAAGCTTACAAACAGAACGGAACAAATTAGATTCATAGTTTCTGCCTTGGTCTGAGTGTAGATCAAGGGGGACACCAAATCTTGAGATAAATTCATAGACTATTTTGTGGGCAACTGTCTCTGCTGTCTGGTCAGGGATGGCATAGGCTTCCATCCATTTCGAGAACTGGTCACCAACGAGCAAGATGTATCGATTACCCTGCTTACTGATTGGTAAGGGGCCAAGGATATCGGTTACCAGTCTATCCATGGGTGCGCCAACTCTATAGTCTTGAAGGGGGGCTCGTGGTGTTTTGTGGGGCCGCTTCCGGGCTCCACACTTCGCACATTTTCTTATACAATTCCGGACTGATTCTTTCAGCCGGTACAAGTAGAATTTGCGTTTTGTCTTGTGAACAGTTTTCTTTACACTGAGATGGGCGGATGTCACAGCATCATGCGTTGCTCGCAAGATGGTGTCTTGGAGCTCTTTTGGTACCACAAGCTGCAAGTATGATTGAGTTTTGTCCGTAGTTACCAATCTCTTGTAGAGGACACCGTTTCGGACGATAAGTTGTTGCCATAACAACCAGAGTTTTCGGGTTGCTGGACTTTGACTGGCGGCCAAGTCTCTTCCTGGCCGCTGGAGGGATTTATCTAACCAATCCAATATTACGCCAATATCTGGATCAGTTCTCTGCATTTTGGCGATTTCGTCAGAGGAGTAACCGTTCACCCAAGGTGTGTCTTGTTGCTGACCAGCATTTGAACCGGCATCGTCGTGCATGGAGATTACATGTACGTTGAACAAGTCACTATCGTGGATTTTGGTCTTTGGAGTGAAGTGATAGTTCTGTAAGTTGCGGCCCGGTACTAAAACCGGCTAAGGCGCCTTGTCGGGGGGCGCAGGGCGTGTTACAGTTCATGTCACTTCGCTCTGGTTCATTCTGTGTATCACCGTTAACATTGCTATTTCGGAGGAGTTTTCTGCTGACTTTGACATCACATCTTGTTGCAATATCCCTGGCGAGGCGTTGGACAATACGGCTTGTCCGGGAGTTTTTCCAGCTGTGTTTGCAAAACGGCCGACGGGAGTCGATACCCACATGTCATTGATAACTGTACTGCACGAGCGCCAAATACAGTTGCCGAGTTTACAAATAACACCAAAGAGGAGTGTTACCACTGTTGCCATCAGTATGAGAACTGTCGCGAAGGGGATAGGCTGAACTTTTTCTAGTCCTTCAGATAAAAGTTCGGGACCTGGGACGTAACAAGTCAAAACATCCTGGGAGACGTCATTGCATGAAGATTTGACAATATCGTGAGTGTTCTGAGGGGATTCTACCTTGTCTGCAGAGGTAGCATGAATTCGTCTGGTCGATAGGGGGATTACGTCGTCGACTTTGTTGAAATCGGACCATAGTTCACTCTTAGTGACACACTTGTCACAACCACCACATGGTAGTTCAGTGAGGATGGTTCTACCGTCGTAGCACGGGCACTCGTCAGGATCACACGGCACCCTAGAGAGGGCATCTGCATCGCCATGTTTCTTTCCTGCACGGTGTTCAATCTTAAAGTCAAACTGGGCCATAATCTCTAGCCATCGAGCCATTTGATCAACTGGATCTTTGAATGTCATTATCCATCTCAAAGCACTGTGGTCTGTGCGAATCAGGAACTGCTTGCCAAGCAAGTAGTGCCTAAAATATTGTACAAACGTAACAATAGCGAGTAGTTCACGTCTCGTCGTACAGTATCGCCGTTGAGGTTTGGTCATCGACCGGCTAGCATACGCTATCGGTCGCTCTTCTTCTTTCTGGGTTCGTTCGCACCACTGAATTTGTGACAGGGTGGCACCGATACCGGTATCCGATGCATCAGTATCGATAATGAAAAGTCCGTCGTTGTCGGGGTACGACATAAGTTCATCACCTGTCAGTGCGGCTTTCAATGTTTCGAACGCGGTTTGACAGTCAGGAGTCCACTTAAATATCTGTCCGGCCTCTAACAGACGATTTAAGGGACTGGCTATCGTCGAGAACTTCGCTATAAATCGACGATAGTAAGAACAGAGTCCAAGAAACGAGCGTACATCAGTGATATTCTTAGGTGTCGGCCAGTCTTGAACTGCAGCAACCTTGCTGGGATCTGGTTTAACACCATCCTGGGTTATGGTGTGACCCAGAAAAAGAACTCACTGTAAAAAATTGCCTGTAAAAATTACAGTATTACTGGCAACTCAGCTGCCAGTAACTTACTGTAAGTTACATTAATAACTGTAAATAAATTATTGTAAAAATTACAGTAAATTACTGGCAACTGGTTGCCAGTAACTTACTGTAAATTTTACAGTAGCAAACAATATACCGTATCGCGATACAGTATATTGTTTGTTACTGTACAATTTACAGTAAGTTACTGGCAACCAGCTGCCAGTAACTTACTGTAATTTTTACAGTAATTTATTTACAGTTATTAATGTAAAATTTTACAGTAAGTTACGGCCAGCTGAGTTGCCAGTAATACTGTAATTTTTACAGGCAATTTTTTACAGTGAACTTCATCACGGAAGGGCTCACATTTGCTTGGTTTTAGTTTCAGCCCGGCGTTTCCGAGCCTTTTCAAAACTTCTTCAAGACGCTGTATGTGTTCTTGAAATGTTGAGGATATGATGATGACGTCATCAAGATATATCAGCAAGGTTTTCCACTGTAACCCTTTAAGCACAAGTTCCATGCAACGCTCGAACGTGCTCGGCGCGTTACAAAGTCCAAATGGCATAGTGATGTATTCGTATAGGCCACTACGGGTCACGAACGCGGTTTTAGGACGGTCTTCCTCTTTCATCTTAATCTGCCAGTAGCCTGACTGCAGATCAAGGGTGCTGAAAATCTTGGCTCCACTGAGGCAATCTAGGCAGTCATCAATCCGTGGTAACGGGTATGCGTCACGGCGCGTTACGTTATTTAACTTTCGGTAGTCGACACATGGGCGTGTCGTGCCGTCTTTTTTCGCACAAAAACCATTGGTGAAGCCCAGGGGGATGTTGATTCTTGTATCACCCCTGCCTTCAGTTGGCTTTCAAGTATTTTCTCTTCCTCGCACTGAAATGCTTTTGGGGGGCGTCTGGGCGGCTGACGTATGGGGCGAGTGTCACCAGTGTCAATAGCGTGCTCCACTATTGCTGTTCGGCCCAAGTCCTCAGCGGACTTGGAGAAAGTGTTCACATGCCTTGTCAAAAGTTCCGCCAATGATTTTTGTTGATGAGAGGAGAGATTTTTACAACTCCTCTCATAGAGTTTGTCGAGGTTCTCGGACCATTTTTCGGGGGCATCACGGGAGTTTGGGGCGTTGGGTGCGACTGAGGATGAAGGTTTGCACGCATGCACTCTGCATACGCGCATCGCTCGATAGAGATGATCTGTTTCGCGGTTCTCTTGTTCGTCTATGAGTTCAACTGCGTCAATCTCGTGCAGGTGTCCAATGACTGTACCTGCCCGGAGTTCAATGTTCTCTGGTGATGTGTTCATGAGCCGCACAGGTATACCGATATCTTGCCGCCTGGGGTCAACGAGGGAGCTGCCGACCACGATATTTTGGTCAATGTTCTTATTTACTGCTGCTTCTACCACAGCAAAGTTCGAGCTGAGTTTATGAGTATCGGCTACGCCTTCTGCAATCCATTCACTGCAGGCTGGTACGGTGGTGTTTTCTTTCAATGAAATTGTCATTACACATGGAGGTGAACGCTTGACCGTCCACTGAACCCAAGTGCCAGCAATACGTATGCCGCGCCGTGCCTCAAGTATGCAGTCAAAGAAATACAAAAAGTCATAGCCGAGGATTCCTTCATCCTTAATGGGGGCAACTAACGCGTCCCACTGGAATTGTTGTTCGCCAATACTAATGTCCATGGTTCGCAGTTTCCAGTTTTACACATTCATGTGGGGACTTAAGTTGAGGGCGTTTTTCGGCGGGTATCATGCTGAAAAGCGCTGAGGAAATAATGGTCACTGCCGCCCTGTGTCTACTAAAAGTTCGGTATTTAAACCGTAAGTTTGTACTTGTAAAAATGCAGACATGCCTGTAAATGGCTGCCTGCCCATTCGGATAATGAATTGTTTACACGAGGGTTGGACCGATGCCAGGCCGGACGGCACGGTCCCTTCTAGTTTTCCGCCTGTGGGGGTTGGGTAGCGGTCGGCTCTTTCTTTGCCGCGTGTTGGGGGCAACTATTGGCAAAGTGGCCGAGTTCGCCACAGTTATAGCAGGTCACATTGGTCGCCTTTGACTGTGCACCATTCTTATTTTTGGAATCAGGGGCTTTGTTTCTGCCGGTTGAACGATTGTCTTTAATTAATCGAACTATTCCGGTTAGTCGGCGATCGATATTCTCTGTGAACTGAGACATTTGTTTTTGAGTAACATAGTCGGTCTCTGTTACTGGGGCTTTGGAGGATGGGGCTTGGTTTGCGGCTTGGACGGCATGGACACGGAGGGAATTTTTAGCCGGGTTTACGCTTTCCCGCAAACTCATGAAATTTTCCACGGCCGTCCTCGCCTCCTCTAATGTCTTTGGGTTTGTCATTCCAATGGACACTACAGTTTGTTGGTCAGGGAGCCCCTTGAGAAAGTGACGGAGGGCGATACTTTCTCGTGTGCCAGCATCTGCTGTAGGATACCCTCGCATCACTAGGCGGCGTATGTCTGCAACATACTCGGTCAGGCTATCTTTGGGCAGAAATTTCTTGCTTTCGAGCATAGCAAGCCAAGTGTTCTGGGGGAGGCGTTCGGCAAACCGGCTTTCCAGAGCGGCGACTAGTTTGTCGAAGTCCTCAACGGTGGATGGGTCAAGTTGTTGGAAGACAAACTCAGCAGCTTTCCCTTTAAGGCTGCTGACGAGGCGAAACTTCTTTTCCGCTGCAGACCATCCGCAGACCTCTGCTAGGCTCATGAAGGGGCGGATGAATCCTTCCCATACCATTGTACCGTTGAATTCACCTTGCCTAGGCAAGGGAACATCAAACATTTTCTTGGATGTGGGCACGGGTGCTGGTGAAACTGGTTTGTCTAAAAGTTCATTCACGATGTTTTTGACTGGGGAACTTGAAAAATGGGGGTCTGGGTGTACGGGGGAGTCATCGGTGAGCGCCGGTGATTTGTCAGATTGAGACGAGGGTGTCCCGGGCAGAGAGGGCGCACTCGACTTAGTCAGTGCTGCTGCCCTTTGCTCGGCCTCCACTGCACGTTTCTCTGCCTGCTTTAGCTGTTCTCTGAGGGTCTCCAGCTGGGTTTCGTCACTGCCTAGTGACACAGACGCAAATGACGTTTCGAGGTCGCCGGCTTCTGCTGAAGCACTTAGCCTACGGGATTTACGAAACTTTTTAGGCATGTTGTTTTTGGGTACACTTTACTGGAAATGGAGACTGGAAGGTCATAGACTATTGTTCATTGATACGTGCAGTGAAGGCGTTGGTGCTTATTCTAACAGACTGGCTAATTAACATTGGCATTATGGTCGTGCCGGGGTTTAAATATAACTATAAGTGTTCATAGAAGTTCTCATATCGATAGGGTTAAAGTTTGTATCCCACCGCTGCCACCAGTGTTGCATTCCCCACTATCGTGGGTCAACAAATAATAGTCAGACACAAACTTTGTTGTGACAATCTCAATCAATGGGGTTGGTTTATTATTAACATCACTATTTAACAATGGCACTAGTAACATGTATGACAGGAGTGGTAGCGTATAGGTACAATAGTTAAACTTATATACTTGTGCTAAGTTCCGAATAGGGTGTACGAATACCAACTATTGGGTACAGTCAGTGGGGACCTTGTTCATGCGGCTTGTCACTCGGTATACGGTACGGGCACCGCTATACCGAGAGACGGGCGGCTGGTCGGTCTCTACGACGGGGACCACCGGGGCTTGACTCCACGGGGTGTCTGGACGGGGCCAGAGTGTGTACCACACCGCATTAGCTACATGTAGGCGAACCAATGGCCATATCGACGTCCTGCACCATTGGTTCAACGAACGAGGCTCTGATATCATTCGGAAGATATCATTCGGAATCGCACTTCGCCGAGATCAGGAAATCTCGGGATTATATAGAAATCTGGGGCCTAGGAATGAATAAAACATAAGCCTAGTTTAGCGTCTTAGCCAATGAGAAGCTTGGCATCCGCGTCTAAGGGTAGAAACGTGTGCAAAATCATGACATACAACAGGTCCTTGTTCCATATAAGGTAAGGTATTTGACGAAAGTGAAGTGATTGACAACTTAGAAAGGAGGGCGTGTTCAAGGGGAAAATGCTTACCGGGCATGTTAAGCTATTTGATTGGATGCTAAGCTATTAGTGCATGAGGGGAACAGCGGCTGTGCTTGGGTAGGGAGCACTACACACGCGGGCCACGGCTAATGAATGAGCGGGTCAATCACGGTGACTGTTTGGCCGTGGTTCACCCACGAACCGTGTTCGGTGTGAAGGGGTGGACCTCCGAGGAAAGTATTCGGAAAATAGATGAATTCCAAAGGACGGCTCCAAGCCACGTGGCGGGAGGGTGTGGCACGCACGCAAGGCTCTCGCTGGTGTTGCATTATGCATTGCGCGTTGGCGCTGGATATGCATGCGCAAAAGTAGCGTCCTTGTATGGATTGCATATTCATAGCGGACAATCGAGGGTCCGGGGAAACAACCCTAGTCTGGGACTTTGACTGCTTAAAATTGCATCGTCAGCAAAATATTGGAAGTGGAAGAAGTGAACTATAAGGGGTGCTAATATTTATCAAAATCAAAGGGTAAGATTCGTAACAATATAAAGTCTACATGTATGAGTAGGCATACACAAGCTTAGCTCATGCCAGTGGAACGGTTATAAATACATGTAACGTTTGACGGCCAATGAAGTAGTATGACGCCGACACTTTTTCTCTTGATGGCAGTAGCTGGAATGCATGTAAATGAAGGTGAGATTTTATTTTCATAAATTATCATTGCTTGTGTTACATCAGAAGTCTACTACATGTATGATGTAGTACTTACATGTACATGAAGTTAGTCCGAATGCTTCTTTTGTTCACAGTCTCCTATTTTTAGAATAATTATGTAATTTGTCACTGTGAATGTCAGAACATGGTTCTTAACCTGAGCACACGCTTAATAATATGTTGAGCAAATTCTCTAACTCGTAAACCTTTGATTTCTCCCTTCCAGAAAATCCCTCTGCTTCCAACTTTACACAATCACCTTTAATTATTGGGCGTTACTTTAACTCTTCACTTATTATTTTTTTTAAATCAGGTACTGTTTTGCTCACCAAATGCCAGCGTCTTAGACATAGTTTCGTACATATATCTCTTTCTGTGAATTTTGTGCTTGACGTGCTTGACGCATGAAGTTTGTTCCTAGAACTAGATGCAATCTTAAACGAGACATGGGGCGAACCATCGGCTGTGGGGAGAATGCCCTACATACATGTACCCGATTAAAAAAGATTAAATTTTCCAATGTTTGGCTCACGTCCACTTCCTGATGGAATTTAGCCCCTTTAAGAATGAAATTCCAGGCTTGATATTGATATTGACAAACTTTGGGTGAATTAAACATGTCTCAACAAAATTGCCCGTATGGAAGTCTGAACAGTGGTATGTTAATTTTCTGTACATCTGTACATGATACATTGTCCCGTTAAATTTCCTTTTAAAAGGAAAAAATAAGTGTACAGATGACAAAACTAAAAACAACTGCTGGTATTGAAAAACAACATACATACTGTACAGTACACGTGTACAGTTGGCAAAACACGGAATATGTACATGTACATGTGTGCATCTTTAACACAACATGTTTGTTTTTAATTTTGTTTTTATCTAAAGTGGCTGTTGCACTTACAATTACCAGCGAACCATGGATTACACATTGCAGTGATACAACAGTTACATGTTCTGATCTGACTCTTGGTGTAAACTCTTATCTCCAATTTCTACAAAGCAACACCATTGTCGAAGATGTAGACCATACAAGACTTATCATTGAATATGACCATCCGAACAATGCTGTATTGTATGGAAATGATGTTATTGATCAACAGCATTATGAATTTCAAGAGTCAAGTGGCAGCTATCAGATGATTATTAAAAATGTGACCTTGGACGATGGTGGGAAGTACTGGTGTTATATCTTTGAAATACCTCCAATTAATCCATCTGTCACTGATACAAGTGTCATACAAATAAGAGGTAAGTACATGTTTTTGGTGTTTTTTTGTGTGCATTAACAAATATAAACATGTATTGTGAGTGGAAAAAGCCAAAAATGTTTTTACAAGACCCTCCCCAAAAGTGTCCAATAGTGGAAACATCACATTTTTTAAATCTAAAATATTTGATAATTCTATCAGGGGTGAAGACAGGATTTCCATGGTGCAGGTGAGCAAAATGAATTTCAGGCCAATTATTTACCATGAAAAAACACACCCAAAATAAGCAATTGAACCAAGAAATTGTTACAAAATTTTAAAGGCAATTATTGTGCATAGCATTCAGGGGCAAATACAAAAATGGAATGGAAGGGGGTTAAAATATCTTTGCCAATGTGAGTGGGGAACACAGCTCCTTCCCCCTTGCGTCCACATTTTGTCCATGTCTCTGGTTCCTTTTAATGTTTGTACATGTACATGTAGGTACAAACTTATTGCACGCTTAGTATATTCTGCCCATCCCGTACCAATTTCTGGCTCAAGAAATTCCACTGTTATACATACACACAATGTACTATTGTATTTATATGAATGTACTGCTCATAAATAATAAATAATATTCACCCAGTCATTACCACACTTTCATGCATTCACATTGGAAATACAGGTGTCAGCACCTGCCTAATCAATTTCAAGATTTCCTTCTAACTTTTTTTTTACACCAGTGCCACCAGTAATGCTGACAGTCACTTATAATGCTGCTACATACAACCCTGAAGATTCTTTCTTAGTGGTAGCAGGAGAAGGACGTCAGTTCACATGTATTGCATCTGCCATCCAACCTGCTGCTAACTTTACTTGGACTCTAGGCACCACACCCCTACTACTACCAGGATCTCAAGTAAATCCTTCCAATAGTTTCAACAGCAAGCTTGTAGACAGCTCCAACATGATAACAATTGACATCCCTCGTGAAACCCAAGCAGTAGAGCATTTGATGTGCGGTGCTACCAACAGACAAGATGGATTGACTGATGCTGAGGCAACTATCATTGTCAACCTTCAGGTGATAGGTATGTAGTTATATGTACATATATGCAGTCATCTCTGATTGCTTATATGGTAATCGATTAGTTGTAAACACGAAAGAATCAACAACTGATATGATGTGCTCTTTATGTACTGTGTACATGTACATACATGGTGCTTTCCAGTATCTGAAGAAAAAAATCCACAGGTGACTCATGGGACTCAAAATAACCGATCGTGTTTAGTGCTTAGCTTCATATAAACCTGTACATGTATCCTGTATACATGTATGTACAAAAAGTACATGTATGTTGTATGAAAGTGAAATACAAAATCATTCCAATTGTTCAATATCCCAAACACAAGAATTTAAAGATGTATAGCCCATGTTTTGGGCTATTGTCACAGCAATTTCCATACATTTTCATCGGAACATTGCTAACAATGCTGTAAAAGTACACATTTCTCAAAATAAAGTGAGAATCATGGTTTTACCATAAGTATGTAATACATATATCAAAATTATTTTTGGGTCTTGTCAAAAATTATTTTTGACACTTTTTTACTGTTAAATCAAGCTGAAGTAAGTGACAACTATTTTGTGATTGATTTAATTTTTGCCATACCCCGACGTGTGTATTGCACTGTATACTCAGTGCTTTCTGAGTGTCTGTGGAAAAAAGTTCACAGGTGACTCGGGCGGGATTCAAACACACGACCTCCTGCTTATAGTGCAGACATCTTAACCTCTCGAGAGCAAAAGTGCATTGTGCAGTTGCACATGTCTGAGTTGTGGTACTCATGCTCATACTCATGAAAAGGTACTTGACTACAATCTACATAAACATGTAGAGAATCATACTCGTACTCGAGTACGTTTTTCAGTACTCGTACTATTACTACAAGTCTGGTACATGTACAGTACATCAGGGCTTCAAGCGTCCCTATATTTCCTATATTTCCTATATTTTTTTGATTTCCCTATATTTCCCTATATAGGGCCTACTTTAAAAATGCCATCTTATCCCTAAAAAAAGGGGGGGGGGGAATCACATAATGCTACAAAACCTTTTTTGATCAAACCTAATTTTTCCATTTAAGAAGATTGTGTCCCAATGAAGAATACTGAGGGACAATTGCAAGGTGCTCTTTTGTTTTGGCTTCAAAATAGTAGCACCATTAGACCTATTGCCAGTTTATGTTTGATGGACTGAATCATTCCACTTAAATGACTGGGCATTGCTGTACTGCAGTGCCTCATTGATTTTCATTTTCACATGAATCTTTGGTATCAAAGTGCACAGTTGTGTGAGACTAAAATGCAAAATCTGTGTGACATTGCAGTATGGCAGTGCACAGTCGTGGCTGGATGAATTAGTCTGTAGGACCTACTCCAAAAGTACAAGTGGTATAAAAAAATTATTGTAAGATTCTATCACCATTAAACTTACTTGGATTTAATTTGTTGTCATTGGGGGAGAAATCATAATTGCTGACACTTTGTTAAAAAAAAAAAATGATGCTACGCGGTCAGAGACAGAATGGAGGGATTCATGAACTACTTTCTGTTAATTTTCACATGTACACAGTAACTTGATTGGATGAGATTAGGTTAGGGGTTAACAACAGTTTCATCTGATATTATTTTATCCTGTAGTTTTTCTCTCTTGGAAATCTTAACCCAAATCCTTACCTTAACCATAAATAATCTGGATGGGACAGTGTGCTAGATATTCACAAACAAGGGTCATTCTCTTTGAATAAGCTAATTATGGCATACATCAATTTCCAAAATTGCCATCTTTGGTCTAAGTGGATCTTATCATGTCACAAATGCTATGGACAATTATAGGCAAAATTCAGATGATGGGCAAGTCCAAAATATCCCATATGTAACGTATATATGCATTAGCTTGGACTTGCCCTGGTGTGTAATGAGGTTCATTGTATTGGATTTGACTTCTTGTATACATGAGTGATGGATAGGAATGGCTATGAGGGGAATGGAGGAGGCCATTACGTTTGTTGTTATTAAAATTGCATACGGAAAATGGTGTTAACCAGTTCGCGTCTGGAATAAAAAAGTTTTTCTGGGCCCCTGTGCGGGTTTCTTTTCCCCACACAAACACGTTAATGGAAGCTTCCACAGCGCGTGGCCACGTCTACCGAGCATGTCACTGTACTGTACACTCGGCTCGTTGCCACGTCAACCGAGCATGCATGCATACAAATATTCCGGAGTTTCCTCTGGCATGTATAGATGCTCTCCGATCCGTGGTGCAAAAAACATTGCGTGTATACACGGCCTCCGACGCGAACTGGTTAAAAATCGAACGAGCACTGTTGCTGTGCAGCTGTTGTATTTGTAAAATTCCTATATTTTTCCTATAATTTTCTTGTGAAGCCCTATATTGGCCCTATATTTTAGGAAAAAATGCCCTATATTTATCCCTATTTTTTTGCAAGAGACCACTTGAAGCCCTGAGTACATGTACATGTATGTACGTATGTACATGTTACACATGAGTACACATATGCGTGTACGTATACGTGTGTATACATGTGTATACATGTGTATACATGTGTATACATGTTATGTACATGTACATGTTCGGGATGTTCACATTGCCGTACATAGTGAGAATATTTTTACTAATTTGTTCCAATGTTAAATTAAATTCTTCTACAGTACCTCCGAAAGCACTGTTACTGTCAGATACCAGTGGAACTATAACATCAGGAGCTTCAGTGGATGTTAACCAGAATATGTCACACACTTTCAAATGTGTGGTAGAGGAATCCAGACCAGCTGCAACAATTATGTGGTTTCTGAATGATGTGTTGAAGTCCACTGTCAACCCACCAAACCCAACTGCTGGAGGAGCTGATGAGTTAATTGATGCTACAGGTTACTGGACATTCATTCCTGTAAGAGCCGATCACAAATTGGATGTGAAATGTATGGCAAGCATTACAGAGCTACCAGACCCACTACCATCAGTAACACTAACAGCTACACTGAATGTCAATGGTAGGCTATTTTAATCTGGTTTATTGAAATGAATTAAGGCCGGCAATTTGTAGAAATAATGGACGAAGGCACAGTAAAATTCCATCATTTACTACAATTGATTGATATATTGCAATGTACAGTGCTTATAAAAATGTTGGTTACCTATCGAGCCGCTTGATAGACCTGATAATTGAGCACTCGATCTTCTCATGACGAAATTGATCTCTGATGGTTGATGCGCTCTCTATCTCTGCTCTATTCACACTCCCCTCTGCTTGGTAGGCACTCGATCTCCGCTTGATACACCCTCCGCGACCATGGTGCTTGTGTCCTTGAGCAATTTTAAGACACTTTACCATAATTGCTTCTCTCCACCCAGGGTGTGAGGGCAGAGTTGGTTGTTGTGTTTGATTAGCCCTATATGCACTGTAATGGCAGCAATTGAGCTGTATACTCCCCTGGGAGCTGAGATGGTTTCAGGAATGATTTATGAGCCTGATGAGCAGGGGTAATAATATAAAGCGCCTTGAGCACCAGTTTGGTGCGCCATATAAGTCCACATTATTATTATTATTATTATTATTATTATTCATGTATTTTGTTGATTAATTAAAACAATGTTGATGGATTTCAGAGGGTTATATAGTTGTAGATCAAAACAATGTTGCTACATTGCTGCAAGAGATTGCTATCGTGTTTTATAGCACCCTCTTGAGCGGATCATGTTTCAAATTGTGCAAGGTGCATTGTCATTGGTTAGAGTTTGATGATAAAATTACTATGAACCAATCACAGGCTGGCTATCATTATACACTTGGAAATCCAAGATGGCAAATTAAAACAATTTAAAAAACCAGGCCTGATGCGTACATAATATGCCCGTGTATATCGCCGCGACCCTGCACATTATTGTATCTGGGGATACATCATATCTTGTGGAAGGAGAAGATCATCAGCACACATGCCGGGTACCAGACATCAATCCAGCAGCATCATTCAATTGGACTGTTGGGACTCGGGTTTTAGCATCTTATGACAACCATAATATCACTGATGCCGATGGATTCACTACAAGCACCAGTACAGCTACATTATCAGCTACTTGGAGTTATCATGGACAGATGTTACAGTGTCAAGCATCAAACAAGGATGGCCACTCTGGGATCAGTGTCAGTGTCATGCTTGATGTTAAAGGTAAAAAAAACTTTTTTTAAATACATTATATATGAAGTGTAATTTCATTGGTCAAGAACCAGTAACATGGCAGTAGTCTGGAGGCCATGTCAGGGAAAATAATGTATCCTTCGGTGTAAGGGAATAACAGTTTGTCACGTGGTCTTTCGTGCAGGTTAATGACCGGTTTTGGACATGTCACAGGCGATCACACCCAAAACCGGTTGTTAACTTGTGGTAAAGACCTAGCGTCAAACTGTTATTACCATTCAAAATGTTAATAAAAATAAAAATTTTGTTTAATAAAGTAAAATAGAAATACACAAACTATTTCCAAAGTATGAGTCAGGCGCAGGATGCCAATCTTCGTCACTCCTGATTGGTTGAAATCCGCATCTCGCATTGCACAAAACAGCTGGTGAACAGCTGGAACATGTGCTGTTTTGATTTTGATAAGCCAGTCTATACCATCCGTTAATACACCCTCACATGATTACTTTTTGTCCAGTAAGATTGTTTTAAACTGTCTTCCAGGGCATTTATGAATGCAATGTAATGAAAGATGTATGTGTTATACACCACAACATTAATACATAATTTGTAACATACATGTACATTGTACAAAATGTTATTTCGATATCATTTTGGATATGCAGCTACCCAAAGTGTCATACACTTGTACATGTACATGTACATTCTTCAGGAAACTTTTTAATTAATAAAATAAATGAATTAATTGACACCTGTAAATACTATACTGTACAGTAATGAACTTCTGTAAATTAAATGTGAACACGTTGTTTGGGGTACATGTATAACACACAGTACAAGTCAAATGTGCATGTAGTTGATTCATTTTATTTATTTTTTTATTTTTTTCTTTAGTGCCACCAAAAGCATCATCATTGTCACTGACCGATACCAGAGGTGAACTAGTCCCAGGAGCTATAGTGCCTGTAAACCAGAGTACAGAACACACCTTCACATGTAAGGTACAGGGTACCAGACCGGCTGCAAACATCAAGTGGTTTCTTGATGGTGTATCAAATTTAACCATCAACTCTATCTCCGGCGTGGTTGATAAACTGGTTAACACTACAGGGGACTGGACATTCCTCCATGTTTACACCTACAAGAGATTATCACAGATCTAGAAAGGAGTTGAAATGTGAAGCAAGCACTTCAGAGTCAAAGGCTCCATTCCCATCAGCACCCTGGATGTCAATGGTGTGTACATATGTTATTCTCGTCATCGTCATTGTCAGCATCATGATACAATAAAGCGTGTGTTTGTGAATTAATTTGCATGAAACGGCACCAGAACTATCAATGTGCATCCTTCTGTTGTAAAGGATTGTGCCATAGCTATCATTGCAATAGTTTTTAAAATTTATTTCACTAATTTATTTTGATTATTTGCATCACTTAAATCATTTTTTTTCATGCTCAAGCTGGTGTTTTGTTTTTGTTTGGGTCACCAAATTGTGGAGTTTAAAATGAGACTATAAAATGAGACTTAAAAAAAAATACACATTATTTATAACAACATAATAGACATAAAGATGTATCGCCCATGTATTTTAACAGAAATGTTATTTTTCATCAGAACATTTTTATTTCAATTGATTTTAATTTTGCCCTACACCGACGTGTGTATAGCACTGTACACTCAGTGCTTTCCGAGTGTCTGTTGGAAAAAAAACTTCACAGGCGACTTGGGCGGGATTCGGACAAACATTATTTCACTTGAGGAAGTGAATACAAATTGCTTTTAAATGACACATTTCTCAAAATAATTGTGATTTTACAAAATGAAAGTATGGCGAGTCCTAACCATAAATTAATTTTTTGCACTTTTTTACTGTGTAACCAACCTTCTGACACCTATTTTGTGAAATATCTCATTTTAAAGTATCTGTTTTCCTTATTAAAAGGAATTTTTCAATGTTTAAAAAAATGAAAAATCTTCGGAAAATGCTGGTAAAACATGGGCAATACATCTTTAATCAAACAAGTGAATTGATAATGTTACGGTGTGCATTAATAATGACTGTATTTCAACTTTCACTCATGCAATGTTGGATTTGTTTGTGTGGTGTCGCATTTAAAATCTCAATTAGCTACACACACTGCACAGTATGGCAATCTAATCAAAATTGAATTGTCCAGGTGAAATCATTATATCATAAATGCTGTGTGCAACCTTTGTAATCTTATCCTTTGAATTTTACATGTACATGTAATTTTAAATAAGTGTTTAATTATTTCTCCTGGGCAAACTTACATGTATTCAGGGGTTGAAATTAACTTGAATTTTATGGTAGCCCACAGGACTAGTAATGTCAAAATTTTTACTAGTCCTTCTCATTTTTTAGTAGTCCTGAAAAAAGGTGAATATAAATACAAGAAAAAGAAATTAACCATGAGCTGGTGAGAATCATGTTCTTGCTGAGATCATACTGAATGTATTTTGCATACTTTTATTTCACTATCCCATCGGACTACCCAAATCCCAGCAGCAAGTATAGTCCCGCTGCTAATTAGCCTCGGTCTAGCAGACTAGTGGTAATTTTGACCCCTGTGTATTAGAGATTATCTGTGATTTTCCTCAGAGGAAAGATCATATGAGAAATTTCACTTTTAGAATATTATTATTGATGGTTTATTAACAATCTGACAAAGCAGCTGGTGGGCCATAAAACATTCAAATTTACGAACATGTAATTCAATCAAAATACTATAAAAAGTTATATGGAGGAAAACTCCAGGGAATCATTCCAGTGGAGGGGAAAGGTTTTGTTTCTTTTGGTGCATACGTTCGACAAATTCTTGAAACAAAATGGCAAACACATGTATGCATAACCACCATTTATGAAGCTTATTCATGTTACATGTACGTATGTGTACAGAACATTTTAGCATACTTGTATCATCTGACTATTTGTCTAAACTGTGTGGTTTATTTTGTTTGGTCAAAATCGGCAATTGGAATAAATGTTTTTTAATTAATGATTACTTAATGAAAATGTATTATACTTTTAACTTGTATTTTGCAGGCAATTACATTATGTATTTTCATGTATATCATTTGCATGTTATTTCATGTACCCTGTATGGTCCATGGCTCTCCCTCCCTCCCTCCATGTCTCCCTCCCTCCCTCCATGGCTCTCCCTCCCTCCATGGCTCTCCCTCCCTCCCTCCCTCCATGTCTCTCCCTCCCTCCCTCCATGTCCCTCCCTCCATGTCTCTCCCTCCCTCCCTCCATGTCTCTCCCTCCCTCCCTCCATGTCTCTCCCTCCCTCCATGTCTCTCCCTCCCTCCATGTCTCTCCCTCCATGTCTCTCCCTCCATGTCTCTCCCTCCCTCCCTCCATGGCTCTCCCTCCCTCCATGTCTCTCCCTCCCTCCCTCCCTGTCTCTCCCTCCCTCCCTCCATGTCTCTCCCTCCCTCCCTCCCTCCTCCTCTCTGCCTCCCTCCCTCCCTCCCTCCCTCCCTCCATGTCTCTCCCTCCCTGCCTCCCTCCCTGGCTCTCCCTCCCTTCCGCCCTCCCTCCCTTCCTCCCTCCCTCCATGTCTCTCCCTCCCTCCCTCCATGGCTCTCCTTCCCCCCCTCCACGGCTCTCCTCCTCCCTCCACGGCTCTCCTCCCTCCCTCCCTCCATAGCTCTCCTCCCTCCCTCCATGGCTCTCCTCCCTCCCTCCCTCCTTGGCTCTCCCTCCCTCCCTCCCTCCCTCCCTCCATGGCTCTCCCTCCCTCCCTCCATGGCCCTCCCTCCCTCCATGGCTCTCCCTCCCTCCCTCCCTGGCTCTCCCTCTCTCCCTCCCTCCATGGCTCTCCCTCCCTCCCTCCATGGCTCTCCCTCCCTCCATGGCTCTCCCTCCCTCCATGGCTCAATGTAGTTTTGACATGTTTCTTTGTGTATCCAATGCATGTACAGTGTAGATTAAATTGTGTACACTCATATTATATCATGTGTATAACTTATACACTGCACTTAAAGCTCTGTGTTTTAAATTCCGATATTAAAGGGACAGTATCGTCACAATCAACAGCGCATGAAATCGGAATGCTAGTTTTAGATTACTGCCATAATACTGAAGTATTACCATTGCTGCTGCAAAAATGAGTCAGTAATTTTCAGTCACTGTGTTCATCTTAAACTAGGACAGCGATTCCATGCCCCGTTAAAAGTCTGCCCTGATCTTGACGATACTGCCCCTTTAACTGTATTCTTTGTTTTGGACATGTGTGTCATGGGTCTACAAACTTTTCAAATGTTAATGTATTAATCTTACCGGTACATGTACATGTACATAAATGTACGGATGTACTTAATGGTTTTAAATTAGAACTAATTTTTTTCTGAGGTGCTGCAATTTTGTTTTTAAATGAAACAATTTCCAAAATTTAATTCAGGTAAAAGTACCTCTTCAGATTAAATACATTTACACAAATCTTAATGCATTTTTTACTACTTTCTTGTGAAATACATACTATGTACAAGGTACACATTAATACATGATCTTATGTTTTATTTAAATCTGTGTATAATGTACATTATGATGTTTACAGATGTATGATTCAAAGACTAAGCAAGCATGCATACATGTTAAAGCAGTTTTCCCAACATGACCAGACAAGTGATTAAGTACAAATTTTCACAAATGTATGTACATCCACATTGAAAGCACGACCAGGTTATTAAAAACACAACATGTTGTACTGTACATGTGGTTCCTTGAATAAGTTCAGTGTATGTACTGGAAATGCATGCAATGCAATAACATGTTACAGAAGTTACAGAATTGGCAAACACAAAGTTCGTATTCATGTCTAACATGGTGTTACCTCAGACAAAAATATTTCAATGAATGTCTGTACCATCATCAACTTTACAGTGTTATAATATAAGTAAGACTAATTGCGGTGACACCATGTGAAATTCTCTGTTGAGTAGTAATAATTAGTTCTGAAAAGAACTGGAGGTTACACCTCAACGTTTCGATCAGTGTGCTCTGATCGTCCTCAGGAGAATGCCGGACTCTTGAAAATGCTACTGCTTTACAAAATGTTTAATGTTCATAGAGTACATGTGAAACTTTAATCATGTTTTTATTTGTTAAAAATAAAATGTTTGTACCTTCCCATACAGATCTCAATATATTTTTTTAATTTATAATTTGAAAATGGTGTACATGTATTTGTTTAAATATTATGATTTTATTATTATTATTTCGTGTTTGCAAAACATGATAAGAAAGATCCTATTTTCCTGTCTTCCTTTCTACACCTCACATATGATGCTCAATATGTGGCAGAGTGCACCCCCTCCCATTGTGTCTTTATTGTGTTCCAGGAATCTTAGGAATTCTTCAGAGGATTTTTTTTTGGGGGAGAGAGATCCGTTAACAATAGAACAATAGTGTGTTATAGGGACATGGTATATAACACCTCAAGTCAAGCTACACTGTACATCCTTGCTATCCCTAAAAGTTCCACCTTCTGTTGTTTGCTTTTTATATTTTATATTTTTGGGGGAGGGTACATGTCATTTTATTTTCTTCCAATATGGCATTTTCTTTCTTTTTCTTATCCCTAAAAAAGAAGGCTTGGAAAGAAACTCTGTAATCTTGTGCGAGGGTGCCATGCAAAATTGCACCCCACTAAGGCATTAAACAAGAATTTTTTTTCTTTTTCTGCAGGTCCTCCTGATACCCCTGTGATAACTGGTAGTTTACAGATGACTGAGAAGGTGTCGACTACCCTGACATGCATGGCGGATATGGGGTATCCCAATGATTGGAGCTTGGTATGGTTCAATGGAGACACACCTATCATGCCTATGTCTGATACACCAGCCACATCAGGATCAAGTGAACGCTACACGTTCAGCAGTCACATTAAGTTTACACCTACGAGACAAGACAATCATAACATCATCAAGTGTACTGCACAGAAGGATTCATGGATAGCACGACCATTGCCAGAAGGGTCTTGGGGTCCTATTGATGTCCAATGTAAGAACTTTTATTAAAACAAAATGGATGATTTCATAGAGACCTACTCAATATGTCTTCAAAAAATACATGAGCATGTAACATTTAGACAAACAAATAACATGTATGGTGATGCACCATCATCATCACCCCCTTAACATCAAGTTTACTTTAACTGAATTTTAGTATAAAATATAAGAAAAATGACAAATTTTGTTAACATTTCTGTATAATTAAAATGATTTAGACTTGTTTGAACCAGTAACATGGCAGAAGTCTGGAAGCCATGTCAGGGAATAAAAGTATGTTGCATGGTCTTTACCGCAGGATAATGACCGGATTTGGGCATACACTGTACATGTAGTCACAGACAATAAGGACCGAGCTGAAGCCTGTGAACATGCCCAAAACCGGTCATTAACCTGTGGTGAAGACTAGGTGTGAAACTTTGATTCCCATTCATAAATGCCTGTATCAGTTTCGTTTTCCAAATGTTAAAAAAATTAAGTTTTGTTTTGTCGTTTATGAGAAAAATTGTGGAAATGCATTCAGATTTGTTTATAAATTGTGTGCATTCTAATGTGGAAATTAGGCCTGTGCCAAATAACCGAATAGTCAAATATTTGATCGATGGTTCGAATATCCGGTTGATTTTTTTTCCAGTTCGAATGTTTGAAGAAAACAAAAAAGTTTAAAAATTGTTGAATTAGTTTTTTTTTTTAAATTGGCGCTTCCATCATTATCCCCCCCTGGTTCCGATAACCACGTATAATGTACATGTATCATGTATTTCACTGGTTTGCAAAAAAAAAAAAAAAAAAAGATTACCAAGGGGAAAATATGCACGTCACAGCACCGATTTTGAAACAGACCTATTAATTGACCAGAAACCGGAGACTTTTTTTTCTTTGGCCTCAGCTTTTAGATAATAATTTGTTCAGGTTGTTTTTGGGTTATTACCAGTTGGTGTACACTGCCTTAAACACACAGATTCAGCATTTATCACCAATAAGGCAGATAACAATGAGGTTGGTGCTACAGATGGTAAAGATGAGGTCTTGACATGCATTGCAAAAGGCAACCCTGTACCTGACATGATGTGGTATAATCCAAACAACTCAAAGATAACCAATAGTTCTGACAAGTACCTGTTGAAAAACACATACATGTACACAACATCAGAAGATTATGGTATTTATGGAGATGTTATTACCAGCAAATTGACTATCAAGAGAGTGAACTCAGAGATGGACTACGGGGTGTATACCTGCAACAGCTCCAATGGAATCGGAGGAAATGACTCACGTGAAATCTTTCTCAGTGGATCAAGTAAGATACAGTACATACATGTTACATGTACTTTAAAGGGACAATATTGTCACGATCAACAGGGCATGGAATCGGAGTGCTCGTTTTAGATTAACTAATTAATACCCCACATGATAAAATTATATTACCGTTGCTGCTGCATACTTGTAAATGAGCCAGTAATTTTCAGTCACTTCATCTTAAAATAGGACACCGATTCCATGCCCTGTTGAAATTCTACTCTGATCGTGAGGATGTTGCCCCTTTAAAGGGATTAAATGCATTAGGGATTTGTTTTAACTTAGAAACACAATGCATGACTCTGTATCCATGTTGAAATCATTTTGTTACCTTGTTAATATTGCCAATCTGTGGGTGTTTTGAATTTCTGTTGCGCTTGTTAAAAATCCATATGAACCTCACGCCACCACCAAATCATCAAAAATCACTCAAGGGCACTTTTTGGAATAAAATTGA
>CM055816.1:60651895-60677542 GCA_029582265.1 Zoroaster sp. YZ-2022
TTGGGGAAACTTTTCCAACCTGTTTACCTGTGATGTCGATGTAATAGTTATTGGCCTTACGTTTCCAACCTAGCAGGTTCTTTCTCAAAGGCAAAATGGACGATATACAAAACTATAAGGAATACATGCATGTGGATTATATACAATGGTAGGTCTCTTCCTGAATGTACTAATGGGCGGGAAAACTTAAAATTGAAAAAAAGTCGGATTGGTCACTATGGCAAATTAGGGACGAATTTGTAGACTTGCAAGTGTGTTACGGTAGTGTTTACCAATCATGAAATTGTTAAATATAACTCTCTATACTGCACTATTTAATTCATATTCAGAATAGTATACTTAAAACTAGTGTTGGATCAACTTTTTAAGAGTTCGGTGAGTTGACAACACTTCAAAAGGTTTAATTCAACTCAAAGAAAGTGTTGCATTAACACGGAGTCAAGTTGTCTAACTTTATCAAGTGTTAATTCAACACTTTAATAAGTTAAATCCAACTTTAAAAAGAGTAATCACTGACCGAACTCTTTAAATGTTGATTTTTCACTTTAGTTTTAAGAGAGTGTAATATTTTGGTTTTAATCTGTGTATTACTATTTTCCGTTTTTGAATTAGAGAAGTTAATTATTCTCAAATGAGATATTTCGGAAAAAAGGTGTTCTTTGTATAGCGTACCACTGAATTCATCGTTAATGCATTTGTTCAATAAATTACACTTTAACAATTAATTGGGTCTATACCCAGGTCAATTATTTTGAAGATTTCACATTAAGTACTTTACTACCTGTGTCTGTGCGGAGCTAGGGTGAAAAGGAAGACACAACATTGGTAAATTACCATTTTCAAATTAACGAACATTTTTTTAAAGCTTACCTGGTGTAAAAGTCAGGCCTGTGATTTCAGATTTTATTTTATTTCTTTTATTTTTATATTTTTAAATTTTCCTTGCCTCAAAATGTTCTTGAAAGAAGAGAAGTAGCCACCAAGGAAAGAAAGAAGTAGCCTGTATTGTGTCCACACCTCTAGTTTCTTGTTTGTGGGATGTGGAGAGTCTGTAAATCCTCCACAAATAAACATCCAGGAGGTTCAGGGGCTTTGTCCTCTAGACCAAAGGTAGACCCAGGCTCACTACCCATTTTTCAGGGTTTATTTTTTCAGGGTCAAATCACACCACTGAAAATAACATTAGTATACAGACCAAAAAGTATCAAAAGGTAATAAAACATGCAAAGTTGTCAATTAAAAGGTGAGAAAAGAGCTTCAGACCAAAGGGAGACCCAGGCCCGCTACCCATTTTTAAAGGATTTGTTAATTTTTCACACCTCGATAATGATAGCTAAAATGAATGTATGTAAAATACTTTTAACTTTGTTGTTTCTTATATAATCATATTTGTATATTTTTGAAACTGTCACAGAACACAATTACTCCGTGAGTTTTAGATTTGTGTCTAATGGTTGGTGTTCCTACCCTGGAAAATTTACACTCAAATGCCATGAGGTTAAATATGTGACCCGCTCTGTGAAAATGAGTCACAAGTCGCAAATTTGACAAATATACATTTCTATGTAGCTGGAAAGAGTACATCATCGGCTTTAATTTGGTATATGATAGATGTGTGTGGCATATTGCATTATGGAGATATGGCATTTGTAATAATCAATAATGTGCATAATTAAGACAAATTATTGTCAGGAAAAAAAGCATTCAAATGAAAACAAATGATATATTTGAAACAAAGTACTCACAAAAATCATTGATTTTAATATTTTATTGATTGAAATTGACGTTTATGTAAAAAATATTAAGAAAATTTAGATCCTAATGATGTCAAAAAACATGATAACCAAAAATCAGATGTTACAAAAAAACAAAAAACACCCTCTCAACATTTCATCGCCCATTACATGTAAACGCATGGTGCGACATGTGGAGCGTTCTATTTTCCCGAGGGGAAGCTCCAGGGATCACCGAGGGACACTAGTTTGACGGTACCACGACTGAAAACGGCCAATATTTGTTTTATAACACCTCATACATAGATTCTGCACAATTTATTAAGAGATCTGCTACAATTTATCAAACCAATACATGACTTTCATTAACTTGACAACACTCCAAAATTCTGTAACACTTCTGTAACACTTCTGTAACACTTCTGTAACACGTATTCATTCATGTAACAACGCTCTCAACCAGTCGCAAGACAGATTATGTAGGAGGTGTTATACGGTAATAACTGCTGCAAGGGAGTGGAACAGCATATACCCCTATTCATCAGATCAGCAAATTCCACTCAACAATTCACAAAACCCATTAAGACATATTTATTTCCAAAGTAACCATCATACGTCATTTATTATTTCATATCAAAGCTGGGGTGTTGGGGTGTTACAATATTGCTACCCTGGTGTTCATTTTCGCTTGATATGAACTCCACTAGTGCGACATTGACACACCCCAGGTTCGGCTGTACAGTTCTGGAGTGCCATGGTCGAGCGGTTTAGTGCATCGGATTTGTGTTCTGATGGCCGAGCGGTCAGAATGTGGATTCGAATCACAAACGCAACCGGGGTACTTGTGTCCTTGAGCAAGACACTTTACCATAATTGCTTCTCTCCATCCAGGGGTAAATGGGTACCTATGAGGGCAGAGTTGGCTGTGTTTGATTAGCCCTATATGCACTGTAATGGCAGCAATTGAGCTGTATACTCCCCAGTGAGATGGTTTCAGGAATGATTTATGAGCCTGATGAGCAGGGGTAATAATGTAATGCGCCTTGAGCACCAGTTTGGTGGATACGTGCGCTATATAAGTCTACATTATAATTATTATTATTATGTTTTGTATTGTGCATTTAATTCACTGTAACCGCTGTGATTTGTTTAGGCTTAGGCCAAAAAAAAAAGATGTTGAGTTGCCCCCTCCACCGATCGACCCAAAAGTGCTGAAATCTTGGGTCGGGTTTTTTTATTTTTATTTTTTTCCTCATCATTCATAGGCCTATTTATTAATGAAACTTACCAATTTTCTTTGTATAAAACATAATACGTTTGATTTGTGAAATTTTCCACTTTTGTTACCGGTAAATTTACCGCTACCCAAGACTCAATCTACATGTTTTCAAATCGAATGGCCCCGGCCCTCACATGGTGCACTGCCTTCGCACACACTGTGTGCCAACGATTGCGACTCAATCTACACGTTTTCCAATCAAATGGCCCTCACACGTTGTGCACTGGCTCCCCGCACTGTACGTGTGTCAACGATTGCGACTCGATCTACATGTTTTCAAATCGAATGGCCACTCACATGTTGCATGTTGAGCATTGCACACAATATGGATGAATTTGCTGTGTCAATCACAGCGAAAAGTACAACAAAAATGCTTGGGATACTTTTATTCTGAAGCAAAATTCCTTGCTGATAGGTATACAAATGAAAAACATGGTATGTGGTTTCAGTTCCAATGCATTTCAATCTTAAAATGACAGTCAAGGAAAGAAAAACACAAAAAAATCCCGACCGACCGACCCCTTCAAATATTTTCACTGGAGGGCAACTCAAATTTTTTTTTTGGCCTTATGCTAAAAAGGAGTGTATTTAAATGCAAGTTATTAGGTGTTCGAGCGCGTAGCGCGAACACCTATTGTTTTTGTACTGTTTTTTTTAGGTGTTCGAGCGCGCAGCGCGAACACCTATTGTTTTTGTACTGTTTTTTTTAATTTTACTTCTCCATCTCAGTGGCGCTTGTCCGGCAACAAAGGCATCCTTGCTAAACATTTACAGCCTTCAAAGTTAACACATGAACAGAACATATCAAGCTGACGAAACCGTTGGCTGTGACGTCATGATTACGTCATCAGGTGTCAAATTACGCTAAATCAAAGTTTAATATTTCAAAATATTATATCTCATGAACCACAAAAGATATTTTCACAATCTTTGCATCATCTGGAAGAACTTGAATTATGTGATTTTTCGTTTTTAGACGTGACCCCAATCTGACCTTTCCTTCCGGTCGAAACCGGAAGTTGAACATTTCAAAAAATCATATCTCATGAACCATAGAAGATATTTTCACAATTTTTTCATCATCTTAAAGACCTTGAAATATGTCACATTTCGTTTTCAGACGTGACCCCAATCTGACCTTTCCATCCGGTCGAAACCGGAAGGTTAAGTGAAAGAATATGCTGAATTACTATTCCCTGTATGTACGAATAGCCCATATCGCGCGTGCACAGAATACGTACACACAGCAATATACAGAGTTTAATATAGGCCTACAACGTAAAGGCCTTGTCACACGGGGCAATTTTCGGGCAATTTTCAGGCAATAAAACTTGCTGGCAATGAGATTGCTCGGAGATTGCCCTGTGTGGCATTTCACGCAATCCAGTGGCAATGAGTAGACTGGCTTTCTACTTTGAGGCAATCTGTCGAGGCAATCTCCAATCACATTGCGTATCAGTGATCACGTGACATTTTATCACGGCGGCGGTCATTTAATTCTCGGTTACATGAAAAAAAATACTGAGGAATTTTGCCGTTCTTTTTAACTCCAAAGCAAAATACAAGAAACTAAACTGGTTTACCGAGAAAGAGGAAAATATAATTGCATTATTAAGAGGTAAGTAGACATTATTTAGAGGTATATTAGCCTAGAATGTGCGTTTGTAAAGTAGGCCTATCGTAGACATAATTATTGCATGCACAATCCAATGGAGGTTCGTGACGGACGAAACTGTAGTACTGCATCTATTTCGTGAAAACTATATTGAGTCTACTCTTTCCCTGTTTTTGCAGTGTACCTACATGATTTTAAGTTTGCATTTTAACGAAGGATAATGACTGAGCATGGATAGATGCTATATTGTCCAGAAAAAAAAGTTTAAAAACTGTGCCATGCAGTCAAAGTCAAAAGGGCATCCGTTGCAAAATGCTTCATTGTGTAACTCGCCTACATACATGTACAGTACAGTACATGTATGCAAATCCATGTAAATATATACATGTTCGTTTGTTGTTGTCCCTTCTGCAACTCTGCATGTTCTTCATGTCAGCGAAATATATCCCTAACTCAACCTAAAGAGGTGCTTTTACTTGATTAGTCTGCTAGTAGTAGCCACAAAATTGTCATAGGGGCATCCTGTTTTTTCTGAGCTAGGTTAACCTCAATCTGCCAACATTTGTTGTTTTGTTATTATACTCAGACAACAAACGGGCAATGACCAACTATTTGACTTCTCACCACAGCTTGACACTGCAATTTATTTAAATGCAAACCTGCAAATTAAACATCAAATATAATAACACCAAATAGACAATAATTTTGAAAATGGCAAGGAGCCGGATACCGGACACAGGGCAACCCGGCTTGGACAAACGCACAGGACATACATGTACATGTAACAGGTGGACTACCACGTCCATCCAACATAAATTTATGAACCATTCGTTCATAATCGCATGTGGCCACCACAAGGACAACCATGTCCTTACCAACATAAAACACAAGTGAACAACCTGTCAACGCACCTTGCCTTAACCATCCAACTATGCACACAGTGCATCTATCAATGAAGTATTTTAAAAACATACACAAATTGTTATTCCCCAAGTTGGAAAACGAGGGGGAAAGGATGGCCCCGAAGGAACCGCCGGGCACCCTAAATCTAACTTTACCGTTAATTAACAAAGATAAAGTGTAACCCAGTCCTACTAACACATCAGAAATTCCCGAAGTTGGAAAACGAGGGGGACAGTTATAGATAGCCCGACCGAAACCCGGAAGGTACTATCGTAATAAAATTACATAACCTTGGCCTTTACAAGTAGAAATTACTTGATACAATTTGACCTACAAAATTAAATTATAATACTTCAAATATTTTTCTGTCATTTTCTGCAAAAAATTGCCAAACGCGCAACGCGCGCCCCATGAAAATTGACAGAACCCCAAACCGCAAACCCACAGGCAAAAATTAAAGAGTATTAATACAATCAGTGAAATTATCACAAAAACCAGCATTGCCAGCTTCCGAGAGATGGACACCATCAAACCTATGGAGTGACAAATCTGACCAAATGAACTGTGGGTGCCGCAAAACCATGCACCCATTTTGCTGGCAGCATGTGCGCATCCACCTATTGATCTTTTTACGCTGCTGCTCCATGCTTTTCTGAGAATGAGCGCCAAAATAAAAAACCCGCCGCAAAATTTCAGACCAGAAAACAAGAGTATGTGGAAACTGAGCGCGAACCCACTCCATGAAAATAGAAATTAACTGGCGAACTGAATAAACATCCATAGCAATGAGGTCGTTTGTACCCAAGTGTATAATTAGTATTGCTGGTGGAGGGGAATTTTTGGGCATTGATGAAAGTAGGGCCCACAGGTCACTTAACCTGGCCCCGCCTCTACCCCTCCAATTAGTATCTCACATCAAGTACAAATTAGTATGGTATTTGTATTAAATCATATTTTTCACATAATTATACGGGCTACAATTGGGTCTGGGCTTAATTTCATAGAGCTGCTAAGTCAGAATAAAAATAAAAATCACTGGGCTTGAAATTGGGACCTTAGAATGACAACAGTCAGAATAAAAATTAAAAACACTGGGATTAAACTCAGGACCTCCTACTTATAAGCCAAGAGTGTTACCACTAGACCACTTTCTGTCCTATGGACATTTGTGTTTGAGTTTATTTATAAACCTTAGACATAAACATTAGAATGACATCAGTCAGAATAAAATAGACTCGAACCTAGGACAACCTGGGCTCGAACTTATGACCTCTTACTTACAAGTCAAGAGTCTTATCCACTAGACCACTAGCTGCGCTTAAGATAATGGCGTTTGAGTTTAATTAATTAGAATGACATCAGTCCGAGTAAAAAAAAAAGACACACTGGGTTTGAACCTAGGACCTCCTGCTTACAAGTCAACATTAATATCCACTAGACCAATTGCTGTCGTTGGGACATATGCGTTTGAGTTTAATTATAAACCTTAGATATAAACCTTAGAATGACAGTCAGAATAAAAATAAAAAACACTGGGCTTGAACTCAGGACCTCCTACTTGTTAGTCAAGAGTCTTATCCACTAAACCACTTGCTGTGCTTAAAATAGTTGTATTTGAGTTTAATTATATACCTCTTTTTTATTTAACGTGTTAACACTAGTGTCATAATTATAGACTCTTTCTTAATCTAGTATTTCTTAATCTTGTATTAAATCATATTTTTCACATAATTATACGGGCTACAATTGGGTATGGGTTTAATTTCATAGAGCTGCTAAGTCAGAATAAAAATAAAAATCACTGGGCTTGAAATTGGGACCTTAGAATGACGTCAGTCAGAATAAAAATTAAAAAACACTGGGATTAAACTCAGGACCTCCTACTTATAAGCCAAGAGTGTTACCACTAGACCACTTTCTGTCCTATGGACATTTGTATTTGAGTTTATTTATAACCCTTAGACATAAACATTAGAATGACATCAGTCAGAATAAAAAAAAAAAACACTAGACTCGAACCTAGGACAGTCTGGGCTCGAACTTATGACCTCCTATTTACAAGTCAATAGTCTTACCCACTAGACCACTAGCTGCGCTTAAGATAATGGCGTTTGAGTTTAATTAATTAGAATGACATCAGTCCGAGTAAAAAAAAAAGACTTACACTGGGTTTGAACATAGGACCTCCTGCTTACAAGTCAACATTAGTATCCACTATACCACTTGCTGTTGTTGGAACATATGCGTTTGAGTTTAATTATAAACCTTAGATATAAACCTTAGAATGACATCAGTCAGAATAAAAATAAAAAACACTGAGCTTGAACTCAGGACCTCCTACTTATTAGTCAAGAGTCTTATCCATTAGACCACTTGCTGTGCTGGAAATAGTTGTATTTGAGTTTAATTATATACCTCTTTTTTATTTAATGTGTTAACACTAGTGTCATAATTATAGACTCTTTCTTAATCTAGTGTTTATATCATTAAGTAAGCATATGATTACTGTTATTTCTTTTAAGTCCATATCCCATGAGCTGACTTCCAGATAGAGGGTGCTAAATTTCCCCAAGTATAGACTTTGAGGTTTATAAATTAGAAATTTTAGGGTGGTGGTGGGCGACCAAGTGGCTCAACTGGTTAACCCACCGTGAGATAGAAACCAAAGATTCCCCAGATGGGTTCAAGACCCACCGTGGTACCGAGTCCAGAGTTTAGTTTTTTCCCCTCGGCTAGCTTGCCTGCCTGCCTGGCTGGCTAGCCTGCCTGCCTGGCTGGCTAGCCTGCCTGCCTGGCTGGCTAGCCTGCCTGCCTGGCTGGCTAGCCTGCCTGCCTGGCTGGCTAGCCTGCCTGCCTGGCTGGCTAGCTTGCCAATAAATGTTCTTTAATTCAACTTTTGGACACCATTTCATATTTGGGAAACAAAACAAAACAAAACAACCCCCAATAAACTGAAATAAAATAAAATTCACAAAGACAGAAATATGTTATCACTGAAATAGTATGAGTGATCTCAATGCCACAAATCATCATGTCATGATGATGCTATTGGATGGTGATTTTGAGGAGGAGAGTGACGGAGATGACGAAGATGATGAGGATGAGGATGACGTCCAGCGTCACCTACATCACTGGCATCATCATCATCATGAGATGATCACCAACACCATCACTTGCCTCGTCCCTCCTTTTACACGTGCGCAACTCCGCTGTTCAGCCAAGCGTATAGACTGAAAATAAGCGGGCAAGCTAAACCGGGCATACCCTATCTATCGCATGTGAAGTCCCCACATTGCGTAATTGAAAGGCCGGTGTTCAGAAATATCACAAAAAGGCTGTATTCAGAATGTTCTCGAAAGCCCAATCTATTATATAATATTCCATTTCAAGAACAATATGTTTCACCAAACGATCAGCCTTCTTGAAGATTTATATTCAAGACGAATTCTCAGCAAATGCAGCTGGAAATTCCGTCAACTGTACGCAAGGGGTTAAATGGGACGAATTTCAGTTGCTCTGTCCACTGTCTTTCTCCTATTCGGCCAAGATGGAAGGTGCTGGTGTTCAGGACGACCGTTCCCTTACACCCCGTCAAATAAGACAAGTCTACTTAATCACGTACAGTAGAGCAAATTAGGCCCTAATTTCATCTCGAGAGGAGTTTGCAGAGGTGGTACTGCATGCCTTCCAATCTTCGGGGAATGCCGCAGAAGTGCTCCAGTGGGTATGTGCACAAGAGACACATTTGGATGGAGCTTTACACTACCACATGGCGGTGAAACTTCACCAGCGTCGGCGATGGGTGCTGGTCCGGAATTTTTTGGAACAAGAGAACGGTATCCGGCTTCACTTTTCCTCCACTCACTGTAACTACTACAGTGCATGGAAATATGTGACGAAAGAAGACGTGGCATTTGTTCAATCTGAAGGCCATCCAGACTTGGCGAACGCTTTGTCCCCCAGAACCGCTCAGGCCTCCCAGAGAGTTGCGTTCGAGTTTAATTATAAACCTTAGAATGACATCGGTCCGAGTAAAAAAAAAAGACTTACACTAGGTTTGAACCTAGTACCTCCTGCTTACAAGTCAAGAGAAGCATCCACTAGACCACGTGCTGTCTCTGGGACATTTGTGTTTGAGTTTAATTATAAACGTTAGATAATATAAACCTTAGAATGACATCAGTCAGAATAAAAATTTAAAAAACTGGGCTTGAACTTAGGACCTCCTACTTACAAGTCAAGAGTTTCATCCGCTAGACCACTTGCTGCGCTTAAGATAATTGCGTTTGAGTTTAATACCAAGATTATTTTTATTAAGTTTATTTTCCGGATATTTTTCTTTACAGTGGAAGTGTTGCTGACAAAACTTGAGAAGGAAACAACAGCGGCCAGCGGTTGTTGGACTCTGTTGAATAAAGCAGCCAGGACTGAGGCTTGAACACTCTCCGAATGTCGTGAGCTTAATTAACATTTTCAGTACGTTTTCTTGTTCGTCCATGTTGCAGGATAGTCGATTGCGCCAATGTACGAATTGAGATGACGCGACGGCCGTTCAGTATGCCTTTCTAACAAAATATGAACAGAATGATGTCACCAAAATGTATTTAGAATAAGGATAGGAAAATTCAGTTAAGGTTATGGCAATTTTTCAGTAGAAATTTTATGCCATATTTTGTAATTTTTGTTTTCTCCAAAAATCTTCAGTTTGTGCACAAATTAAATAAGTAGCCTAGTGATTGTTTACTGCACTTTTCCTTAATTTTTTACCCTTCTCAAATAAACTTACATAGACAATTATTTCACAGGAAAAATGCACAATATTCATGACACAATACATGTACTTGTAGGTCCTGCTCCCTGAGGCCTCTCTCAGACATCTCTCACAATCACATGAAACTATGAGTGTCACTATATGAGATTCGGCAATTTCCTTAAATACCTTTCTCTTTTGATGTGAGTTTCGTGCGAGAACATTTCTTTAATTTATTACATTGTCAAGAATAATTGTGTGCAATTTTGAAAACAAACCAATGCCCTTTTCAATTTCAATCGTCCAGCTACTCCAAAATTATACACTATTTTCCCCATTCACATAAATTAGAACTTCTCTGAAATTTCAAATACTTTATTCCATGTACTTATAAAACTTAACTTATTTTTTACAGCATGTTCACTCCGATGTATCATGGCTCAGTTCCAGCCTACAGCACCCCCGACACGGCGTTGACACCACATCCAAATACAGTATCGTAACCAGTGGCGCACCCAAGGGTGGGGGGGGGGGGGTTTGGGGGGGCTCGAGCCCCCCCCCCAGGGCCCGCTGATGTTTTATTTTTTTTTTAAAGGAGCCAGGAAAGAGAGCAAAATCTGAGCCCAAGTCTTGTCTACAGAGGAGTTCGGCAAGGAGTATAGGGCAGTGGTACAAGGGATGGGGACTCAGGAGACTCAAGCTCCCCTCCAAAAGTTTTCCATTTATTCCACTCACTATTATATTTTACGGCGTTGCGTATGCATGTGCATGTAAGCTTGAAGGGCCACCAGTAACAAGCATTTTTACACATTCTCCCCCCCCCCCTGCCATGGTGCACCCTGATCAGGGAGCAGCTTTACTTAATTTTATTTTCATTTTCTGTTGTCCGTTTCTCTTGTTGAGGTCGTTGACTGTCGTTGAGGTTACTCGTAAAATTTAAACACGCCCGCATTATAATCAACTCCTTTCCAGTTTGGCCCAGGATTGGGTTTTAATTTACAAAGATTATGTGACACTCTTTTAGCAAACACCGATTGGATAATATTGGGATTTGGTTTTGCCGCCAAATTCGTGTTTGAAAAAATTTAGCTCCGCCCGGAATGATCACAAACTTTACGTCCACGCAATGAAAGTATTTAACTATAGAAATCTTGCAGACGAAACAAGCTCAAGTTCTTTACATCAAGAGGAGGAAATTATATGGAAGGTAAACCCTACGAGTCCGAATCATGCCATAATGTCTTCTTTTTATGACTAGAAACCACCAGGAAACATTTAACATGTGCCGTAGGTTCACTGACGAGCACGACTAGGGACATGGCTGCAGCCGCGCCAGCGGTTATGGTTTGGGTCAGCCATGTCTCTCCCCCATATTGGATTTCAAATAAAAATATTTTGAGCCCCCCCCCCCCCCCAATCAAATCCTGGGTGCGCCACTGCAACAAAGTGGTTTCAATTGATTGTGGGGGGAGGGAAGTGTGTAACCACAAAAGTCAAGTCATGAAACCCAACAGACAGTTAAAATATGTATTTCATTGTTTTATTAGCAATTTACAAGCACCCATACAACTCTTTGATTATTTCAATGTCTAAAAATTTATGTACAAAATGGCATCTGATCTTAAGGTTGTAATTCTGTATTATGGATGCAGCTAAAGACATTTTGCCAATCATGTGTACAACCTTGAAAATGTAAAAATCAATGTAGAATTTGTTTTCAAATTTTATAAATTATTTTTAATTATTTGCAGTATAGGTGAAAACAAAGACAGTTTATAAGCATGTCACAATAAGGAGATCCTTGATTACAGTATTACTATCATTGTCAATTTATCATATTTTTGTTATAAACTTGACCTGAAAGTGAAGTATATTATAAATAAAGATCACTCGGTATACAAACATGCAGTCCATCAGTTAAATTTATTTTAATTTGTACAAGACTTAATACCAAGCGATAAATACCAATGTTGGCTTCATTTAAATCTAAAATTGAAAGGTTTTTCCATAAACAAAATGAAAAGGGCAACCAATTATCAGATTTGATCCAGTGGATATAATTACATTTAATTTTGTTTGAATTGGGAATTATTTACTTTTTGACAAAAACTCTTCTGCGGGGGGCAGTGGAAGATGGAAAGCACGGATGCAAGCTTTCTTCCAACTTTATCATGTAGTAGTTATAAGCTTGTTTTCTAATGAAAGGCCAATTAGCTGAAGGAAAGGAAAGGGGAAATATTTATATGGTCTTCCATGCTTCATTGTCTTCAGTAACCCCCAACTCCCCCAAACAATTTAACCCACACTTCCTACTCTTTGAATTTGTAGCCAAGTTTAATCCAGTTACTATACATGTAGTCCCCTTCTATCCTAAATCAACTTTGTGACTTTATGCCCATAATAACGCTGAATAGGTTGATCTGGCTACCTACAACCCTGGCAAACTATTTTCATATGAGTGATTTTTAATGTTGATTTATCATCTAGCATGGTTTTTGAAAAGCATGTGTTGGGCTAGTGTCAATATTTAAAATAAAAAACATTGTGTTCCAAGTCACACTTGTTAATTTCTAATGTATTGCTTAAATCTCACAACATTTCCAAGTTCAACAGACAATATCTCAAGAACTAAATGACCTATTAGAAAAAAAAAAAGAAAAACAATTGAATTCCTTACATTAATAGCTTGTAATTCTTGTGAAATGGGTTACCATAAATGCTTGCCAATGGTCCAATTAGTGGCACACGAAGTAACGATTTTTTTACAAATTTTAAAAGGTCATATCTAATAGCTTCAATTTGATGTATAAGTTGACAAATTTGTTATTTTTTCATAATCATGAGGAGGTCATAATTCATAAGTTCAAATTCAACACATTCTAACGCAAAATTGATATGTCTTTTGAATATGAAATTGATATTGTTATTATAAAAGATGATAAACCCTTGCACAATATGATATTGACATCATCGATGATAATTTGATTGAACCGGAAGTTGACTCGAACACCGTGTGTTTGTTCTAACAAACACATTAGCTCTAGTTTTTTTAAAGTTTTTTTTAACTTCTTCATCTCAGTGGCGGCTGTCCGGCAACAAAGGCATCCTTGCTAAGCATTTACAGCCTTCAAACTTAACACATGAACAGAACATTACAAGCTGACGAAACCAAATAAACTTGATGCCATTTTTCTATTACGGAATGATGTTTTTCGAGGCATTTTTCGAACTAAAACGCAGACGACGAAACGTATAATTAACGTAAAGCCTACACTTTTCCCCAATTGACGCACCACGCATTTTTCGGAATCCTTCATATTACTACTGTGCATTAGTATTCTCAATTGGTGTCAATTTCGTAGCCGGGACACTGCAATGTGTCACTTCGCGCTGTACCCGAAAATCACACAGTGCCGTGCAGTTCATATCATGTCGCGACGCGTCGGTGCAATCCCATCATTGAACTGTCTTTGTTGCATGGTTTTGTGTCACAGTATCTTTGTAAGTAGAACAAATAACATTATTCTTAACAGTCATACACTGTTAGCATGAACAGACATTTGTAGAAAAACCTATTTAGTTTCGCGTTTTGATGCTTGCCAAAGAAGTTATATTTCGTGTGGGTCCTCAGTCATGTCAGTGTTGTTGTTTTGCATCGGTCATGAATATTGTGGAGGAGTCAAGGTGCATGACTACCAGTACCACTGGGCCAAAAATGAGGAAAAATGCTTATAAGTTATATATAGACCATCGATCAACTATGGAGAAAGGCATAGACTGAACAAACAGGTGCTTAGCAGCATCTACTTGGACATGGTGGATTCTGGGTGAGTATCATGATCAATATTAATTTGCATTGCCATCGGTAGACATAACATTAACAATGAATTAACATGATGTACATGTGTACATAATGAACACAATCATGACAATGCCCCCTGGCAATTATGTGAAACCCCTGATTACATACTGTACATATTTGACAGGAAAAATTGTGAAAGTGAAGCTTCTATTTTGGTTTAGATTCTTATATTATCAAACATTTTTATTTGGTTGGGACACATGACTAATGACCAAATTAATTTGTCCAAAGTGCTTTTATCTTAGAGAAACAAAAACAAATTATGAAAAAATTATTGAAAAATTCAAGAAGTTACCATGACATAACTTTATGAAACACGAGGGGGACCACCTATTTTTAATAAATTTTCACAGATTTTTACATGTACATTTTTCAAGAGATCTAATGTTAACGTGTTACAGTGTTGAAGTTAATGTTCATTATCAAATACCAATGATGAACATTTCATTTAGTTTTAATGGTTGTTTATTACAAAAAGTTAAGGTTTAGTGCAATTTGTTATTATTTTTTGCTACAGCAGTACTGGCATTTCAGTCCAAGAGAAGGGGCGTATCTGATAACCACCTTTCCAATCCATGTCAGTTAAACAACATTTATTTAAATCTAAGCCCTTACTCCTATTTTCAATCTTAAATCTTTTTTTAAAAAGAGGACAGAAACATCTTGCAACTTGAGCTATGCAGAATTGATGCTGGGTGTGATTTTCGACATAATGAAGCAGTAGTCGTCAGTCAATGGAATTGGTAATTTGGGCCCCTTATACTATTATTGCTTGTTTGCACCTCCCCTTCCCTAGTTCTTGGATTCTATAGTGCTGCAATGATAGCCAAAGAATTTTAGAAAACAAATGTGTTGGTTCATCACCAGTGGCAGTACATGCCATCACCAAGAACTTGGGGGGAGGGGGCAGGCATTTTATTCCAAAATTACCGATTCCAATGACAACCCCTGAATGACACCCATTCTGAACTGTCACTAAATCGTACATACAGAGCATACATTTATTATAAATGCAGATTGTTTCTGTTTTTTTGTCAACAAAGGATCATAGTTGGGTTCATTTACACTGAAGTCATTTCACTCGTTAGTGTTACATGTGTAAGACCATGTACACTCATTTCTAGATTGGTTGCAAGTAGGTTAAACAGGTCAACAAAGTGGTTTCAATTGATTGTGGGGGAGGGAAATGTGTAACCACAAAAGTCAAGTCATGAAACCCAACAGACAGTTAAAATAAATATGTATTTCATTGTTTTATTAGCATTATTTACAAGCACCCATGGAACTCTTGATTATGTACAAAATTTATGTACAAAATGGCATCTGATCTTTAGGTTGTAATTCTGTAGTATGGATGCAGCTACAGACATTTTGCCAATCATGTGTACAACCTTGAAAATGTAAAATCAATGTAGAATTTGTTTTCAAATTGTATAAATTATTTTTTAATTATTTGCAGATTAGGTGAAAACAAAGACAATTTATAAGCATGTCACAAAAAGGAGATGCTTGATTACAATGTCACTATCATTGTCAATTTATCATATTTTTGTTATAAACTTGGCCTGAAAGTGAAGTATATTATAAATATAGATCACTCTCAGTATACAAACACGCAGTCCATCAATTAAATTTATTTTTGTACAAGACTTAATACCAAGAGTGGCCGAGCGGTCTAGCTTACCGGATTCAAGTTCTGGTGTTAGCAGCAGAATGTGGGTTCGAATCCCGGCCGTGACACTTGTGTCCTTGAGCAAGACACTTAACCATAATTGCTTCTCTCCACCCAGGGGTTAAATGGGTACCTGTGAGGGCAGAGTTGGTTGATTAGCCCTATATGCGCTGTAATGGCAGCAATGAGCTGTATACTCCCCAGGGAGCTGAGATGGTTTCAGGAATGATTTATGAGCCTTATGAGCAGGGGTAATAATATGCGCCTTGAGCACCACTCAGTTGGTGGATACGTGCGCTACATAAGTCCACTTATTATTATTATTATTAAGAGATAAATACCAATGTTGGCTTCATTTAAATCTAAAATTGAAAGGTTTTTCCATGAACAAAATGAAAAGGGCAAGCAATTATCAGATTTAATCCAGTGGATATAATTACATTTAATTTTGTTTGAATTGGGACTTATTTACTTTTGACAACTCTTCTGCGGGGGGCAGGGGAAGATGGAAAGCACGGATGCAAGCTTTCTTCCAACTTTATCATGTAGTAGTTATAAGCTTGTTTTCTAATGAAAGGCTGATTAGCTGATATCCATACAAGCTTTGAAGACTGCAGACATCAGCTATTTGATATAAGCTGTATTGTTTCTTCTTCATCCAACTACTATACGGCTGTGCTTTGAGTAGACTCTGTGATACCCGCTACATGAACATGGATGAAAGGCACAATTATTAGCTAACTTTCTGTTATGTTCCATGTAGGGAAAAATTAATCACAACATGGAAATGGAAATCTCAGGAGTGTAAAGACTCTTCTCTCACAGGGTAACTTTGCCTTGGTAAAGTTGGAAAAACAAGGAAAGGGCAAATATTTATATACTCTTCCATGCTTCAGTGTCTTCAGTATAACCCCCAGCTCCCCCAAACAATTTAACCCACACTTCCTGCTCTTTGAATTTGCAGCCAAGTTTAATCCAGTTACTATACATGTAGTCCCCTTCTACCCTAAATCAACTTTGTGACTTTATGCCCATAATAACGCTGAATAGGTTGATCTGGCTACCTACAACCCTGGCAAACTATTTTCATATGAGTGATTTTACATGCTGATTTATCATCTAGTATGGTTTTTGAAAAGCATGTATTGGGCTAGTGTCAATATTTAAAATAAAAAGCATAGTGTTCCAACTCGTGTGGTTCCTCAGTGGTGTTGTTTTGCATCGGCCATGAATATTGTTGGGGAGGCAAGGTACATGACTACAAGTACCACTGGGCCAAAAAAAATGAGGAAAAATGCTTATTAGGCTTGATAGACCATCAATCAACTATGGAGAAAGGCATAGACTGAACAAACCGGTGCTTAGCAGCATCTACTTGGACATGGTGGATTCTCGGCGAATATCTTGCATTGCCATTGCGGTAGACATAACATGATGTACATGTGTACATAATGAACACAATTATGTCAATGTCCCCTGGCAATTATGTGAAACCCCTGATTACATACTCTACATATTTGACAGGAAAAATGGTGAAAGGGAAGCTTCAATTTTGGTTTAGATTCTCATATTATCAAACATTTTATTTGGTTGGGACACATAGGCCTAATGACCAAATTAATTTGTCCAAAGTGCTTTTATCTTAGAGAAACAATAAAAAAAAATTGTAAAAATTCAAGAAGTTACCAGACATAACTTTATGAAACATGAGGGGGAGCACCTATTTTTAATAAATTTTCACAGATTTTCCCAAAATTTTCAGGAGATCTAATGTTAAAGTGTTACATGTACAAGGTTGAAGTTAATGTTCATTATCAAATACCAATGATGAACATTTCATTTAGTTTAAGGTTGTTTATTACAAAAAATTTAGGTTTAGTATAATTTTTTATTATTTTTTGCTATAGCAGTACTGGCATTTCAGTCCAAGAGAAGGGGTGTATCTGATAACCACCTTTCCAATCCATGTCAGTTAAACAACATTTATTTAAATCTAAGCCCTTACTCCTCTTTTCAATCTTAATTTTTTTTTAGAAAGAGGACAGAAACATCTTGCAACATGAGCTATGCAGAATTGATGCTGGGTGTGATTTTTGACATAATGAAACACTAGTTGTCAGTCAATGTAATTGGTAATTTGGGCCCCCTTATACTTGTATTGCTTGTTTGCCCCTCCCTTCCCTAGTTCTTGGATTCTATAGTGCTGCAATGATAGACCAAAGAATTTTAGAAAACAAATGTGCTGGTTCATCACCAGTGGCAGTACATGCCATCACCAAGAACTTGGGGAAGGGCAGGCATATTATTCCAAAATTACCGATTCCAATGACAACCCCTGAATGTCACCCATTCTGAACTCACTAAATCGTACATACAGAGCGTACATTTATTTTAAATTCAGATTGTTTCTGTTTTCTTGTCAACAAAGGATCATAGTTGGGTTCATTTACACTGAAGTCATTTCACTTGTTACATGTGTAAGACCATGTACACTCATTTCTAGATTGGTTGCAAGTAGGTTAAACAGGTCAATAAAGTGGTTTCAATTGATTGTGGGGGAGGGAAATGTGGAACCACAAAAGTCAAGTCATGAAACCCAACAGACAGTTAAAATAAATATGTTTTTCATTGTTTTGTTAGCAATTTACAAGCACCCATGGAACTCTTGATTATTTCAGTGTCTAAACATTTATGTACAAAATGGCATCTGATCTTTAGGTTGCAATTCTGTAGTATGGATGCAGCTACAGACATTTTGCCAATCATGTGTACAACCTTGAAAATGTAAAATCAATGTAGAATTTGTTTTCATATTTTATGAATTATTTTTTAATTATTTGCAGATTAGGTGAAAACAAAGACAATTTATAAGCATGTCACAAAAAGGAGATGCTTGATTACTAATGTCACTATCATTGTCAATTTATCATTATATTTTTATTATAAACTTAACCTGAAAGTGAAGTATATTATAAATAAAGATCACTCTCAGTATATAAACATGCAGTCCATCAATTAAAATTATTTTTGTACAAGACTTAATACCAAAACATAAATACCAATGTTGGCTTCAATTAAATCTAGAATTGAAAGGTTTTTCCATAAACAAAATGAAAAGTGCAATTATCAGATTTAATCCAGTGGATATAATTACATTTAATTTTGTTTGAATTGGGAATTATTTACTATATGACAACTCTTCTGCGCGGGGCAGTGGAAGATGGAAAGCACGGATGCAAGCTTTCTTCCAACTTTATCATGTAGTAGTTATAAGCTTGTTTTCTAATGAAAGGCTAATTAGCTGAAGGAAAGGAAAGAGGAAATATTTATATGGTCTTCCATGCTTCAGTGCCTTCAGTAACCCCAACTCCCCCAAACAATTTAACCCACACTTCCTGCTCTTTGAATTTGCAGCCAAGTTTAATCCAGTTACTATACATGTAGTCCCCTTCTACTCTAAATCAACTTTGTGACTTTATGCCCATAATAACGCTGAATAGGTTGATCTGGCTACCTACAACCCTGGCAAACTATTTTCATGAGTGATTTTACATGTTGATTTATCATCTAGCATGGTTTTTTGAAAAGCATGTGTTGGGCTAGTCTCAATATTTAAAATAAAAACATTGTGTTCCAAGTCACACTTGTTAATTTCTAATGTATTGCTTAAATCACAACTTTTCCAAGTTCAACAGCCAATATCTCAAGAACTAAATGACCTATTAGAAAACAAAAAACACAATTGAATTCCTAACATTAATAGCTTGTAATTCTTGTGAAATGAGTTACCATTTTGCCAATGGCCCAATTAGTGGCACACTAAGTAACGATTTTACAAATTTTAAAAGGTCATATCTCAGCTTCAGTTTGATGTATAAGTTGACAAATTTGTAATTTTTTCATAATCATGAGGAGGTCATATGACCTTCAAACCACCTAATCTGACCTTTACTTGCTGTCCAAACAGGAAGTTCAAATTCAACACATTCTAACGCAAAATTGATATATCTTTTGAATATGAAATTGATATTGTTATTATAAAAGATGATAAACCTTGCACAATATAATATTTACATCATCGTTGATAATTTGATTGAACCGAAGTTGACTGAACACCGTGTGTTTGTTCAAACAAACACTTAAGCTCTAGTTATTATTTATGTATACAAATGAATGGACACAGCTGTCTAAAATGGAGTCGAGACTGGCAACCTAGCTGTCCAATACGTAATACTAATGCCCTGGATAGTGGGTACCAAAGTAACGAACAGAGATTTTATAATCGCCCTTACACACCGACGGATGTGTGAAGCATTGTACACCTGCCAAGCTTTCCGACTCGAGTGTCTGTGGAAAATCAATTGTGTATGTCCCGACGCAAGAATTTCATCAATCTAAAAAGAGATTTCCTTCCAAAAATAATATATATTTTAAGTGATATTTGGACAACCTTCCACCCCGTTGTAATGTTTTAGCAAGTAGACCAAGGTAAAACGGATATGTCTAGGCCTAAGTAGCTTGAAAATATAATTTGTGCATGAGATAAAAATTCATTTTTATTTCGTGAAAATTGCACAATTTCAAAAAAGCCAGCAGTCCATGGTATAATGCAGCATCGGAGCATCAGGGGTAAGTTTAAATGTTAATGTGTTAAAATATCATACCTCAAAACTCAAATCACAATGCATTTTATATATACACGCATCGGTTTTTTAAAATAACAACTGAAATCCGATAACGCAGTACACTATGTACACAATTAAGGGGTGAGGTTTTGAACTTGTTGGGGGGGGGGGCGGTCAAGATGTTTTTTTTTTTAAGAAATACAAATTAGTGGCTTTGTTTTACATGTCATTATGGTCTCTCCTAGCCTTTATTCAAGGCCCACGCGGCAGCCCAGAACACAACCCATGCACGAAACGACCACGCACGCAAAGCGTGGACTTCCCGATGACCCGGGTTGCCGCGTGCGCTTTGACTAAAGGCTATGGTCTCTCCAGGAAACTTGTTTTAATTAATTGATGTAAATTGCAACGAAAAAAAGGGAGGTTTCAGGATCTTTGGACACGCCCACCCAGTACAGGTTGCTTTGCATGTAGGTCTATATACACAATACAAGACAATGAAGGCATTTATATAGCGCTCTTACACAAACGGTATCAGCAGCTTTTACAGTGAGATGCAAGCACAATTTAAAATACACAGTGCCTAAAATATATGAGTCTTGAGAGATGTTTTAAATTGACTCAATGAAGAAGCATGTATTGATTCCAAGAAAGCAAGGCTACTGTAGAAGATCAGCCAACATTGGCAATACTATAAGGCCTATAGCTTACATTACCTTTCATTATAGCCTGTCTTGATTCGGGTTTTGTCAATATTGCCAATGTTGTACTTTGCCTTTAAAAATGTATCGCCCATGCTTTACCGGCAATTTCTGATTGTGTGTTTGTTTTCGTTGGAACATGGATGATCTTCCTATCTTCCTAGGAATACAAAAACTTACATATTTAACGAAATAGTTATGAGAAGCTTGGTTTAACGTAAAAAAAAACAAGTGGCAAAAAAGAATTTAAGCAAGACCCGCCATAAATTCATTTCGTACGTTTTTACTGCAAAACAATGTTTCTCGCGGTTATTTTGAGAAATGTGTAATTTTACAGCATTTGTACTCGCTTACTAAAATAGCTATGTTCCAATGAAAAATAAATTGTCCGTTAAAACAGCGGAAGTTGCCGTCAAATTAGCGAAAAACACGGGCGATTGAAGACAGTTCATATTGTCCTCAGTCTCCCAGAATTATTTGAATGAAAGATCGTTAACTTGTGTCCCACTGATTCAAATTGTGGCAATTTAATTGATGTACATGTATTATGGTGTATAACGATTAAATTATAATTAAGGCTTAAAAGATAATGGGTTCTGTGAGTTTTGTTAACCTTTGTTACGCTATAGATGCTTAATATTATAGCTACCAGATTGTGAAACTCACTGTTTAAAAAAAATGTAAAGATTGTTTGTGGTGACACCCAGCGGCGTAGCCACTGGGGGGGGGGGGGCCCTTGGGGCACGTTCCCCCACAAATTTCAAGTCCCCCCCCCAGGTGCCCACCACGAAAAAATCACGATAGTGCCCCAAAAAAGAAAAGAAAAGGGAAAAACCCCATACCCCTGACCCCCCTCCCCCACTGAAAAGCAATGCCCCCCTGTGCTCCCCCACTGAACATGTCCTAGCGACGCCGCTGGTAACACCATGTGAAATTCTCAAATTCGGTAATAACTAGTTCTGAAAAGAACTGGAGGTTACAACTCGACGATTAGGGGTGTGCGTTTTCGGATATTTGTGGAACCGGATAACAGAAATCAGGAAACTTCGGATACCCGGATAGCCGTTTTCATTTTGTTGAAAACATGCCCGGTGGTGAACAAATACATGCGCTGTAAATGGTAACAAAATTGATCTTTATAATACAGAAGATACCATACTTAAATCGATCTTTTCGTTACTGTGTCGTTTTTATTAAAGTAAAACAATTAGGCAAACATTCCCTCCTACGCTGCTGGTTTGATAAGTTGTTTGAAGCAGCCGCTGCCAGGCCCTTTGCAGCTTTAACGATTCGATACAAATGTATCACAAACAGTTTGAGAAAAGTGTATAGTGAAAATGTCCGTGAAATACACTACAAAAGCGTTATTGGGTGTAATCTCTTGAATTTAAAGATAATTGTCTGTAAAGTGTAAACATTACATTGTTCAAGAGTGACAGATTTCTGTTCACTCCACTCAAATGTTAAGTCCAATTTAAAAAGTCGCATACGGGTAATTGGAACCGAAAATAGAACCGGGTAATGACAGTTTTGGTCAGGTATCCGGATTACCGGCGGCGGCACAGCCCCCAGCTCTGATCGTCTTCAGGAGAATTATGGCGCCGGACTCTGGGTGATGCTGCTGCTGCTTAGTTGACTGCTGGAGGATTCTGTGTGAAGACTGGATGCTGGAGGATTAGTGAGTTGTAGCGTACGGGCGGGAAACAGTTGAACTGGGATCGCTTGGAGTGGTGGAGAAGTGTACTCACCGTCTGGAAGGACGATCAGAGCATACTGATCGAAACGCCGAGTTGTAACCGCCAGTTCTTTCATCAGACTCTGACTTATCTTTACTACTCAATTTGAGAATTTCACATGGTGTCACCGCAAACAGCCTTTACTTATCCTTTTTCATCATGCAAGATACAAATATTGTTTAAAAGTAGTGTATAACTTACGTTCTTGTGCACAGTACGGATTAGCCTGTTTCAGATTAAGGCTCTCACGCAGCGTCTTTGAAACAAAAGTACGCAGCATCGTGGACAGAGTAAATGTGCTAGAGAATCCTACCAGGCCGAGCGCCTTTTGTGTCTTTTTCTTCGTAGGATAAACAAATATTCAAAAAAGACAAATATAATCCTTGATTATGAATTTGTTGTGTCAAGTTAAGCGCACGGGCTGTAAACAGAGCTAAAATCCTTGAAAAGTCGCCAAAAAGGGGGTGTTTTTTACACATTTGAGGCCATAACTCCAAAACGGCTTGATCTTTCAAAAGTTCTTTCGGAGCGATGACAACAGTTCAATCTTTTCAGCTAACTATTCATATTTGTTAAAAATATAGGGTGGTGGAAGTTTGGTGTTGTCAAAATCGGTTGAAAATTTTGAATTTGGTGTATTTTGTGTGTAACAGCTGTGTTTTTGTCGAAATTTCTTGCCTTGCGTGCGTTTGACATGTTGTTTATTGTAACTCACGAACTATATGGTCTATAAAAAGTCTTTCCGGAATGTGACAGCTCATTCCTCTCCTCCTCCTTATCATGATTCTAACAATTGTTTTGATTTGGATAAACTTTGGTTGTGTCAGTCAATTTGCATTTAATCGGAGAGTCTGTTTCAAGGGTATATTCTCTTTACTACACAAACCCCGCCAAATTTATTATTTTTCAACGACACACAACTGAGACCATCTCGATTTGATTTAGCCAAGTTTTCATGGTAAGAATTTCATTTATATGACCAATTATCAACATAGTTGTAAGAGATAATATTCTACAGATTTCCAAGCGTGTTAAAATACTGTTCTTTTGTGGTATATTTGGGATAGAAAATATCGAAGAAAATGTCTCAACCATGTTTCAAGATCGGTCAAAAATCAACCTTGGTATGCCGTGTGTGGTCCACAGTTATTGGGTCAGAGCATTTTGTTTTAGGAGGATTAAAGCATGAATGGAGGGATATACGGGTGTATACAATGGATTTGTTCAGTGAGTTCTATCATTCCATATTTGCCTGGCCACACTAATTTTTTCATTTTTAACAACAATAAATATAGTCTTAATTGAGCATCTGAAATTGTACTACATTGATTGGAAAAGTGGTAATATGAACACATGACACAGACAGCAGTATCGTTCTTGTCCTGCTTGCAATGCCATTTTATATAGTGATAAAAATAATGTTCGATTTTAAATCGCTTCATATACTGTGTAATCGTAATTAGTGAAAAACTTTGCCAACCTCAAAGACACTCACCCTCCGATCTCCACATGTTCAAACATTAAAAATAATTTACCATGATTTACTGTTATGTAAGTATAAACAATTATTGATTTGTAAATAAAACGAGTTTGGCAAATCAAAAGTGTAACCAGTATTATGTAGTACTATTTCTCTGTGAGAGCACACGACGAATATACCACCCCTGTACTGAACAAATGGTATAAGGCCCAAATTCCTTAGAATTTTTTATCTAACGAAAATTTCCCACACAGAACGGACGGTTCTCACACAGACCAACACACACAAACTCTCGATTTTTCCTGTGTTCTTAGGTTGACATTTTGCGTGAAACAAATCCATATGACGGTAATCATGTATAATTCACGATCTTCCGTTGCCCTCCTTCGGTGAAAAGCTGGTCTTGTTTCGTGATGCATGTGTTTGGCAGCTTCCCGAGAAGACGACAACTGAAAAAAAAAAATTAATAAAAAAAAACAGATGAAGGCCCAAAACAAAGGTCCAAAAAGAAAACTGCCGCTCAAACTCACCACAGACTAACATTACTTTGGGTAAAAAGGATATGTGTCCACATACATCTGTGCTGCTGCTAAATACAGCAGATGAGAATCCATAACAAAAAGCTAATTCCTAATGGTGCTCATTGGTCGGTATTTGTCAGTATCAATTCACAGACTTAGGTAACAGACAACAGCTAGTCGTTTGTTAAATGTTGGAAAGATTGGTACATGAATGACACTACGTTTCCTATTCTTTCTTTAAAGGAAGGTGAATTACCTTAATAATTATTTTAGGTATTACCACAGAGAAAGGACCAGATGGTATTACACACAAATGTCCCATTCTTTCTGAAGAGATGTTTTATTAATATGTTAATAATAATTCTTGTGTGCCGAAAATATTCCTGCATCCTAGGCTCGATAATTTTTGACAAAGATTATTGCGTTTAAATGGAGATAAAAGAGCAGTTGGTACTGGTTAAAAAAAGCAACAACGAAAAACACGTTAAATATGTCAATTACCTGATATAAAAATATAAATAAAGCGCATTTTGAACTGTTATAATAATACTAATAATAATGTGGGATCTCCTATATATGGCGCACGTATCCACTCAAACTGGTGCTCAAGGCGCATTATATTATTACCCCTGCTCATCAGGCTCATAAACTGTCATTCCTGAAACCATCTCAGCTCCCCCTGGGGAGCATTACAGCTCAATTTCTGCCATTATGCTAAAGCGCATATAGGGCTAATCAACACAACAACCAACTCTGCCCTCAGGCAAACC
>CM055816.1:60678042-60696725 GCA_029582265.1 Zoroaster sp. YZ-2022
CATTGTTTTCTCTCTCGGAGGACAAACATTTAGTTTTGGAATTGTTGTACTAACTTACAAAATATCGATTGTGATAGCACCTCAAACTGGGCATATTTCAAGGGATGTTTGATACCATCATCTAACTTAACACCAAGTAGGTTTTATGTAAAGCTATGATCCATTTATGTTTATGGTAGAAATTACCAGTAGTGTGAAGGGAGCTTAAATATAATTATAGAATTCAAGCATTGTTTTCACTTTGTACACATCTGCGTATAGTGATATTATTATTTAAAAAAAGCATTGTCATTGTTGTAATATCTATGCAAAATATTATGCAACGACATGAACGCTTACCAGCAATGTGGTATTTAATTCCCCTAACGACTTTTTTCATGCCAGAGCGCCCTCAACAGAGGTCATTCATGTTGCGGATAACTCTCAGAAACTGGCAACACCGTGTTAGACCAACGTAAAAGAAAACATAAAAGGTCGAAATAAATAAGAGTGCTTTTACTGTTCGTCGATTGTACCCAAGCAATGTTGGGACAAAAACATCTCCGGTTTCAGACCCGCGTGTCAGCATTTTATTTATTTGTTGTTATTTATTAGGTGTTCGAGGCGCAGCGCGAACACCTATTGATTTATTACTGTTTTTAGGTGTTCGAAGCGCAGCGCGAACACCTATTATTTTATGCTGTTTTTTTTACTTCTTAATCTCAGTGGCGACTGTCCGGCAACAAAGGCATCCTTGCAAAGCATTTACAGCCTTCAAACTTAACACATGAACAGAACATAACAAGCTGACGAAACCGTTTTCTGTGACGTCATGATTACGTCATCAGGTGTCAAAACGTTTAAATATTTAAAACGTTTCATATACGTTGCATGAATAAATTAAACGTTGCATGAATAAATTAAAGATCGTTTTGCGCCGCAAAACTGGCCCTGAAACGCTGGTTACACACGCTAACAGCGTCGATCTCGATTGTACATGTAGATCCATTGTAACCAAATATCGTGTACTACACGATATTTGGTTACAATCGAACTATCATCTTCAATCGAATCACTGCTGTTCCATATGTGTTGCCGTGGATCACCAATACGGTCATAAAGGTAAGTATCTTTTTGATAGGTTACTTTTTTGATAGGTTACTTTAAGTTACTTTTGATAGGATTTCCTGTATTTATCTTCGTGTTTTTATACAAGAAAAACATTTTTAAGCTGTCCATTCGTCGTTGCATTGTGCCTGTTTAACTAACAATAACATGGCTAACGTTAGTTAGGCCTACATGAACATACTTTGGACAGTAAACAACTAACAAAATATGAACAGATGTCACCAAAATGTATTTAGAATATAAATAAGGATAGGAAAATTCAGTTAAGGTTATGGTAATTTTTAGTAGAAATTTTATGCCATATATTTTGTAATTTTGTTTTCTCCAAAATCTTCAGTTTGTGCACAAATTAAATAGGTAGCCTAGTGATTGTTTAGTGCACTTTTCCTTAATTTTGTACCTTCTCAGATACAAAACTTACATAGACAATTATTTCTCAGGAAAAATGCACAATATTCATGACACAATACATGTACTTGTAGGTATTGCTCCCTGAGGCCTCTCTCACTAGACATCTCTCACTATCACATGGAATTATAAGTATAGTGAGTATATGTGACTCGGCAATTTCCTTAAATACCTTTCTCTTTTGATGTGAGTTTCATGCGAGAACATTTCTTTAATTTATTACACATTGTCAAGAATAATTGTGCAATTTTGAAAACAAATCAATGCCATTTTAAATTTTAATGGTCCAGCTACTCCAAAATTATACACTATTTTCCCCATTCACATAAATTAGAACTTATCTGAATTTTCAAATACTTTATTCTTGGTCCATGTACTCATAACACCTTCCTATTATTTTTTACAGCATGTTCACTGTGACATATTATTTTCCTCATTCACATAAATTAGAACTTCTCTGAAATTTCTCTACAATGATAGACCAAAGAATGTAAAAAAAAAAAGAATTAAAAAAAACACAAATGTGTTGGTTCATCACCAGTGGCAGGACATGCCATCACCAAGAACTTGGGGAAGGGGGCAGACATTTTTCATGCGAGAACATTTCTTTAATTTATTACACATTGTCAAGAATAATTGTGTGCAATTTTGAAAACAAACCAATGCCATTTTCAATTTTAATGGTCCAGCTACTCCAAAATGATACACTATTTTCCCCATCCACATAAATTAGAACTTATCTGAATTTTCAAATACTTTATTCTTGGTCCATGTACTTATAACACCTTCCTATTATTTTGTTTACAGCATGTTCACTGTGACATATTATTTTCCTCATTCACATAAATTAGAACTTCTCTGAAATTTCTCTGCAATGATAAACCAAAGAATGTAAAAAAAAAGAATAAAAAAACCCAAATGTGTTGGTTCATCACCAGTGGCAGGACATGCCATCACCAAGAACTTGGGGAGGGGCAGACATTTTATTCCAAAATTACCAATTCAATGACATACAGAGTACATTTATTATAAATGCAGATTGATTCTGTTTTCTTGTCAACAAAGGATGGGTTCATTTACACTGAAGTAAATTTACTTGTTACATGTGTCAGACCATGTACACTCATTTCTAGATTGGTTACAAGTAGGTTAAACAGGTCAACAAAGTGGTTTCAATTGATTGTGGGGGAGGGAAGTGTGTAACCACAAAAGTCAAGTCATGAAACCCAACAGACAGTTAAAATAAATATGTATTTCATTGTTTTATTAGCAATTACAAGCACCCATACAACTCTTTGGTTATTTCAATGTCTAACAATTTATGTACAAAATGGCATCTGATCTTTAGGTTGTAATTCTGTAGTATGGATGCAGCTACAGACATTTTGCCAATCATGTGTACAACCTTGAAAATGTAAAAATCAATGTAGAATTTGTTTTCAAATTTTATAAAAATTTTTTTGTATTTGCAGTATAGGTGGAAACAAAGACAGGTTAACAATATGTTCACAATGTCACAATAAGGAGATGCTTGATTACAGTGTGACTATCATTGTCAATTTATCATTATATTTTTGTTATAAACTTAACCTGAAAGTGAAGTATATTATAAATAAAGACTAAATTTATTTTTGTACAAGAATTAATACCAAGAGATAAATACCAATGTTGGCTTCATTTAAATCTAAAATTGAAAGGTTTTTCCATAAACAAAGTGAAAAGGGCAACCAATTATCAGATTTGATCTGGTGGATATATATTCCGTTTTCTTGTCAACAAAGGATCATGGTTGGGTTCATTTACACTGAAGTCATTTTACTTGTTACATGTGTAAGACCATGTACACTCATTTCTAGATTGGTTACAAGTAGGTTAAACAGGTCAACAAAGTGGTTTCAATTGATTGTGGGGAGGGAAGTGTGTAACCACAAAAGTCAAGTCATGAAATCCAACAGAGAGTTAAAATAAATATGTATTTCATTGCTGTATTAGCAATTTACAAGCACTCATACAACTATTTGATTATTTCAATGTCTAACAATTTATGTACAAAATGGCATCTGATCTTTAGGTTGTAATTCTGTAGTATTGATGCAGCTACAGACATTTTGCCAATCATGTGTACAACCTTGAAAATGTAAAAATCAATGTAGAATTTGTTTTTAAATTTTATACATTATTTTAATTTATTTGCAGTACAGGTGTAAACAAAGACAGTTTATAAGCATGTCGCAATAAGGAGATGCTTGATTACAGTGTCACTATCGTGTCAATTGATCATTATATTTTTGTTATAAACTTTACCTGAAAGTGAAGTATATTATAAATAAAGATCACTCTCAGTATAAAAACATGCAGTCCATCAATTTATTTTTATACAAGACTCAATACCAAGAGATAAATACCAATGTTGGCTTTATTTAAATCTAAAATTGAAAAGTTTTTCCATAAACAAAGTGAAAAGGGCAACCAATTATCAGATTTGATCCAGTGGATATAATTACATTTAATTTTGTTTAAATTGGGAATTATTTACTTTTGACAAAAACTCTTCTGCGGGGGCAGTGGAAGATAGAAAGCACGGATGCAAGCTTTCTTCCAACTTTATCATGTAGTAGTGATAAGCTTGTTTTCTAATGAAAGCTAATTAGCTGAAGGAAAGTAAAGGGAAATATTTATATGGTCTTTCCTGCTTCAGTGTCTTCAGTAACCCCTGACTGCCCCAAACAATTTAACCCACACTTCCTGCTCTTTGAATTTGCAGCCAAGTTTAATCCAGTTACTATACATGTAGTCCTTCTATCCTAAATCAACTTTGTGACTTTATGCCTATAATAACGTTGAATAGGTTGATCTGGCTACCTACAACCCTGGCAAACTATTTTCATATGAGTGATTTTTAATGTTGATTTATCATCTAGCATGGTTTTGGAAAAGCATGTGTTGGGCTAGTGTCAATATTTAAAATAAAAACATTGTGTTCCAAGTCACACTTGTTAATTTCTAATTTACTGCTTAAATCTCACAACATTTCCAAGTTCAACAGCCAATATCTCAAGAACTAAATGACCTATTAGAAAACAAAAAACACAATTGAATTCCTTACATTAATAGCTTGTAATTCTTGTGATTCTTGAGTTACCATAAATGCTTGCCAATGGTCTAATTAGTGGCACACAAAGTAACGATTTTTATTAATTATAAAAGGTCATTTCTCATAGCTTCAATTTAATGTATAAGTTGACTTATATGTTATTTTTTCATAATCATGAGGAGGTCATATATAACTTTCAAACCACCTAATGTGACCTTTACTTCCTGTCCAAACAGGAAGTTCAAATTCAACACATTCTAACGCAAAATTGATATGTCTTTTGAATATGAAATTGATATTGTTATTATAAAAGATGCCAAACCCTTGGAAAATATGATATTGACATCATCAATGATAATTTGATTGAACCGGAAGTAGACTCGAACACCGTGTGTTTGTTCTAACAAACACTTAAGCTCTAGTTTTTTTGTTTTTTTTTACTTCTTAATCTCAGTGGCGACTGTCCGGCAACAAAGGCATCCTTGCAAAGCATTTACAGCCTTCAAACTTAACACATGAACAGAACATAACAAGCTGACGAAACCGTTTTCTGTGACGTCATGATTACGTCATCAGGTGTCGAATTACGCTAAAAAGTAAAATATTTAAAACGTTTCATATACGTTGCATGAATAAATTAAACGTTGCATGAATAAATTAAAGATCGTTTTGCGCCGCAAAGGCTGGCAATGAAACGCTGGTTACACACGCTAACAGCGTCGATCTCGATTGTACATGTAGATCCATTGTAACCAAATATCGTGTACTACACGATATTTGGTTACAATGGAGCTGCATGTACAATCGAGATCGACGCTGTTCCATATATGTGTTGCCCGTGGATCGCCAATACGGTCATAAAGAGTAAGTATCTTTTGATAGGTTACTTTTTTGATAGGTTACTTTAAGTTACTTTTGATAGGATTTCCTGTATTTATCTTCGTGTTTTTATACAAGAAAAACATTTTTAAGCTGTCCATTCGTCGTTGCATTGTGCCTGTTTAACTAACAATAACATGGCTAACGTTAGTTAGGCCTACATGAACATACTTTGGACAGTAAACAACTAACAAAATATGAACAGATGTCACCAAAATGTATTTAGAATATAAATAAGGATAGGAAAATTCAGTTAAGGTTATGGTAATTTTTAGTAGAAATTTTATGCCATATATTTTGTAATTTTGTTTTCTCCAAAAATCTTCAGTTTGTGCACAAATTAAATAGGTAGCCTAGTGATTGTTTAGTGCACTTTTCCTTAATTTTGTACCCTTCTCAGATACAAAACTTACATAGACAATTATTTCTCAGGAAAAATGCACAATATTCATGACACAATACATGTACTTGTAGGTATTGCTCCCTGAGGCCTCTCTCACTAGACATCTCTCACTATCACATGGAATTATAAGTATAGTGAGTATATGTGACTCGGCAATTTCCTTAAATACCTTTCTCTTTTGATGTGAGTTTCATGCGAGAACATTTCTTTAATTTATTACACATTGTCAAGAATAATTGTGCAATTTTGAAAACAAATCAATGCCATTTTAAATTTTAATGGTCCAGCTACTCCAAAATTATACACTATTTTCCCCATTCACATAAATTAGAACTTATCTGAATTTTCAAATACTTTATTCTTGGTCCATGTACTCATAACACCTTCCTATTATTTTTTACAGCATGTTCACTGTGACATATTATTTTCCTCATTCACATAAATTAGAACTTCTCTGAAATTTCTCTACAATGATAGACCAAAGAATGTAAAAAAAAAAAAAAGAATTAAAAAAAACAAATGTGTTGGTTCATCACCAGTGGCAGGACATGCCATCACCAAGAACTTGGGGAAGGGGGCAGACATTTTTCATGCGAGAACATTTCTTTAATTTATTACACATTGTCAAGAATAATTGTGTGCAATTTTGAAAACAAACCAATGCCATTTTCAATTTTAATGGTCCAGCTACTCCAAAATGATACACTATTTTCCCCATCCACATAAATTAGAACTTATCTGAATTTTCAAATACTTTATTCTTGGTCCATGTACTTATAACACCTTCCTATTATTTTGTTTACAGCATGTTCACTGTGACATATTATTTTCGTCATTCACATAAATTAGAACTTCTCTGAAATTTCTCTGCAATGATAAACCAAAGAATGTAAAAAAAGAATAAAAAACCCAAATGTGTTGGTTCATCACCAGTGGCAGGACATGCCATCACCAAGAACTTGGGGAGGGGCAGACATTTTATTCCAAAATTACCAATTCCAATGACATACAGAGTACATTTATTATAAATGCAGATTGATTCTGTTTTCTTGTCAACAAAGGATGGGTTCATTTACACTGAAGTAAATTTACTTGTTACATGTGTCAGACCATGTACACTCATTTCTAGATTGGTTACAAGTAGGTTAAACAGGTCAACAAAGTGGGGGAAGGAAATGTGTAACCACAAAAGTCAAATCATAAAACCCAACAGACAGTTAAAATAAATATGTATTTCATTGTTTTATTAGCAATTACAAGCACCCATACAACTCTTTGGTTATTTCAATGTCTAACAATTTATGTACAAAATGGCATCTGATCTTTAGGTTGTAATTCTGTAGTATGGATGCAGCTACAGACATTTTGCCAATCATGTGTACAACCTTGAAAATGTAAAATCAATGTAGAATTTGTTTTCAAATTTTATTAAACATTTTTTTTGTTATTTGCAGTATAGGTGGAAACAAAGACAGGTTAACAATAAGGAGATTGTTCACAATAGGTTCACAATAAGGAGATGCTTGATTACAGTGTGACTATCATTGTCAATTTATCATTATATTTTTGTTATAAACTTAACCTGAAAGTGAAGTATATTATAAATAAAGACTAAATTTATTTTTGTACAAGAATTAATACCAAGAGATAAATACCAATGTTGGCTTCATTTAAATCTAAAATTGAAAGTTTTTTCCATAAACAAAGTGAAAAGGGCAACCAATTATCAGATTTGATCTGGTGGATATATATTCCGTTTTCTTGTCAACAAAGGATCATGGTTGGGTTCATTTACACTGAAGTCATTTTACTTGTTACATGTGTAAGACCATGTACACTCATTTCTAGATTGGTTACAAGTAGGTTAAACAGGTCAACAAAGTGGTTGCAATTGATTGTGGGGAGGAAGTGTGTAACCACAAAAGTCAAGTCATGAAATCCAACAGAGGAGTTAAAATAAATATGTATTTCATTGCTGTATTAGCAATTTACAAGCACTCATACAACTATTTGATTATTTCAATGTCTAACAATTTATGTACAAAATGGCATCTGATCTTTAGGTTGTAATTCTGTAGTATTGATGCAGCTACAGACATTTTGCCAATCATGTGTAGAACCTTGAAAATGTAAAAATCAATGTAGAATTTGTTTTTAAATTTTATACATTATTTTTAAATTATTTGCAGTACAGGTGTAAACAAAGACAGTTTATAAGCATGTCACAATAAGGAGATGCTTGATTACAGTGTCACTATCGTGTCAATTGATCATTATATTTTTGTTATAAACTTTACCTGAAAGTAAATAAAGTATAAATTTATTTTTATACAAGACTTAATACCAAGAGATAAATACCAATGTTGGCTTTATTTAAATCTAAAATTGAAAAGTGTTTCCATAAACAAAGTGAAAAGGGCAACCAATTATCAGATTTGATCCAGTGGATATAATTACATTTAATTTTGTTTAAATTGGGAATTATTTACTTTTTGACAAAAACTCTTCTGCGGGCGCAAGGGAAGATAGAAAGCACGGATGCAAGCTTTCTTCCAACTTTATCATGTAGTAGTGATAAGCTTGTTTTCTAATGAAAGCCTAATTAGCTGAAGGAAAGTAAAGGGAAATATTTATATGGTCTTCCCTGCTTCAGTGTCTTCAGTAACCCCTGACTGCCCCAAACAATTTAACCCACACTTCCTGCTCTTTGAATTTGCAGCCAAGTTTAATCCAGTTACTATACATGTAGTCCCCTTCTATCCTAAATCAACTTTGTGACTTTATGCCTATAATAACGTTGAATAGGTTGATCTGGCTACCTACAACCCTGGCAAACTATTTTCATATGAGTGATTTTAATGTTGATTTATCATCTAGCATGGTTTTGGAAAAGCATGTGTTGGGCTAGTGTCAATATTTAAAATAAAAACATTGTGTTCCAAGTCACACTTGTTAATTTCTAATTTACTGCTTAAATCTCACAACATTTCCAAGTTCAACAGCCAATATCTCAAGAACTAAATGACCTATTAGAAAACAAAAAACACAATTGAATTCCTTACATTAATAGCTTGTAATTCTTGTGATTCTTGAGTTACCATAAATGCTTGCCAATGGTCTAATTAGTGGCACACAAAGTAACGATTTTTATTAATTTTAAAAGGTCATTTCTCATAGCTTCAATTTAATGTATAAGTTTTTTCATAATCATGAGGAGGTCATATATAACTTTCAAACCACCTAATGTGACCTTTACTTCCTGTCCAAACAGGAAGTTCAAATTCAACACATTCTAACGCAAAATTGATATGTCTTTTGAATATGAAATTGATATTGTTATTATAAAAGATGCCAAACCCTTGGAAAATATGATATTGACATCATCAATGATAATTTGATTGAACCGGAAGTAGACTCGAACACCGTGTGTTTGTTCTAACAAACACTTAAGCTCTAGTTTATTTTGTTTTTTGTTGGGTTTTTTTTTTACTATGAAACGATGTCCAATTGTAGCCAAAATTGCTAGATCGATTGGAATTCTGCCGTGCTGTGCTTTAAAACGACTTTTTTCACCTAGGGGTATGAACGTTTGCCCGATTTGTGAGGCCTCTCTTAACCACCATACTTTGTAATTGTATATGGGAAATTTTGTCCCCGCAAATGTATCACGTATTTCCTTTTGGCAAAAGATGGCCGAAAAAAGCGCGTCACCGCATCGATTTTGAAGCTGACCGATGACCAGAAACCGGAGACTTTTTGCCTTAGTGTCCATTCAGTTGCAATTAATAGAGCCAGAGGCAGATGCAGCAGACCTAAGCTTTGTTGCCACCTGGCTGATGAGTAAACAAAATCCAGTATTGCGCACTATATATACCCCAGACCCCCCACACACACACACCCATATAAACACTTGCAAAATGTGAACCTTCTATTGTTCTCCTTTATTATTATAGAATGAACACGAAAACTTCTATAGATTTAGATACATCTTTAAACATGCAGTCCACAATATTCGGAGAGCTCCAAAAAGTAAATAAACTCTTTTGATGAAGTATATACATGTACTTAGTACCAGTGGGAAAGGGCGATCAGATTGATAAGGTTCAGTTGGTACATAATACTACGAGAAGGGTTGACGTGCCGTGATCGATTTCTTGTCCCTCTGTCAATTGGTCATACTACAACCTGCTATAACGTGATCTACATACATGCATCGGTGTACAGCTTTGTTTTGGGAGACCTAGGCTAGAGTTCGATCAGACGACGTCGTCACAAGCACTGTCACGAAATGAACCGACACTGATGTGCGTTTTGTGTGTGGTCGTACGTCTTGCACAGGTATCCAGTGAAGACCCACCAGTCGTTACGACGAGTCAGGGTCGGATCACTGGCACCAGGCTTCAATTTCGTCCCGTAGACCCTGAGCTTCACCGGGTGTGGACGCCTACCTCGGTATACCGTACGCCGAGCCGCCCGTTGGTCCACTGCGCCTCAAACCTCCGTAGCAAAGTCATGGGTGGAGAGCTGAAAGCTACGGAGCTCAGCAATCGCTGCCACAGCCACACTTCCCGCTAGGGATAGGCACAGTATGAAATTTTCCGAGTTGTCTTCACGTTGACGTATTTGTTCTCGGCCAGTTGTAAGTGACTTGGAATACACATGTACACGGTTTAATAAAATTATACTAGGGAATGCTGATCTAGGACGAAGCCTGGTAATTCCCTTTTTATTTGCACTGATACAGTTCAAGCTCGAGTTTTATACTGAAAATGTCTGTTATGATAACAACATCCATAGATGGTCAATTGTTTAGTTTGGTTCAATTCACCCCTGTATTGGCCAAATAATTATCTTTTTATCGATTTGTGAACAATTCTATTGGGTATTTCCTTCATTTAAAAAAGTATAGGTCGTAGCAGCGTTCTCAACGTACCGAGCCCCTCCAACATCAGCTTTGACCAAGGCGCGTATGAAAGGACTGGTCACATAATTTTGTCCCGCTTAGTTATATAATAATTATGCGAACTCATGGTCGCAGCGCAGATGTACACATTACACATTATAAATACACTGTATACATGTACATATACGTACAGTGACCAATCGTCGTCCATGTGCGAGGTCGTAATGCATATTCTATACATTATGTCGACGCGTCCACAGTTTATAATGAGAAGCGTGTTTCAGTTTATTCTTCTTCATTTTATTGCCTAGCCTCCTGACAAGCAGCCGTTCTCGTGTACATCCACGGTGGTGGGTTTCTTTACAGTGCTGGAGCCATGAGAGGCCATGTTTCCAACTCCCATTGCCGCTGTCGGTGACGTCATCGTTGTAACCCTCAACTATCGTCTCGGATCGCTTGGTTCTTGCAACCGGTAAGTTACAGGTATATAGATACAGGTATATGGGACGATCTTTCCTCTTTGAATCCTGAGGTCGAAGATCTTCCTCACCTTTCATATGTGTGGTTCTGAGTTCGAATCCCAGCCGGATCAAACCCAAGGCCGACATAATGCACATGTGGATTTAGTGTTCAGTCCCTGCATATAATAATGGTCAGCGTTGGAATATCTTTCAAAGGTTTCCTCCTATATATACATTACACAACATACATCTCTTGCTAAGTAAAGACTGTTTGCGGTGACACCATGTAAAAATCATCTTTTGAGTAGCAAACGGTTCTAAAAAGAACCGGTTGATTACAACTCGACGTTTCGATCAGTATGCTCTGATCGTCGTCAGGAGAATGAAGACTATAGTAAGGTAATGATGCTTCCTATAGTCCCCTGTGCCGCGCCATGTACCCTGTTCTTTCTAGTAAATGTGCAAATGCGTAAATTAATGTATGGCCCTAATGTAAATGTATTCAGGTGTGCCTCCCTCGTCCCACGCACCCTTTTGCTGTGTTTCCTGGTTAAACCGTGCGTCCCTTTTTAATAAATCTGAATTCAACTTATACCCCTCCCCAGCCCATCAACCCATCGTTCGCTGGCGTTGGGTTAGTCTGAGTTCCTGAATCAATTGCTTCCATCCACAATTTATAGATCATCATTATTATTGTTTGTTTTATTTTGTTTGGGCAGACGATTGCGTCATTCCTGGTAACATGGGACTGTTGGATCAACGTCTTGCATTAGAATGGGTCAGAGACAACATTCAAAGGTACCACGAATAATGTTAGCTTACAATAATGGCGTGTCGTATGGCCGAGCGGTATAGTGCATTGGAATTTAGTTCTGATGGCTGAGTCGTTAGAACGTGGATTCGAATCCCAGCCGAGACCATTGTACTTGTGTCATGAGCAAGACACTTAACTGTAATTGCTTCTCTTCACCCAGGAGTATAAATGTGAGGGTAGAGGTGGTAATTGTGTTTGATTAGCCCTGTAGCGCCAAAAAGATTGCACATAATAGGCTGTATATTCCCCAGGAAGTATACTTCCTTCACATCTCAAAATAAAAACCCGATTCAACCAAGACCCATTATTATGTATTTCGTGATAAAAAATGTTCAGATTAAACAAACAAAATCCGGAAATCACCATCGACGCATTTTAAAGAGCCTGTGAAATGCAATTTTATGTAAATTCATATTTTAGCAAATACACACTTTATTCTGCACAGTTTGAACTAAAATAATATGAAGTCTAATTTTGACATGCAGTAAATATTGACTGTACTGTTAGCATTGGTAACAATTTTCTTGGTTATCATTTACACATGAAGGCGCTGTTTTGTGAGAACGGAACAGGAACTCAGTGTCAAAACAGCAGTGAAAGTACATAATCAAAAAACCTACACAGGAAGACATTGGTTACCTTAAACAGGTCACTAATATTGGTAACCAAACACTCAGTGTTGGCAAGACACCACGCACAGAAAACGACACAAAGACCACAAATCAACTATAATGTTGCATCTGATCCTGCTGATGATTCTACTGTCACATGACTGATTTGCTTATGAAATGTGAATTTTGTTAGCACAACGACTGAAAAATAGTATCAAAACACCCACAAAATTAATTGGCAATTATAAAATTGATGTCAACATGAATGCAGAATTGTGCATGTCTTCAAACAAAATGGAATAATTCATAAGCACTTTATTAGCGAATTTTACCTGAAATGTTTACCAGGTCTCAAAACTAAAATACTAAAATATGATACTGTACTCTTGGCTTCCAACTCCGGTGCCAACAGGGACCCTCTCGTTTGGTGTAAAAAGCGTAAACGAACCACCGCATCCCCATGTCACCAATACGGCGTCCAGCTGGATCTGGCGCACCTGTAAGTGTTAAACTCAGACATTTTTAGCAACAGGTTTGCAACTTTGTTTTATTCCATAGCTTTCGGCGGTGATCCTGAGCGCAGGTAGCCGTCTTTGGAGACAGTGCCGGTGCAGGAGGGCGTGGGTTTACACATGCTGTCGCCGGGGAGTGCAGGGCTCTTCCCACGGTGCCATCATGTGGGTAAGTGGCTCCGATTGCTTGCAGACACAATGCGTGTACCCAGCTGGAAAGACAATGCAGATTACACCAACTAAAATGACGGATGATCAAACTCATGTGCCTCAACATTGCCTCGTTGAATAAACTTGAATTGAAAGATTAAATTGGTTTATAAGCCATTTCTTTGAAAATGTTGTTCTAGTTGGCCTTAATACGAGAAATACTTTAATGAGAAAATATTACTTCTTTTGTTTTCGTTTTGCAGAGTGGTAATCCTTGTGCCCCGTGGGCCACCGTACCTGGAAAAACTGCCCGACGACGGGCTTTCGCTCTCGAAACTAGTCTGGCTGTGAGCGAGAGACATCACAGGAGTTACTCGAATGCCTGCAGAGCATTGAAGAGTGTGGACACCCTTGACAGTCAACAAGACGAGGTTTGTGTCACACCTTTTTTTCCCCAGTGCATTTTTGTCTGACAGAGTTTGGGTGGTGTTTCCAAAGGTGTGGGAGTGAGATTAGATGCCTTGTCAAAGATTTAAAAGCATGGATAGATTGCAAAACTGATCCTTGTATCCTAACATATTTCATTATTTTTATGGACCCTTTAGAAAACTCACATGACCACAAATAGGGTTACACTATTCCTCCCTGGTGCTGCTATCTCTGCCATTAAAGGGCAGTATCGTCACGATTAACAGTGCATGGAATCAGGTGTTAGTTTTAGATTAGATTGAATATATTAAGCATAGAGGTAAAAACTTGTAGCTTTGCATGGTGAGAATGATAAAGTAAGACTAATTGCGGTGACACCATGTGGAATCTCAATTGAGTAGTAATTAGTTCTAGAAAAGAGACTGGGGTACAACTCGACGTTTCGATCAGTATGCTCTGATCGTCCTCAGGAGAATGCCGGACTCTGGAAAAAGTGCTGCTGCTTAAGTAGAGCTGCTGGAGGATCACATCCCATGAATGGATGCTGGAGGATTAGTTCGTTGATGCGCGCAGGCGGGAACTGTGAGAGACTGGATCCTAGGGGTTGGGGGAGAGGTTATTGCTCACTGGAACTGAATCAGTTGTTAACAAGCACAGGGAGGGTGGTTGACTTAGGATATAGGAGATCCTCAGTCTGCATGTGGACTTTGGATATAGAAGATCCTTCAGTCTGTAGTATTGGTCGTTGAGGCGCGCATGAGCGGGAACTAATGAGACTATGATCCTAGGGGTAGGGGAGAGAGGAAGTGTGTGCTCACTGAACTGAATCAGTTGTTGACAAGCACAGGGGAAGGAGGGTGACTTAGGATATGAGGGATCCCTCATTCTGCAGTGGGTTATGGACTTTTGGATATAGATCCTTCAGTCTGTAGTAACCAAGGTCGCCAAATGTCGCTGATGAAAAAACCGATGTCACTGTGGCACAGTGTCGTGTTTGACGATCTCGATGGCCTCTCTGATGCGTCTGGGGTGCCATGCGATCGATGGGTGTGATGAGTTGGGCTGCCTGCCAGTCGATTTGGTGGTCGCTTGATGCTGAGTGCTTGACGATGGCGGACTTCTCATAAATCTCCTCTGCGGCCGTGTGCTCGGTGTTCCTTCAATCTGATGGGGACGGTTGCGTTTTGTTTCGCCGATGTATACCTTACCGCACTCACAGGGGATCCGGGTAGACTCCGCATCTGTTGTTTGGGTCGGGTTTGTCCTTGTGGGTGTGTAGAAGTCCTTGCAGGTTGCTGGGTGCTGGGTCGGAACACATCGATGCCTGCTCGTCTGTGAGGGATGCGTTGTAGTTTGTGAGACGTCGAACCTAGATAGGGGAGACAAGCCAGAGAGGTTAGATCACTTACCTTGCTGGGGTTTTGGAACCGGCTTCGCTGTGCTGATCTTGTTGGGATTGTAACCTTTGCGTTTGAGGTGGTTCGGATGTGCTGTAGTTCCTTGGGAAGGCTGTCCTTGTCACAAATGTTGTAGGCGCGTTGTACGAGCGTACGGTTGACCAAATGACTTGATGGCTTGGATGATGGAAGGAGCGCTGGTTCAGGTACCGATCAGTGTGCGTGGGCTTTCTGCCTAGAACGTTGTGGTGTGAGAGGCCGTCTGGGTTCTTAAATGCCAACATCAAGGAACACGATCTTGTCGTCTTCTTCCGTTTCCATGGTGGCGAACTTGATATAAGGTGTTGCTGGATGAGATGTTGTAGAAAATCCTGGAGTGTGTCTCTGCCATGTGGCCAAACCACAAAGGTGTCATCCACATTGTCCTTTGTTCAGCTGCATGCCGCCTTACTTCGATGAGAGGATCCTTCACACGTTCCTCCCTCGCCATGACATCGACCGCAGTCTATCCCAACTAGAAGGAAAGGATTTCGCGACACGTTGTCCACCGAGGACTTCGAGAAAGTCTGCCACCCGCACTTCGTCTTCGAGCAGACACGCGTTCACCACCACCGCCGGAAGCAGATCAGCAAGTTTTCGCGACTTCAACGACTGGATGCAGGATCACTCTATGTCCCTATTCCCCCGCGCGTTCACCCGGTCCAAGGGATCTCTCTATATCCCCGCGACCATCCAACTCCGAAGTCCTGAAGATCTCCTATCTCACTCCAACCGCGCTTCTAGTAGACTACAGATACGGGATCTTCTATGTCCCTATTCCCCGCGCGTTCCGCACGGTCTGAGGGATCCCGTGTATCCCACGACCTTCCGACTCCGGAGTCTTGGGAGATCTTCCATCATCTCGCTCAACCGCGCTTCAAGTAAACCTACGGGATGCTGCTATATCCCTAAGACAACGCCTCACACCTCCCGCTCACAGGACGCGTTCCGGAAACACACCGTCGTCAACCTCAGCCAACGCACCCTCACTCCCTATCGAAACATCAGTGGTACTGTCACTGGGATGAATTTCGCCCTCACACCCAAATCCATTTCCAACAGGAAGAAATCATACAGTCAGTTGAACCAGCCCTGCGACGACTCAACAAAACGGCAATGATGACGTCCAGACTACAGATGAGTGAAGTTCTGCGTAAAGCTAAAAGCCAATAAGCCAACCTCTCCAAGGGAGAACTTTCTGCTTTACGGGACATCGACGAGACAGCTCCATCCACATCCTCACCAAAAGGCAATGCTACGGTCATCATGGACCGAGGCACAATACACCAAACATTGAGTGGTAAGTCACATTTTATTTTCCGATTCATATACGCCCCTCGAGAAGAGACCCCCATCCCATCGCATAGAGAAAGTTCGCTAGCAAACTCCTTGCCCTCATTACCGTGCCGGTGGCCTCTCCATCCAACTCTACCGACATCTCAGACCATCCAACTCATCCTGCCCTAGGTTCTTTGTAGCCGATAATTCTAAACCTGATGTTCCTCTCCGCCTTATTGTCGCCTCCAGAGGTTCTTACCATTACCTTGTACAACACAACCCGTCATCTACTTCAGATCCTCCGACCCTTGATGATCACTCAACTTTCATGTATCGCTTTCGAGACAGTTCATTGAAATCACCTGGGGCCTCAACTTCAACCCAGCCTTGTCTTGAATTTAGTTTTGATGTTATCTCCCTATTCACCAATGTGTCAACTTCTGACACATTCTCCTGGTGAAGGACAGACTCATACTGATCTTTCCTTGATGATCGACTTTGTCACTCACCCCAGACCAAATTCATGGTTTGCTACTAACATGTGTTCTTCAAGTTGTTTTCAGTTTCATTGCAAGTTCTACGAGCAGACAGCTGGGATCTCCATAGGATCTCCATATCCCTGGTCCTTGCTGATATTTTCATGGAAGAGTTTGAAAACTCTTCCTCAAACTCCATGACCTCCAGCCCAAGCTGTGGCAACCGATGCATTGGATGACACCTTTGTGGTTTGTACGTGGCAGAGACCTGCTCCAGAATTTTCTGCAGCATCTTTCCAACCCAGCAACACGCGAGCATCAGGTTCACCATGCATTGAAGACGACAAGATCGCGTTCCTTGATATTTGGCATTTCCAGAAACCCTTACGGCTCCCTACACCACAACGTCTACAGAAAGCCCACGCACACAGGTCGGTACCTGAATTGTATATGTCATCCAAGCATCAGAATTGTCGGTCAACCGTACGCTCGTATTACGCGCTTACCAACATTTGTGACAAGGACAGCCTTCCCAAGGAACTTCTGTGCATCCATTCTACCTCCAACGCAACTGATTTGATCCCAACAAGATCAGCACTGTAAACCGGTTCCAAACCCCGAAAGCTTAAGGTAAGTGATCTAACCTCTAGCATGCCCTATCTAGGTTCGACGTCTCTAAACTACAACGCATCCTCTGGTGAGCAGGCATCGATGTGAGTAGTATGTTATACAGCAATTGACCTGCAGTATAGGAGGGATTAAGGAGGGTCCTCCTATACGCAGGTCGATTTGCTATAATTATATCAAATATCCTCCACTTGGGCGCGCGTGACTCCCACCACTCGTGACTCCCTCCACACAAACTACACAGCTCAGTGGTCCTCCTCAGTTCCCTCCTCAGTCCCTGCATACATATTGGCATACATGTCTGGGCGCGTGACTCCCTCCATACTGGCTCACACCACTGCTCCACCTCCTGGGGTTGGATCTCCTGCAGTGATCTCCTCCACGCCACCACATTGCTGTGGTGGACTATATTACAAACTGCACAAAATCTTGAACAAATTTTTAGACTGCTCCACATTTCGGGTGGATGTGTTGCAGTTGTGTGTGTGGAATACATATACATATATACATATATATATATATATATATATATATATATATATATATATATATATATATATATATATATATATATATATATATATATATATATGTCCCTCCTCCTGGCGCGTGTGTGAGTGTGCAGTTTGTGTGGTGAGAGGAGTATGCGCAAGCACAACATGCATATTGATGATTTTCCATAAGGGAAGTAGAAAGGGAGGACAACAACGTACGGGTGAGACAAAGAACGACTGTACATGAAGCTATTCAAGTATGATTTTATTTAAATTTAATTTTAACACCAACAATAATCTTTGACATCAATATATTTACAGATGGTTTTATATTGGTTTTAAATTAGAAAACATTTGATAAACTGAAACATTAAGTATTATTATTATTATTATTTTAAGTTCTAACAAATTCGGGGCCTTTAGAACTGATGAGTCTCTCACCATTGAGTCTCTGCTCATTGAGTCTCTATGTTGGTCTCTTTCATTGAGTCTCCTCATTGAGTCTCTGCCATTGAGTCTCTACTCATAGAGTCTCCTCACTTGAGTCTCTACTATTGAGTCTCACTCATTGAGTCTCACTATTGGTTCCACCATTGAGTCT
>CM055816.1:60697225-60791628 GCA_029582265.1 Zoroaster sp. YZ-2022
TCGATAAAATGCCAACATTTCTAATCCAAATTGTTGTGTTGTCTTATTTTGAACCATTACAATTTTATGCTATTCCAAAACAAGTGGTAGGTTTCCATTGCGTCTCAGTATACATTAAACAACCACCTGTGAATGTTTTGGCTCATTAAAGTTTTAGCATATTTTAAAAACATGAACTTGTTTTCCCCAAAAGACAACTTAGGGAAGCGTTTTAATAATGTAACTAAAATTATAGCATCTCAGACAGATATATTTCAATGAATGTTGTTGACATCGGCATACATTGTGCACGAAGTAAGTTTAATGTAAAACTGGGAACATGTTTTTCTTCGAATCATCCTGAGAAATTATTCCGTCCAACTCTTTGAAAACATAAAATCATTAAAAATCAATTGTGAATGAAATTTTCACAGGATAGTTTTATGATATATTTCTTGAAGACAAGAAACGTTTTCAAATCACTTTTATAACCCACGTATCTACGCATTTGTTCTACAGTGTATCCATAGAGACCTGGCTGCCCGTAATGTACTTGTGGCTGAAGACATGACTTGTAAGGTGTCTGATTTCGGACTCGCTCGAGACGTCATGAACGTCCGAGTGTATGAATGAGGGTCAGAGGTAAAGAACTTTAATATGGAGCATTAGACCAATCTTGTGTTATTGTCCTAAGCCCTGCTTACTCTTATCAATGCTAAAACTCGGTCACGGCTATGAAGCCAAGTGCTTGACTGACATAGCAACAATTGTCATGTAAATGTTTGGGCCGTGCTGTTTTATTGATAAAATGTAAGATACTTTTTTATTTTTACCTGCTTCATGACCTAAAGGTCAAATTTAAGCCTACCACGGTCAGACCAGTGCTCTACCAAGTAATCTTGTTATAAGTAAGACTAATTGCGGTGACACCATGTGGAATCTCAATTGAGTAGTAATTAGTTCTGAAAAGAACTGGTGGTACAACTCGACATTTCGATCAGTATGCTTTGATCGTCCTCAGATCAGTCCTCATGTACATCGTCCTCAGATCAGATTCTCCTGAGGACGATCAGAGCATACTGATCGAAATGTCGAGTTGTACCACCAGTTCTTTTCAGAACTAATTACTACTCAATTGAGATTCCACATTGTGTCACCGCAATTAGTCTTACTTATCATCCTCACCATGCAAAGCTACAAGTTTTACTAATCTTGTTATAGATATATGGTTGGCAGTATCTTTGTCAGCATCGTTGCTCTGGGGGCGCTAGTCTGAAATCAATTTATGTCGTGTAGTCGGGGATCACGATTACCACGAAGTGATGATGCTAACCATGGGAAGCGGTAGTCGGAGACTCACTCAGAAAGGATGCAGCTTTTTATATATCAAACATTAAATCATCCAAAGGGGATGTAGACCGTACTAAAATAGAACACTTCTCTTAAGCATCAAATAATGGATTTGGGTTTAGCTGCCTGTTATTATGAATAACTAATAATGCTTTGTTTTAACCAACTAAACTTCACACAGGGTCGGTTGCCCCTACGCTGGATGGCACTGGAGTCAATACTTGATGACGTATGGTCTTACGGAGTACTTCTGTGGGAAATTGTTACCCTTGGTGAGGATACCACGCTGGCTCATTGTGCTTCATGGAGCCGTGTGCCCCTTGTCATTTTCCAACAAATTGCACGGACTGTTTTCTTTCAGAAAACAAACAAATTAAAGCAGTGTAAATCAAATAAAAACTATTAAATTAAATACTAATCCAGAAAGACAAAAGTGGTCCGTTAACAATTTTATTAATTTTTAGTGGTGTGGACTTTGTTCTTGTGGATTTTGTTTTGTAGCATTTGCAAAAATAACACAATTAAGTTTGAAACGAACACAACCTTTGTCCCTCTGCCTTAATTTATTGTGTATACAACCAAGACAAAACCATTACAAATTTAGCACATGCAAAATAGGAAAAAAAATAACTAGATTGTCGAAACTGGACGGATGCTTAACCAACGAGCATGCCCAATGATGACATCTAACGATGATGTTGTTACTTGTAGGTGCCCGTCCGTACCCTGCTATGAGTGCCAAGAATATGATCAATGATCTTCAGGCAGGATACCGTATGCCAAAACCGCCACACTGTCAAGAAGAGTTGTAAGTTATTGTATTTACTCCGAATGGCCATTCATTACCAAAACAACCATCCACCACATACTCATCGCTCCTTCCATTATTGAAACCCCTCCATCCCACCATCAATCAGAATAACCACTTCTATCCCATCGCTATCCGTATATCCCCTATAATTAATCCATTAGTTCATTCACCCATCCATACTTCACCCAATCGACCCATACACCCATCCATACACCATCCATCCAACACACAGTAACATCAACATACTAGTACCATACAGGGTGGCCCCCCAAAAACGGAACAGCATACTTCCACTACCTTGAGCCTCAAACCACCTGTACCAATGGATGGAGAATCTTTTTAGAAGAAAAATTATACCAAGATATCCCGATTCAGTCCAGTAGTTTTTGCTCCAGTGCCTATTTTGTGTTGGGGTCACTTGGCATGATGATAGCTTGTCCTTGTGTTTTAAAACAGAATTTATCCAGCGTAATGTACAAAGAAATAATGAAGTACTGGTAAAACATAAAATTCTAAATTTCTTATTAAACAGAAATTTAACAGCATACATGTATGGCACATCTAGGCTAGTTCATTTGGTTATCTTTCCTCTCCAGTTCATTTCACCAGTATCCTCTTTTCGACAGCATTGTTCTTACATTCAATTAGCAATGCGTCCTTCAACGTGTCCTCCTCCCAATCGTACACATACCTCCGCCCTCCTGTACATATCCTGCATAGAATGAATGATTGTGTCCCTAGGAACATTTCTCAATGCTTCTTCCTGGAGAGCGTTTAGATTTCTGGCGAAGGGAGGGGGGGGGGAGGAGGCACATACACGATAGACTTCATATGTCCCCACAAGAATAAATTGAGGGGCGTCAGGTCCAGCGATCGAGGAGGATATTCAATAGATGTCCCAACCCCACAGCTCTACCAGGGAATAGCTCCCGAAGCCTATCACGCACAATCCTTGTCCTATGAGCAGGACACCTATCTTGAAACTACCAGTCCACTCCCAGACGCTCGCATTCAGGCAGCGCCAATTTTGTTAACAAAATGACCCCGACTTTCACAAAATAGGCTCTAGAATAAAAACGAATAGACCAAATCGGGCGATCTCGGTATCATTTTTCTTTTAACAAAATTCCTCATGTATTGGTATAGGTTGTTTGAGTCTCAGGGTAGCGAAAGTACGCCGTTCCTTTTATTTATTTTTTTAATTAAAAAAAAAAAATTCCCCCACCCTGTATAATGTAGCCTATTTCCTTTGAAATAGAAATTATAAAATTGATCTCTTCTCAAAACAACATAAAATAATGGAAACATTTTAATAAACACAAATAATGAAAGTTGGTTTAAAGTTGTGCAAGTACAAATCATCCTGAGATATTATTAGGTGTTCGGGTATGCACCCGAAACACCTATTGTTTTTGTTCGTTTTTTTTTTTTTTTTTTTTTTCTTCTCCTTCTTCTTCTTCTCCGGATAGACTGTCTACAAAAAAACACATACTTGCAAACTTCACACGAACTTCAAACTTGGCATGTACTTAGAACTTAACAAGTAGATGAAATTCGAGTTGTGAGTGACCCCGATTTGACCTTACTTCCTGTCCAAACCGGAAGTCAAAGTTTAATATTTAAAAAAATCATATCTCAACAACCACAACAGGTAAATGGAAATTGTTTGCACTATTGTATAGATTGTTAATTGTCGTAAAATATTTACAAAAACATGACCCCAATTTGACCTTACTTCCTGTCCAAACCGGAAGTCAAAATTTAACATTAAAACAAATCATATCTCAACAACCACAAGAGATAAATTCACAATTCTTTCACCATTGTACAGATCGTTAATTGTCAAAAAATATTTTCAAAAAGGTGACCCCAATTTGACCTTTACTTCCTGTCCAAACCGGAAATCAAAGTTTAATATTTAACAAAAATCATATCTCAACAACCACAAGAGATAAATTCACAATTCTTTCACCATTGTACAGATCGTTAATTGTCAAAAAATATTTTCAAAAAAGTGACCACAATTTGACCTTTACTTCCTGTCCAAACCGGAAGTCAAAGTTTAATATTTAACAAAAATCATATCTCAACAACCACAAGAGATAAATTCACAATTCTTTCACATTGTACAGATCGTTAATTGTCAAAAATATTTTCAAAAAGGTGACCCAATTTGACCTTTACTTCCTGTCCAAACCGGAAGTCAAAGTTAAATATTTAAAAAAATCATATCTCAACAACCACAAGAGAGAAATTCACAATTCTTTAACTATTGTACAGATCGTAAATTGTCAAATAATATTTAGAAAAAGGTGACCCCAATTTGACCTTACTTCCTGTCCAAACCGGAAGTCAAAGTTTAATATTTAAAAAAATCATATCTCAACAACCACAAGAGGTAAATTAACATTTTTTGCACCATTGTACAGATTGTTAATTGTCAAAAATATTTACAAAACATGACCCCAATTTAACCTTTACTTCCTGTCCAAACCGGAAGTCAAAGTTAAATATTTAAAAAAATCATATCTCAACAACCACAAGAGGTAAATTAAAATTTTTTGCACCATTGTACAGATTGTTAATTGTCAAAAATATTTACAAACATGACCCCAATTTGACCTTTACTTCCTGTCCAAACCGGAAGTCAAAGTTTAATATTAAAAAAAATCGTATCTCAACAACCACAAGAGGTAAATTAAAAATTGTTGTACCATTGTACAGATCGTTAATTGTCAAAAAATATTTATACCCCAATTTGAGCTTACTTCCTGTCCAAACCGGAAGTGAAAGTTTAATATTTAAAAAAATCATATCTCAACAACCACAGGAGGTAAATTGACATTTTGGTACCATTGTACAGATTGTTAATTGCCAAAAGTATTTACACAAAGGTGACCCCAATTTGACCTTACTTCCTGTCCAAACCGGAAGTCAAAGTTTAATATTACAATAATTTCTAAATTCAGTATTGTATTGTATTCAAATAAACTTCTCGCGAGAACTTCAACAGACGTTAACATTTGACTTCTCCAACACTTCGAATTGATGACGTAACCATTTTAACTTCAACCGAACACCTTGTTTTTGTTGTGACAAAAACTTATATCTAGTTCTGTCTGTTTACGTCTGGCACTGTGTATTTGAATAGATGTCGGGAATAAAATTCACAGGCGACTTGGGCAGGACTCGAAACATCGACCTCCTGCTTACAAGACTTGAATTCCCGACCTCCTGACCTAGTGCAGACGTCTCAACCTTTAGATAACATGGCTTACCCAACGACGACAGACAGGCTAGATCCTTATTAAATCAACGATTAATCCACAGGCGTTTCTGGCGGGACTCGAACCCACGACGTCCTACTTTCCTAGTGCGTAGACGTCGTAACCCATTGACCACCGAGCTTGCCCAATAGTATATTGTACTGCTGTTTGCAGGTTTATTTCTTGTGTCAGGGAAAATAAAAAGTTCATATGATTTTCGCCCATGGCATTTGTGTATATTTCCACATTTGAATAATGTGTATTTTTGGCAAATTCAAGGTATCAGATGATGCTGCAGTGTTGGGAAGAAGACCCAGAGAGTCGATCACCATTTAAGACAATCAGCAATGATCTGAAGAACCTAATGCAGAAAGGAAAGGTATGATATTAAGTATTAGATTTCACAAAGAAGGTAAACCATTGTTAACAAAATTGCTTCTACGAGTATGATTATACTCTCTAAATCAAGATTATAAATTGAACATTGTTCCAGTTTCAGCACATTATGTTTGTCGTTCACGAGAAAATAGAGAAGTGCATGCACATTTTTTTGATTGGCAGACATAAACTTCTTATTTTAAAATATTGATAAGATGCAAATTCAGTTGGGATTACACAAATTTTATTTAAATGATAGCGCTTCAGATAGAAGAATATCAAGGGATGTTTGATACCACCATCAAGTTAAATGGGATCAACTGTCGCAGTTATTGAAATTATTTTTATTTTCTAATATTAAAGCACTTTGGATGGATTTGTTTTTCAGGACGACTGACACTTGTACCAACTTTACACCAACTAAGTTTTATGTTAAACCGTGATCATTAATTTTTTGGTTAAATACCAAAATTGTACCTTCCATTTAATTGAATATTTATGTTAGAGCTCAATTTTCTTATCTCTTTTCTTTTTATTTTAATTTGCTTGGTCTTTAGGAATGTATATCCATCAAAGCATACGAGGAGATCATTTATGAGGTCACCATGCCAATCGACGGAAATGAACAAGTTTAGTCATTGCTGGAGTGAAGTACAGAGTTGAGAATATGATGTAATGGAACTTTATTTGATATCATAAACAAGATTTACAAATATTTGATATATTTGTTATGTGAAATGCTGTAATATTTTGAGGTCGTATGTGGTTTGCAGTTTGATTTTATGTTTAAAGCCATGTTATAGTCATTTGACATTTTAAGCCAGATGCATTATTTTAAATATTAGTATACAGTGGGTAAGGTTGTTATTATTTTTTTGCAGTACACTTCGTTAATGGCTAATAAATTGACATAGAAGTATAATTTAAAATTTAATTCACCAACAACTTCGGCTGGTATTGTAGACTAGTGGTTAAAACGATAGCATTGCAAGTAAGAGATACCGAGTTCAAAACTAGGTTATTCAACATTTTTATGAATTTATTTTTATACATTTTTAACTACAAAATTAATTCAGAAGCAAAACCTTTCTGTGTAATAGTAAATTACGGTTGTGGAGAATGTATTTAAAGGAAAATAAAGTAATAAAAAAAACATTTTAGTATACAAATGCATATAGTGAAAGAAGAGTAGGTCGGGTCACCCATCTCTATTACACTGACTGGATGCCATGTTTATCGATGTGCCTTCCTTTGTGAATTCCTGCGGTGGATGCCTTTGTTTGTCAGGCACCAGAAGGCAACCCTAGATATCCAGTCACAATAGGCTAATAGATATCAGTGGTCTCCACTGAATTACTGACGTTTCAAAAAATCAGATTTGATGGTTTCTTGTCACGGACCAGTGTACATTTTATGCTCGGCGCAGTTTGACATTTGGAGTTATTTTTGTAAACATATAATGTTATAGATCACATCGTCTGTACCATTGTTATTTTAATGTATTACTCGGAATAATATAGGTTGTATAACAATGTTGTATGTCAAATGACGTGTTATTGTGGACTGTAGAAAATATACACAGATTTGAGATTTGTAATTTAAGTTATGTTATTTTGCATTTATTCTGTAGAAATGTTTGCTTAATTTACCACAAGCTTTTCTATAAGGTAATACAAATATTGTCCTTAAACCAAAAAGGTGGGTGTTCTAATAAGTTGTGCGCAGTCCGCATACATGTATGATTATACACTCACTGGCCACAAGTATTGCAACATGCTCAAAATAGCACTTTACAAGTAACAGGTGACATGATCATTTAATCCGATTTCATTGATCGTGTATTACATAATTTCCGAGCAAAAACAGTAAAAAATAACGACTTCAAAACACAGGCACTTTCAAGAAGTCTTAAAGTAGTGTAAATAAAATTAAATAAATTATTGTAACACAGTTCTCCAAACTGAACTTTGGGGATGTTTCAATACTTATGGCCAGTGAGTGTATTGTAGTCTGGTGGTTAGAACGATCGTCTTGTAAGTAATGCTATGGTCCCACAGAGATTTCGACTCTCTAGATCGTGTTTCGTCAAGATTTTAGATTTTTTACAAAACATTTTCGAGAAAAGTCGAAATAGTGTAAAGAGTCAAACAAAAATCGAAACTGTTGATATTTGTCGAGATTTGTCGAGATTTGTCCCAAAAAAAATCATTAATCGAAAATTATTAAACATGACCAATATTTTTCGACGGTTTCGATCAAATTTATCGAAATTTTGTCGACATTTTATCGAAACTTTCGAAAATGAAATTGAAATAGTCTTAACAGTCTAAAAGTTCGAAAACCAGTCGAAATAAATCTAAACTCTCTAAATAGTCTAAACAATCGTTACAGTCGAAATAAATCGGAATATTTGTCCAAATTTTTTAAAACAATCGAAAATTAATCGAAACAAATTCGAAATCAATCTAAACAGTCGAATTTTGTCGAAATGCCAGTCGAAATGATCTAAACAGTCGAAAGTCGTCGAAATAAAATCGAAAATGAATCGAAATTGTCGAGAAAATACAAAAATTAAAATTTTCTCACGGAAAACAGATATTTTGTCGATATTTATACGAGATTTTGACGAAATTATCAAAAATAACAACAACAAAAAGAAACGAAATATATTTCGACAGAAAGATCGAAATATTCCTGTGGGACCATAGCATTAGCGGTATCGAGTTCAAAACTAGGTGTTTTAACATTTTTATGAATTTATTTGTTATACATTTACAAAATTAATTCAGAAGCAAAGGCCTTCTATGTAATAGTAAATTACGGTTGTGGAGAATTTATTTAAAGGAAAATAAAGTAAACAAAAACATTTTTAGTATACAAATGCATAGAGTAGACGAAGTGTATTGCAGAACAAATTCGCGAGTGGGTTGGGTCACCACCACCGATCTCTATTACACTGACTGGATGCCATGTTTATCGATGTGCCTTCCTTGGTGAATTCCTGCGGTGGATGCCTTTATTTGTCAGGCACCAGAAGGCAACCCTAGATATCCAGTCACAATAGGCTAATAGATATCAGTGGTTTCCACTGAATTACTGACGTTTCAAAATATCAGATTTGATGGTTTCTTGTCACAGACCAGTGTACATTTTATGTTCGGCGCAGTTTGACATTTGGGGTTCTTTTGTAAACATATAATGTTACAGATCACATCGTCTGTACCATTGTTATTTTAATGTATTTTTTATTATACAAATGTATACAGTGAACGAAGTGTATTGCTGAAAAAATCATGAGTGGGTCGGGTCACCGATCTTTATTACACTGACTGGATGCCATGTTTATCGATGTGCCTTCCTTTGTGAATTCCTGCGGTAGATACCTTTATTGGTTAGGCACCAGAAGGCAACCCTAGATATCCAGTCACAATAGGCTAATAGATATCAGTGTTCTCCACTGAATTACTGATGTTTCAAAATATCAGATTTGATGGTTTCTTGTCACGGACCAGTGTACATTTTATGACCAGCGCAGTTTGACATTTGGAGTTCTTCTGTAAACATATTGTGACGAAAATGCCCCTAGGTTTAAGTCATTTTCGTCAGTCTTACCTGATAATTAATTCCTAGTAACTGTAATTATTTCCGGTGACATTTCCAGTAACTTTAGAGTCTTTATTTCCACTTTTAATGATGTATAAATCCACTCTTGTGTAGCTGTTATTTTTATTCACGTGTGCATTATGTCACATACATGTACACACACATGTCATGCATATACATGTACGTGTAAACGTTAAACGTAAACACAACCGAACTAATCCAAGATGGCGTCTCATATAAGAAAAAGAAAGTACTGTGATTGGTGAAATGTTTGTAAATTATTATCTAGTTTTTCGAGCAGGAAAACTTAAATCTTTAGCACTGGAAAATTCTATTATTTTATGCTCTGTAAGGTTTTGTTCTTTTGATGTTTATTGGAATTAAACTTTTTGAATGGTAAAATTAAGTAGAAAAACGATAGAGATTATCGTCTGCTCAGTGTTGAGAAAAGCTCATAAATATTCATGAGATGATGTCATTTACTATTTGTCAATGAAAATGAGCTTTGTTTACGTTCATTCTGGAACTCGATTTATGGAATTATTTAGAGGATAGTATTACTTAATTAATTCATTCTTTCATTTAATGGAAAGGATAATTTACATAGGATATTTCAGCTCTTTTATTCGGAATCAAACTGTATAAATATATGATTCTGATCTGTTTTGTAGTAGTTATGTGTGAACTAATTTTGCTCTCACCGAAATTTAGGGGCGTGGCTTAATTACTATGCGTGAGAACTTTCTGTGCGTATGGCGCGCAGTTCAAAAGGTATAAATAGGACAAATTTCAGAGTGAGATATACTAGATCGCCCTGACCCAGATCATTCTTCGAGCTTGACTTATTCGTATTGCTAATCTCTGAATATAATCAGAAATTTAATACAAATTAATTATCGTTGGATCGCCTAGCCTGAGTGAGATAAATACAGGTATGTGGAGTTCTGTTTCTAAACTTTGAGAAGAGAAACATTGTGGATTTTTGTGAATAATTATACTAATTATTCACCGAATTTATTTGGCATTTTATGAGATGTAAAATTGGAGGAGCAGTGGAGCCAGAAAATTATTGGGGAGCTGTATAGTAACTTTATAGGAGCTCCAGAGCTAGATTAATCCGGGGAGCTATATTGCGACTCAGATGAGTTTTGGAGTTAGATTAATTATTGGGGAGCTGTAGATTAACTTGGAGGAGCTGTGGAGCTAGATTAATATTTGCAAAGTTAAACTTTCTCGAGGAGCACTCTCGGGGAGCCACTAACTAGAGTTCGAGGAGCTGAACTCTGTGGAGACATTAGGATAAGGATATTGCTGTATATTGGAGCAGAGGATCCAAGTCGTAAAGTAGTTTCATACTAGTTTATTCAGGATAGAAAGATCTTGGAATAGATTTAATTAATATTCTCCAGTCATAACGTTAGCAATGGATATTGTAGGACGATAGGAGCCTAATATCACTTGTGGATTTTTGAGGAGTGGATATTGTTGTTAGCTTACGAAAGCGCAGTATCACTTCGTTAGTTTTTCGAGGAAAAGTGGATATTGTAGGTTGAAGCCTAGTATCACTTGTTTATTGTTTTTATAGTGGATTTGCAGGCAAAGGGCCTGGCATTAATTAAGGTTTATTAAGGTTTATACGAGACTGGATTATATTAGTAGGAGTGTAAATTATTTCTCTGGTAGCATTAAGTCAGATATTTATCGAGAGCCTTATAGATTTAAGATTGTAAATACATGTGCTGTTCTTTGAGGAAGAAGTGGTTTATTTGTAAATAAAACAATTGTTCTCTTTTTGCTGAATTCAAACCTACTGTGTCTATTCTAAGTCATTCCTCTTTCCAGTGAATTATTCTTAGTGTAGGATCTCCTTTCACCCGGTCATATATTTTGACAGCGGACCCTAGTCTACCAACTAGAGATACTAAACCGGTGAGGCGGAACTCCGGTGGTTCAGGCCTTTAAATTTTCCGCCTGGTGGCAGCGCTATCGACGACGAACGGTGAGGGAGTCGACCCCCCCCCCTTCGCGTATTTTTCCGCCACAATATAATGCCATAGATCACATCGTCTGTTACCATTGTTATTTTAATGTATTACTCGGAATAATATAGGTTGTATAACAATTTTGTATGTCAAATGACGTGTTATTGTGGACTGTAGAAAATATACACAGATTTAAGATTTGTAAGTTATTTTGCATTTATTCTGTAGAAATGTTTGCTTAATTCATCACGAGCTTTTCTATAAGGTAATACAAATATTGTCCTTAATTAAACCAACAAGGTGGGTGTTCTAATAAGTTGTACGTAGTCCGCATACATGTATGCTTATATATACACACCCACGGTCATTCGAAGAATAACCACGGCATATGATTAGCGTTGTTAAAGACAATGATTGGTTATTACCCCCATATCAAATTAACTTTCTTTACTTAATAACCAGTTTCATGAACATTCACAATATAAACCTGTTTTATAATTTCACTTTTTAGACTATGTGTGCTATTTTGGTTCAAAGAGATCTCCTTGGTAATACATTGGGTAGTTGTTTGGTACCGGTGACGAAATGAAAAAAAAAATTGTTGACCAAATTAACTTTCTAGTCAATATCTGGCAATACGTATCGGCAAAGTGATGATGATGATAATGATGATGTGACGATCTGTCTATAACCAGGCCGAAATTGGTATACAGTATGTAAGGTTGTAATTTTTTTATTTTTTTTTAAATGTTATTTATTGCAGTACACTTCGTTAATGGATAAGAAGTTGGCATAGAAATCTAATTTAAAATTTAATTCGCCGACAACTTCGATTGGTATTGTAGTCTAGTGGTTAGAACGATCGTCTTGTAAGTAAGAGGTATCTAATTCAAAAGTAGTTTTTTTTTACATTTTTATGAATTTATTTTTATACATTTTTAACTACAACATTAATTCAGAAGCAAAGCCTTTTATGTATTAGTAAACTACGGTTGTGGATAACTTATTTAAAGGAAAATAAAGTATAAACAAATATTGTTTAGTATACAAATGCATATAGTGAACGAAATGTATGAGTGCGTCGTGAGTGCGTCGGGTCACCGATCTTTATTACACTGACTGGATGCCATGTTTATCGATGTGCTTTCCTTTGTGAATTCCTGCGGTGGATGCCTTTATTCGTCAGGCACCAGAAGGCAACCCTAGATATCCAGTCACAATAGGCTAAAAGATATCAGTGGTCTCTACTGAATTACTGATGTTTCAATAAATCAGATTTGATGGTTTCTTGTCACGAACCAGTGTACATTTTATGCCCGGCGCAGTTTGACATTTAGGGTTCTTTTGTAAACATATAATGTGATAGATCACATCGTCTGTACCATTGTTATTTTAATGTATTACTCGGAATAATATAGGTTGTATAACAATTGTTTATGTCAAATGACGTGTTATTGTGGACTGTAAAAAATATACACAGATTTAAGATTTGTAATTTAAGATACGTTATTTTGCATTTATTCTGTAGAAATATTTGCTTAATTCATCACAAGCTTTTCTATAAGGTAATACAAATATTGTCCTTAATTAAACCAACAAGGTGGGTGTTCTAATAAGTTGTGCGCAGTCCGCATATATGTATGATTATACCAACGGTCATTCGAAGAATAACCACGGCATATGATTAGCGTTGTTAAAGACAATGATTGGTTATTGCCACCATATCAAATTAACTTTCCTCACTTAATTGACTAACTTTTTAGTAATTTAAGGAGAGCAATTTACAACTATCCTCGTTTTTCCTAAAATGAAGGAATGATTAAATAATTTAAAAATTAATTTCAATACATCCACAAAACAATTTCTTTTAAATCTATGGAGAAATGCCGTTATTTAAATTATATACACAATGGTTAGTTGTTTAGTACCGGTGACGAAATGGACAAAATTGTTGACCAAATTAACTTTCTAGTCAATATCTGGTAATAGCTATAGGTAAAGTGATGATGTGACAATCTGTCTATGATTAGGCTGAAATTGGAGAAAAGAAATGTGTATAAACTTCATCAACTGGCGCGCAGCCATCAACATAAACAAATTATAACGAAACAAATTATTTATATAAACAGGAAAATGACATTTTCACAAGGCAAAAAGTAATGACACTTGGTTACTACACAATGGTATAAAAATATCACAATGAACGTTAAACAAATCGTCGTAACTATACAGTTGTATGACTTGTCTGCGTCCATAGTGCATCAAACCGTGGTTTGAAAACCCCCGCCCCACAGATGACGGGTTATTGTAATAAGATATCAAAAGGACTTAAAATCAATTAAATGGCAGAGTTCATATACAAAGGGTTCAAGAATGTATCCGTCATTGATGTGATTACATGGAGCTGGTAGTATTGGTCGCGTATCAGGTGGACCATATTGCCTACAGTAGATTGACATTTATTTGTCGGTGTTTGTTGACCTGATTCAGTCAACAATCAGAGTCGTGGTACTATGAAGTTTTTCTAGGGGTGTTGGTATTAAAGCCATTTACGCTATATTGGCAATGGCAAAATAATTATCACAGTTTTACATGAAACTTACTTGGTGTACAGTTGATGATGGTATCAATCATCGCTTTCAGTATTTCTGTCTCATGTGCTATCCTTTTTAGTGAAATGAATGAAATCATTTCTATAATAAATATCTGCCAAAAATGGCCTAATTCGATAGGCTGTGTCAAACTGAACATACCATTCATGAAAATCGACTAAATGACATCACATGTTTACAATAGATCCAAAGATCAAACTGCGCTGGGCTCAAAATGTACACTTTGTCTGGTAATTGACAAGAAACCATAACATCAGCAGAAAAGTTCTTAATTTGATTTATTTCAATCAGGCCCATTAAATAAAGTACAAATTGTACATAATCTGCATACGAATATACACACTTTTGTCTGACGGGAAATCACCCAGGTACCCTAAATGTCACTCAAAGTGTAAACAACAACAGTAAATGCCGCATAATAGATACCAGAACCCGTACGCAGCCTATTGAGATCTCATGACTTGTTTCATCGAAAACCTGCTTCACGTTTCACTGGGCCCCGTCGAGTTTGCATTGAATAAAATGATGGTGATAAACTTTCAAGGTGCGTGCATTTAACACGCCCATCAGCTTGGTCACCGAACGCGTCAGCTTTCTGCATGTTCAGAGAACTCCCGAGGAAAGGCCTGTGAAATTTAAAGTTATCAAATCGGCGTACGTTGAAAACAAAATCTGAATCATTAATTCGTTCGTCAATCAGGGCCAGAAAGATTTTGCCTTGCGTGATTCAGCTTGTTTGGGACTTTTACTAATTTCTTGGGTTTTGTTTTTGTTTTGACGGACGAGAACGACTATGCTTCTGGAATGGACGATTGTGTTTATGTTATGCTTCGGAATGGGTAAGTTGTAGATATGTTTACAAACATAACTTCGGTCACATTTATATACAATTGCGTTAGTATAAGGGACGGTATATCATTGGTAACGTTGGCAAAACTGCTTCTATGAGTATGCTTGCTTTCTTTGAATCAAGATATACATTAAAGGGACGGTACATCATTGGTAATAATGGCAAAACTGCTACTACGAGTATGCTGATACTCTCTTTGAATGAACGTGTACATGAAACAGCCAACCTGTGTAAAATCCAGCTTATAACGTTGTTTCGTCGTTAACAAGAAAACGGTGAAAATGTATTTAATGATGATTTTGTGTATTCAATCTAACGTGAAATTTTGGTAAGAGTGTTCTTAACGATAAACGTTACTATTATTATTATTATTAGGTGTTCGGGTATGTGCCCGAAACAACTATTGTTTTTGTTCGTTTTTTGTTTTTCCTTCTTCTTCTTCTTCTTCTTTCTCCATCGATTGTCTAAAAAAAAACCACATACTTGCAAACTTCACATGAACTTGAAACTTGGCATATACTTAGAACATAACACGTAGATGAAACATGAGTTGTGACGTCATAATGAGGTCATCAGATATCGAATTATGATAAATCAAAGTTTAATAATTAACAAAATCATATCTCAACAACCACAAAAGGTAAATTCACAATGTTTGCACCACTGTACAGATCGTTAATTGTCACCAATATTTACAAAAAGGTGACCCCAATTTGACCTTACTTCCTGTCCAAACCGGAAGTCAAATATTTAATATTTAAAACAATCATATCTCAACAACTACAAGAGGTAAATTGACATTTTTGAACCATTGTATAGATTGTTAAATGTCGAAAAATATTTACACAAAGGTGACCCCAATTTGACCTTACTTCCTGTCCAAACCGGAAGTCAAAGTTTAATATTTAAAACAAATCATATCTCAACAACCACAATAGGTAAATTCACAGTTTTTGCACCATTGTACAGATTGTTAATTGTCAAAAATATTTACAAAAACATTACCCCAATTTGTCCTTTACTTCCTGCCCAAACCGGAAAGCAAAGTTTAATATTAAAAAATATCATATCTCAACAACCACAAGGGGTAAATTCACAATTTTTCCACCATTGTATAATAGATTGTTAATTGTCAAAGAATATTTACACAAAGGTGACCCCAATTTGACCTTTACTTCCTGTCCAAACCGGAAGTCAAAGTTTAATATTTAAAAAAATCATATCTAAACAACTACAAGAGGTAAAATTGAAATTTTTTGCACCATTGTATAGATTGTTAATTGTCGAAAAATATTTACACAAAGGTGACCCCAATTTGACCTTACTTCCTGTCCAAACCGGAAGTCAAAGTTTAATATTTAAAAAAAATCATATCTCAACAACCACAAGAGGTAAATTCACAGTTTTTGCACCAACAGACGTTAACGTTTGACCTTCTCCAACACTTCGAATTGATGACGTCATCATTTTAACTTCAAATCCAAACACCTGCGTGTTTGTTATCGACAAACACTGCACGTCTAGTTTTTATTCTTCTCCTTCGGCCGCTCGATTGTCTACAAAACCACATACTTGCGAACTTCAAATGAACATGAAAATTGACATATACTTAGACCCTAATGTGTAGGTGAAACAGACGTTTTGACGTCATGATGACATCATCATATATCGAATTACTTAAAATCAAAGTTTAATATTTAAAAAAAATCATATATCCTTAACTACACAGTGGATTTTTATAATCTATTCATCATCGGAATAGTCTTGAATTATCAAACAACATTTGCACAGACATGACCCCATTTTGACCTTGTCTTCCGGTCCAAACCGGAAGTTGAAAAGTAGAAAAATTCCAGAGCCAATATGTTAGGCAATTTCAACATGGTTTCTGTGAATGAAATCTTTGACATGTGACCTTTTCAAAAAAATTATTGATGACGTCATCACTACGTCAAGGAAAATATTAAAACAGAGTGAAATAAATATTATTTATCCAAAACAAATGAATGACAGCGAAAACGGGGGTATACCCCCACCCCCGCGCCTTTCGACGAGTTCCGCGCACATGGTCGGTTGCTGCACTCAAACGCACGTGGCTCTAAGACAGCTCTGATTGCGGGTTAACCAATCAACGAACGAGGTTCATCTGAGACATTAATTATTCATACCACCATTCATTACAGGGAAACCAGGAGCGGTGTGTGTGATAGTACCAATGCATTGTGAATAATGTGTGGTCGTACATCATCCCTTAGCACTTATTGTTTTTGCGCAAGTTTTATTTCTCCTTCTCCCCGTCTATTGTCCACACAAAAAAAAATACTTGCTAACTTCCCATGAACTTGAAACTTGGTATGCACTTAACAAGTAGATAACACAGAAGTATGATGACGTCATCGGGTGTCAAATAACTGTTGTTTAAGTAAGACTAATTGCGGTGACACCATGTAAGAATCTCAATTGAGTAGTAATTAGTTCTGAAAAGAACTGGGGGTACAACTCGACGTTTCGATCAGTATGCTCTGATCGTCCTCAGGAGAATGCCGGACTCTTGAAACTGCTGCTGCTTAAGTAGGCTGCTGGAGGATCATCCCCTGCTGGAGGATTAGTTCGTTGAGGCGCGCAGGCGGGAAACTGAGACTATGGGACTAGGATCCTAGGTGTAAGGGGAGAGGAGTGTGTGCTCACTGAACTGAATCAGTTGTTAACAAGCACAGGGGAAGGAGGGTGGTTGACTTAGGATATAGGGGATCCCTCAGTCTGGGGTTGGTTATGGACTTTGGATATAGAAGATCCTTCAGTCTGTAGTATGGGTCGCCAAATGTCGCTGATGAAGAAACCGATGTCCTGTGGCACAGTGTCGTGTTTGACGATCTCGATGGCCTCTCTGATGCGTCTGGGGTGCCATGCGTCGATGGGTGTGATGAGTTGGGCTGCCTGCCAGTCGATTTGGTGGTCCTTGATGTGCGAGTGCTTGACGATGGCGGACTTCTCGAAATCTCCTCTGCGGCCGTGTGCTCGGTGTTCCTTCAATCTGATGGGGAGGTTGCGTTTGTTTCCCCGATGTACACCTTACCGCACTCACAGGGGATCCAGTAGACTCCCGCTCTGTTGTTTGGGTCCGGTTTGTCCTTGTGGGTATGTAGAAGTCCTTGGAGTTTGCTGGGGCTGAGTGGAACACATCGATGCCTGCTTGTCGGAGGATGCGTTGTAGTTTGTGAGACGTCGAACCTAGATAGGGAGACAAGCAGAGAGGTTAGATCACTTACCTTGCTTTTGGAGTTTGGAACCGGCTTCGCTGTGCTGATCTTGTTAGGATTATAACCGTTGCGTTTGAGGGTAGTTCGGATGTGCTGTAGTTCCTTGGGAAGGCTGTCCTTGTCACAAATGTTGTAGGCGCGTTGTACGAGCGTGCGGTTGACCGATGACTTGATGCTTGGATGATGGAAGGAGCGCTGGTTCAGGTACCGATCTGTGTGCGTGGGCTTTCTGTAGACGTTGTGGTGTAGGGAGCCGTCTGCGTTTCTGGAAATCCCAACATCAAGGAACGCGATCTTGTCATCTTCATCCTGCCCTAGGTTCTTTGGCCAGCCGAAGATTCACAAACCGGATGTTCCTCTCCGCCCTATTGTCGCCTCCAGAGGTTCACCTACGTACAACACAGCCCGTCATTTAGCTAAGATCCTCCGACCCTTGGTGGGTCTCACTCAACACCATGTGTCCAACTCCAGTCAGTTCGTTGAGATCACCCAGGGCCTCACACTTCAACCCAGCGACATCTTGGTTAGTTTTGATGTTGTCTCCCTATTCACTAATGTCCCAACTACAGAGACATGCCTCCTGGTGAAGGACAGACTCGTACAAGATCTTTCTCTTGATGATCGCACATCACTCACCCCGGACCAAATTCATGATTTGCTACTAACATGTGTCTCTTCAAGTTGTTTTCAGTTTCAGGGCAAGTTCTACGAGCAGACAGTTGGGACCTCCATGGGATCTCCTTTATCCCCGGTCCTTGCTGACTTTTTCATGGAAGAGTTTGAAAACTCTTCCCTCAACACCGCCGACCTCCAACCCAAGCTGTGGCTCCGATACGTGGATGACACCTTTGTGGTTTGGCCACACGGCAGAGACACACTCCAGGATTTTCTACAACATCTAAACCAGCAACACCCGAGCATCAAGTTCACCATGGAAACGGAAGAAGATGACAAGATCGCGTTCCTTGATGTTGGGATTTCAGAAACGCAGACGGCTCCCTACACCACAACGTCTACAGAAAGCCCACGCACACAGATCGGTACCTGAACCAGCGCTCCTTCCATCATCCAAGCATCAAGTCATCGGTCAACCGCACGCTCGTACAACGCGCCTACAACATTTGTGACAAGGACAGCCTTCCCAAGGAACTACAGCACATCCGAACTACCCTCAAACGCAACGGTTATAATCCTAACAAGATCAGCACAGCGAAGCCGGTTCCAAACTCCAAAAGCAAGGTAAGTGATCTAACCCTCTCTGCTTGTCTCCCCTATCTAGGTTCGACGTCTCACAAACTACAACGCATCCTCCGACAAGCAGGCATCGATGTGTTCCACTCAGCCCCCAGCAAACTCCAAGGACTTCTACATACCCACAAGGACAAACCGGACCCAAACAACAGAGCGGGAGTCTACCGGATCCCCTGTGAGTGCGGTAAGGTGTACATCGGGAAACAAAACGCAACCTCCCCATCAGATTGAAGGAACACCGAGCACACGGCCGCAGAGGAGATTTCGAGAAGTCCGCCATCGTCAAGCACTCGCACATCAAGGACCACCAAATCGACTGGCAGGCAGCCCAACTCATCACACCCATCGACGCATGGCACCCCAGACGCATCAGAGAGGCCATCGAGATCGTCAAACACGACACTGTGCCACAGGACATCGGTTTCTTCATCAGCGACATTTGGCGACCCATACTACAGACTGAAGGATCTTCTATATCCAAAGTCCATAACCAACCCCAGACTGAGGGATCCCCTATATCCTAAGTCAACCACCCTCCTTCCCCTGTGCTTGTTAACAACTGATTCAGTTCAGTGAGCACACACTCCTCTCCCCTTACACCTAGGATCCTAGTCCCATAGTCTCAGTTTCCCGCCTGCGCGCCTCAACGAACTAATCCTCCAGCAGGGGATGATCCTCCAGCAGCCTACTTAAGCAGCAGCAGTTTCAAGAGTCCGGCATTCTCCTGAGGACGATCAGAGCATACTGATCGAAACGTCGAGTTGTACCCCCAGTTCTTTTCAGAACTAATTACTACTCAATTGAGATTCTTACATGGTGTCACCGCAATTAGTCTTACTTATCATTCTCACCATGCAAAGCTACAAGTTTTACCTAACTGTTGTTTAAACATGAAATATTAATTATTTCAAAAGCACGTTAAGAGACATTCTTTAAAAAGGTCAATCTAATCAAAATTTGTATATATTATCGCAAAAAAGAAACTCATTCTCTTATAAGCAAGTCAATTAAATTGTTGGTTTATTAAAAGTTATCAAATTGGTGTGGTTAATAAGCTTATCAAATTATGGTTATCCATCAAAGTTCATACGCTAATAGCTAGACTTATTTCTCTCTATTTACTTGCTTCTTGATCTTGAAAAAGAAGTAGATGTTTTAAAAAGCAATGCAGACATGACAAATCAAAGTTTTCTATTAATCACATGTTATTATTATTTTTTTTACATAACACGTACAACTTTTAACTGATATCAAAACTGTGTCTTAGTAGAGGTACATACATGCGGTGGAGAGATTTATACATCAGAACACAAGATCGTATTGTTGTTTTAACTTGTGTAATATAAAAGTGTAATTATACAAAGTGTAACTTTTCATGACCTTTTGTCCCTACAAAGTCCTCCCCACAGTATGCGAAGTGTAAGTTGTAACTTATATCTTGTCTTGAATTTAAATCTAACTCCTGACTGACGGGAATTAAAATACCAATAATTTCCTTTCAGTTTGGTGCATGCATTCCACTGAGTGTTCACCCGTTTTATAACGAAATGTCTTTGAATTAACTTTATAAATAGTTTAGAGATAGTGTGTTAGCAATATTGTATCAACTCTAAGGGCATACGTGTATGATGCTGATGCATACGTGTATGATGCAAAGTGTAAATAACATTCCTGCCATTGTGGTAATTTGAACATGGATGTATTGTATCGAAATACACATTTGACGAATCCTATAACGTCACATTTCTTCAATGATCCCAATTGATGAGGTCACCAATTACCGTCACTCCCGAACACGTAGTGTTTGTCAATACAAATATTTCTCTCTAGTTAGTGTTGTTATTGTTGTTATTATTGTTATTGTTGTTATTGTTGTTATTGTTGTTACTGTTGTTATTGTTGTTGTTGTTCAACTAGGGTATATACAATACATAAGTTGAAGACAGATTAACATGAATAACATATATATGTACATTTTAAAAATTTACATTTAAAAAGAAATACAAAATAAAATAATTAACTAATTAATCAATCAACAAATCATTTAGCTAGCTAGCTAGCTAACTAATTAACTAATTAATCAATTAATCAATTAATCAATTAATCAACCAATCAATCAATCAATCAATTATCCATAACAAAGTTAATGAAATAAATTACATTACATAAATGTACTACAATTTATTTTACATGAGAATACAAAGGATGATGAGCATTTCAACAAAGATATTATTTACTGCTGAAACGAGTCATTTTACTTAAAAGGAAAAAGTAAGTTTATTATCAATACAACAGAGAGCTTGGTTCTTGGTAAACAAAGTCTTAAAAGTTTGTTCCAGAAGTTTTTTTTGTTCAGATAATAGTAGATTTTTAAGTTTATGTTTATATTTCTGTAAAGTTTCAAAAGCCATACAATCAACTGTTTTATTAAGTATGTCGCATCTAATAGTCCAAATTGTATTAAGAAGCTTACACATTAAACAAAGTGCTAAATCATCCATACCGTTACCTAAAATTCTGTTAGTGTTTGTTAGCGGTGTATTGTTCAATAAAGATCCAAGTTTCAAGATGTTTTTGACAATAGATAAAAAGATGCTTCAGATGTTTCAGTTTTACACAGAGGACATTTATCATCAGTTACAATGTTAATTTTGAAAAGTTTGTCTTTAGTGGGTAAAATTCTGTTTTAATTTATACCAGAGGTCTCTGTCACTATGATCAAGAAGCTTACAATTCATACCATTTTGCCAAATAGCGCTCCATTCAAAGTTAGGATTCAAATTAAAAAAAAAAAATTCCCATTGGGATTCAGCCGTAGGTTTTGTGCTGCTTTTAAAAGAAAGGTTATTATATAATGTTTTGGTGCTGATATCAATTAAAGGAATGAATTCGTCAAGATCTTGGTAATTTTTTATTTCAAGCATTTGGCTAGCATGGTTAGCTTTGGTTGGCCTTGTCTAGTTTCCACCAAAAAGGTAGGATCAATAGCTTTTTCCAAACGTTTTCGTATTCTCTCAGCATTCATAGGATAAACGTTGCATTCTTCACTAAATTATTGACAAGTTTTCAGCTTAAAATTGTAAAGGACATGATGTAATCTGGTCCAACCAATGACCGGGAGAATCTTGTTGTCAATATTTGTTTTGTTTATTGTTAGTAATAATAATATTTTTCAATAGAGGAAGGTCTTGGGCTTCATTATAACAGGTAACAAAATCATTTATTCTTCCTAGAAATTCAGTCACACAATAGGCTAATAGATGATCTCCACCGAATTACTGACATTTCAAAATATCAGATTTGATGGTTTCTTGTCACGGAACAGTGTACATGTTGTGTCCGGCGCAGTTTGACATTTGGGGTTCTTTTGTAAACATTTGAAGTCATATATCACATCGTCTGTACCATTGTTATTTTAATGTTTTACTCGGAATAATATAGGCTGTGTAACCATTTTTCTATGTCAAATGACGTGTTATTGTGGACTGTAGAAAATATATACAAATTTAATATTTTTACCGGTTCATGTTATTCTGCATATATTTGTACAAATACATTTTCTTAATTAAACGAAAAAGGTGTTCCAATAAGTTGTACGCAGTCCGCATACATGTATGATTATATATACACACCCACGGTCATTTGAAGAATAACCACGGCATATGATTAGCGTTGTTAAAGACAATGATTGGTTATTGCCACCATATCAAATTAACTTTCTTTACTTAATAACCAGTTTCATGAACATTCACAATATAAACCAGTGTTATGATTTCACCTTTTAGACTAGGTGTGCTTTTTTTGTTGAAATAGGTCTCTTGAGTTCAATAATGTATCTGTCATTGATGTGATGACGTGTAGCTGGACGTATTGGTCGCGCATCCGGTGTACTATATACCTGCAGTGTATATTGATATTTATTTGTCGGTGTTTCTTGATCCGATTCAGTCAACAATCATGAGTCATGGTACTATGAAGTTTTTCTAGGAATGCTGGACAGGTATTACAGCCATTTACACTATATTGATAATCTAAAAAAACAAAAAACAATAATGATCACATTTTTATATGAACGTGGTGATGATGGTATCAACCATCGCTTTCAGTATTTCTCTCTCAGATTCTATCCTTTTACTGAAATGAGTGAAATTATTTCCATAATAAATGTCTTCCATCCAAAAATAACAATAACACGTTTATGCCAAAAATTTCTCCTGTATCTGGTCATAGGTCGGCTTCAAAATCAGTGCAGTGACGTGGTTTTTTGTTTATTTTTTTCAACAGGGAAATTTGTGATACATGTATACGCAATGACCAAATTTACCATATACAAAGTATGGTGGCTGCTAAGAGAGGCCTCACAAATTGGGCAATAATGATAAATAATAATAAATAAAATAAAAATAAATAAATAAATAAAATGTAAAAATGCCGACGCGCGGGTATGAGGCGACGTGCGCGGAGACCTGAAAGCAGAATTTTTTTTGGCCTTACATGCATACGAATAAATGTTTTCATGGCCTAATTCGATAGGCCGTGTAAAACATACCAACAAAGTTTTCAAAATCGACTGAAGAATACAGAGGGAAAAAAATCACAAGTTGGTTTGTATTTTTTTATGTATTGGTTCTTATAGAGTATGTATGCATTAACAGCCAGTATACAAAAAGTGTCTACCGGTTTTAAGGACTAAGTTTTCCCTAACAATTGTATACAGTACACATAAACGTGTACTGAGGCATTGAGGGCGGAATTTATTGAATTACTAATATTTAAATAGAAAATCAATCAGTGATGATATTGTTACGTCATTGCTATTAGAGCATTATAGGATTTTCAAGGAATTTTTTTGAGATAATTTTCAGCGAGAAAGAGAACTAAAAACTAGGGCTGTTTGTTGGAACAATCACACGTGTAAACTTCCTGTTCAATCATATTATCATCGATGATAGCTGTATCATCTTTTTTTATAAAAAATATCAAATTGTTATTAAAAATATATATATATATTTATATATAAATTCTGCATTAGAATGTATTGAATTTGAACTTCCTGTTTGGACCGGAAGTGAAGGTCAAATCAGGTGATTTGAAGGTCATTTTTATGACACAATGAATCTTCCTCATGATCACGAAAAAACTTTGTTAGTACCAGCTTTGGTTCAATTTCTGAGATTGGAAAATTATATCTTTTTAAAAAATGCCGTGAGGGGGCGCTTTGAACTTTGGTGACGTCATCAAACATATTTTTGAGAAAATAAGATGTCACTAGTCACTTTATTCCCAGAAGGCATATTCGATTTTTTTAAGGTTTGAGATAGAACATTATTTTTCTAAACCTGCCGCCAGAAGGCGATGTGACAGGTGATGACGTCTTCAGTCACATTTAAAAAAAGGTCATACGTCAATAGTAATGTCGATTGTTTCTCTTTATGTTTAATTTATTGTCGTATAACTGTCTCGGATTCATCCCCATCAGGGCCATTGCGATACAATTAATTTTTTTTTTAAATTTCATGTCATATTGCATGAAAAGTGTTCATGTTTAAAATAATGTGTTCAGAAAATAGGAATATGTGAACTAATTTAGATACATGTGTAATTTGTGTATAAATTATTCCATTTGTGTATTCCTATCCTAAAGGGGCAGTATCGTTACGATCAAAGAAGACTTTGGGCATGGAGTCGTTGTCCTAGTTTAAAAATATGTCAATACAATTCATATTGTGCTATTCATATAATTATTTCTAATATTTGGTTTCTAAAATTTTTAACATGTATATTATAATACATAATACAGCTGTCATTAAACCTGTATCTCACTGCGGCCATCTTTGCCACATTTTCTGTTCACATATAGTGTAGCCTAGGAGTATAGACTAAATTCGTAATGCGTCCTTGGACAATACTAATATCCTTGGTTTTATAAATCGTGCTTTGTTGCCTTAATTAAAGTGACAAGATAAGATCATATAAATACCGTTGCTGCTGCATAAATAGGCCAGTAATTTACAGTCACTGTTTTCATCTTACACTAGAAACCTGCTTCCATGCCCTGTTGAAAGTCTGTTCTGATACTGACCATTTAACTCATACCAACATCTTATTTTACAACATTTATAGTGGCCAACAGTTGTGTCCCCAACTTATCCTTTAAATAGAACGCTTCCCTCAAGCTTTTCTCTGCTTTCCTCTTCCCATCGTCACCTAGCTTTCTTGGTTTCCTTCAGTCTCTCATCCTACTCTCACCCCATCCCTCGGCTTCAATTCCCTCCTCTCTCTCTTTCTGTAATTTTAATACATTGAGAAACAAAAGTAAAAATAAACAAAGAGTTCATGAGATCCAACATTCAAGTAAAATTTTAGGCTAATTATCAGTAAATTGTTAAACATTTGCAGCATTTGGCACAGTTTGCAATCACATACTATGTCATCCATTAGCAGATCCAGGGGATATATCGCCATGAGTCAATATACACGTTTTGTGTGGCCCATTTCTTTGCAGTGATCCCTCCCCCAGCAGATTAAATGAACCACAATAATAGTTCTTATAAAACATAAGTTCTTATAAAACATATAAAACAATCTCTTTTAATAGTCGAGATAACTTGAAATAATAAAGAGGTTATATATTACTTCTTCTGACATGCTAGAGCTTGTTGTTCATTTTGATTTCAGCAAAATCTTCTTGCAAAACCTGAAAAAATATAAACAATTAAGCTTACTTGTACTGGTACGAGTTGACTCGGTCACAAGTTGACTTGGGTACAACTTCGAAGAGTTGGTTCAATGGCAGGTTGGTCAACAGAAAAAAAAGGATGACGCATGACTCAGATAAGACAACAAACTAAAAAAACATATTTTTTTAATTGTAAAACTCATTTGAAATCCACAATACCATAAAACATTTTGGTCCGGAAAGTTACAATACATTGTCTTTATTAATTGATAATCACAAGGCCTACATTTTTATTGTTATGTTAACACTTTCATTCATGTTTTATAATAAATGTGAGTCAGTAAGTACATGTACAGTACTAAGTAGCCTGTGCAATCAATCATGTAGAGAGCGAATTATGTACATGTACTTATCTGTAATGTCTTCATTTACTTTTATGACTGACATGACTGATGTATGTGTAAAGTTATTCTTAGCAAAAAATCAACAAGTAGTTCAAACTATTTGCTTACCTGGTTTTCTTGACCGCTGGCGATTCAGTATTGATTTTGTATTGCACATGCAATAGGGCTATGTAGGGTGCCATGGAAGTTCACCGCCAACGGCGGGAGCGTTGAAAGGTTTTTTAAAAAAAGAAAAAAATGAGCAAATTGTTTTCAATCAAAATTACGAAACAATCATGACCGTAATAACTAACATCATAATACCTTAATATATTATATACAAGGTTCAAAACTCCTCTTTTTTTAAAACATATCGTTGAAGTCTGGCTTTAAGGTGGGGCTTTCCGAGCAGAGCTTGTCATTGGCCAGTGACGTACATGACTGACTGTCTGACGTCTAAAACCTAGGAACACTACTGAGCCCCGTCGAGTTTGCATTGAACGAAGTGATGGTGTTTTAACTTTCCGGGTACGTGCATTTAACACGCCCATCAGCTTGGTCACCGAACGCATCAGCTTTATGCATGTTCAGAGAACTCCCGAGGAGAGACCTGTGTAATTTAAAGTTATCAAATCGGCGTACGTTGAAATCAGGGCCAGAAAGATCTTGCCTTGCGTTATTCAGCTTGTTGGGACTTTTACTGGTTTTGTTTTGTTTTGTTTTTGTTTTGACGGGACGATAACGACTATGCTTCTGGAATGGGTGATTGTGTTTATGTTATGCTTCGGGATAGGTAAGTTGTGGATTTGTTTAACCCATATTCGCCTGACCGGTCAGATCACATAAACAAACTCTATACTGTTGGAAAGAGTATAACATTATCATTATTCTCATATAATGTTTTGTTACGTTATACTTTTCATGTCAAAATAAATCTGAAGGAATTCGGTCACATTTATATACAATTGCGTTAGTATAAGGGACGGTATATCATTGGTAATGTTGGCAAAACTGCTACTACGAGTATGTTGATACTCTCTTTGAAATAACGTGTACATGAAACAGCCAACCTGTGTAAAATCCAGCTTATAACGTTGTGTCGTCGTTAACGAGAGAACGGTGAAAATGTATTCAGGGATGATTTTGTGTGTCCAATCTTACGTGAAATTTTGGCAAGAGTGCTCTTTACGATGAACGTACTGGCAGTAATGTGTTCACTAATTATTAAAAATAACGTATCAGACAAATTATTATTTCTAAGGAAGACAGATACCATAATCAGCTATTGATTAAACAACCGAGTCGCCTGTGAAGTTTTTTTTCCCACAGACACTCGGAAAGCACTGAGTATACAGTGCTATACACACGTCGGTGTAGGGCCAAATTTAATCAACTGTTTATCTCCCGACGCAATAATTTCACCAATCTATATTATATCGCGGAACCCGTTGCTATATGGGATTCTAGCCGGCCAATTGTCATCGGGCAAGATCGGTGGTCGACAGGTTAAGACGTTTGCACTAGTAAGCAGGAGGTCGTGGGTTCGAATCCCGCCCGAGTCGCCTGTGTAGTTTTTTTTCACAGACACTCGGAAAGCACTGAGTATACAGTGCTATACACACGTCGGTGTAGGGCAGTTTTTAATCATTTGTTTATCTCCAGACGCAATAATTTCATCAACCTATACATAATCAGCTAATTACACCAATTAAATATGTAAAGTTTGATATTGGAACATTTTGGTTAGTATTAGGGTTTCGGCCTGGTAGCCGAAAGCCTGTTGTTTTCGTCCGATTTTTAGTTGTGGGGTTTTCGTCAAAATCCCACAGGTTTAACACGTGAAATTTGTGACCGGAAGATGTCATACTTAGCATTTTCACATAAATACAAAACATGCACTATATAAAAGCCCGTAATGTGACTTGGTTTCTAAAAAAATTACGTTATCATAACGTCAGTAAATATATTTTTATTCAGTCACATTTTAATGTGACGCTGAGGGGGGGGGGGGGGGGTTAAGACATCTCGAACCTTGTGACAACTCCAGCAACGTTACTTTGCTCAATGATATTACGTTCAATCAACGCTAGCACATAGTGAAATGGTATGATTTACTAGAAAGTTATGTGCTTGTGAAAATGTATTTAGGTCATGTTTGTTGTGTTCTTGTAAAAGTATATGTAGGTAATGTTTGTTGTAAAAAATCATGGTGAAATGCTATGACAACATATGAATGTTGAAAAAATGTATTAATGTTTGCTCTTAATGTTACTTTAACGTTAATAATAATAATAATGAACAGTTCTTATAATTATAGCGCATAATACTTTCGAATAAAAGTCTCTCTATGCGCTTAAAATTGCACAACTGATTCTCAAAATCATAGGGCCTATTACAAGATTTTACAATAACAGACTACAATGAAACCACATTTACTTTTTAAACAAGTATGTTTTAACCTGGGACATAAATTTATTGATATTGTTTGAACTCTTAATTACATGAGGGATGTTGTTCCACAGTTCGGGAGCAGAATACGCAAAACTACATTCACCGCAGGACCTAGTTTTAACAAAAGGGGTCATCAAAAGATCTCACAGCTGACCTAAGATTTCGTGTAGTCCTATATTTTCTAATCAAATCTGTAAGGTATGCAGGAGCTAATCCATGTCTACAGTAGAATGTTAACAATAATAATAACATACAAATGTTAATTCAACGTTAATTTGCTCATTGGTATTAGCACGTGAACGTTGAAACAATGTTGAAATTCATAAGGCGACATTCCTTTCAAGTTGGTCTTTTTAGACTAAAAGAACATTGAAACAAACATCATAGTGAAATGGTATAATGTAATGAAATAGTCTAGTAGCCTATAACATTAACACAAAATCATAGTGAAATGGTTTGATTGGGGCATATAACTGATTGCATAAAAAGGTTTAAATTAAAAAAGGACATTTCAAGTTGATCTTTCGGACAAAAGTAGAACATAGGAACAAAATCTTACTGAAATTGTATGATTTACTGGAAAGTTAGTGATTGTGAAAGTGGAAATATCAGTTTAACCACTAGATACAAATATTAAGGGATGTAGATGACCTCACATATCAATGCTTAACATTTGAAATTATTTTTTAAAGAAATGCTGATCTCAAAATGGACATGTTTCTTATAGAAGAAACGAACAAACATGTTAGTGCTTGTGAAAAAACAAATATCACTTTCACCACTGATATTACCAAATACAAATAAACAAATTCATCAGTAAATATTATTTTAGCTCATTATTTTAGATCATAGAGCAAACGCCAACACTCTAAAAGATTCACACTAAACTCAATCATTCAAATGCATAAATAATATGCTTCCTAATTTATTGAAATTGTGTACTACTGTAGTATGTACAGATAATACTGCAAACAATAATGTCAACTTATGTATTTACATCCAAATTATTGCAATTGGGTACTAATGTGCTCATATTTGTACAACTAATACTGCAAACAATGTCAACTTATCAAATTATCTAACAACTATGTGTAGAATTTGGTACCATCCTTTCTTGTCCTACACAAAACCCTTTATCACTATAGCAATCAAAATGTGCACGTTCTTTTGTCATTCAACTCTTAGTCGGTAGTGGTTTTGCAGTAAAAAGGGAAATTACCCTAGGGACTTTACACGTTGGTATGATTGTACGTGACGATGTCGTGTTTGTACAGGCTACATGGTTAATACACATGGTTTGATTGTACAATACGATGTTCTTTGTTTTCGTATGTTTTAATTTGAGAATCGTTGCACACATTTAATGGAAGGGCATTAACTTGATTCATTAAATCTTTTGCATTTATCCACATATAATTTGTGTCAAACGCCTAGGGGACAAACAAAGAAATGTGTGTGCACAATCATTACAGTTGATGCGTTTGAAGATCAATAATAAATAAGTGATTATATTTTTGTAATAAGCTGACTGATTGAGCTTAAACTATGGTCAAATTAAAATAAAAGGTTCCCTTTTCACATCCTAGTGGACCCCGTTGGGGCTGCCGAACTGGGACCAAGGGAAATTTGTCCGCCGGCGCCAGAATGGTCCCACATGGGCTAGCCAATGTAGATTACGAATTCTTCATGACGCGTCGGTCTATAGGCTGCAATTTGTAATTCAGTATTGATTTCACATTAATTATATATCAAGCACTTACGATTGTGAACGTTCTCACCATGTGGCTCACACTTGTTCACGTGTAGTTTATATATAGACCAGGTTCCAATGTACTTTGCAGTCATAGTCACGGGTTTTAATTTAAAAGAACTGTTAAATACTTGCGTTATTGACGAAAAATCAACTTAAATTTGCCAGGTCAATGATGAATTACAAATTATAAAATCCACATGAGAAATTAGACTAAACAATAATTTACTCAATGTTTTGCCATTATTATTGAGGAAATCAACCCTTTTCGTTTAGTAGTATGCCAAATGAGGAACAAATTAGGACCTACTGAAATAATTTTCCAATATACAGATATTATAGATATCATTGTAGTAGCCCAACGACCAGCTCTGTATACAGTGGTTGACATGACCTTGGGGAATTCCTGTGCAACCGGGGACGTATTATCCCTTTTGTTATAATTCCTCGGTTTGAATGCCTACACAAACTCATACACACAGACTGGTTTAAAGCAGTTCCTTGGGGAATTCCCGCAAAACTCCCTGGCATATTCACACTGTATCGGTATCATTCATAAAACAAATAATAAAAACAGCTACTAAAATGAGAAATTAAAAAATAAAATAAAAACATAATAGTAAACTACAGTGCGCAGACCCCTGCACAACTAATAGAGAGATCGTTGAACAATAATGATATTCAGTTCGATGAGCCATCAGGCAAATAATTATAGTAGACTGATTAAAACTAATTACCTCGTATCGATTGAAAATTTGATGAAAACATAAAAAATTATTATAAAACAAATTCTGAATTGCTTTTTGGTAGGTTCAACTATAAGTGTTGTCTTCTCAGCTTGTGGGAAGATAACTGTCAGCTACATCAGTGGCGTATTCGTCTAGGAAAATCTTTAACAGTTCCTGCCCAAAATGTAACAAAAGCACAATAACACCATCACATTTATATACCAGATGCGGAGGGTATAAAATACTGTGATGAGTAATAATGGCGTAACGGTTACAGAGGGGTGATGTTTGGAATCATAGGGCGGAGGGCATTTTAGGATGATTTAACAGAACAATCAGAACTATAGCTGAGAGATTGTTGTTTCATCAATACGCACAAGAAATGATATAAGATTCCCCGTGAAGAGAATGGGTAAACAAATTACCGGAAGTCATCAAAGCGTTAAACAACAAAGAAACGAGACTTATCGGACTAAAGAGACTCATCCGTCCCACTCGTCGAATTTATGTTAGATGAAGAGACTAAAGGTCCTTTGTGTTTTGGCGCTCCGACTGTGCACTCTGCGGCCGTGGGCCATGCTGGTTTAACGGCTGTCTAACGGCAACCTATGGTACACCGATGACATCCCCACATTGGTGACAGATGAAGACCCGATTGGTTGGATACACATGTACTCTGCTCTTTGGCGCTGGTGAGGTTGGAATAGTTTCGTCGACATCTGCTCGACTTTCTTTGCTAGCTGTCGCATGGTAAGAATCAGATTTTGTATTACTTCGTTGCTGCTTGACACTTAATGAGTTGTGTCAAGGGAGGCGTTGCCTTGGGGTTATTCTGTTCTTGAGGCTGGAGGTTGGAGGTTGCGTAGCAGGAGATCTAAACCGGGCTTGCTGAGACTGAGCATTCTGTTCAGGTTTGAAAACAACTGCACTGCAATAAATGCGGTGTTAAAATCTATAACAGTCATGTTCATATTGGGCATGTCGCCAAATATAAACACCGTGAAAGGATAAAGGTAACACCACTGGTGTTATGACCCCAATTTCTGCAGTGTGCCACCTTGGTATCTCTCTTATTTGTCTTACTTCTATCTACATTTCTCTAAATGTCTATAGGTTTTATGGGTGCAAGCCCGTCGCAGACTCCTCTCATGAACTGTTGAATAAGCATTATGCTCCCAGTGGGCACACGATGTCTTAAAGACGTAGTTTTACGGTCCTTATCTAGTCGAGTGTACTACAGCGGTCGTGACCAAAACACGACGTCTTAAAGATGTCTTTCTCCCTATTCGGAACTCATCCCCACCTGCCAAAAAACAACAAAAAACACGACGTATTTATAACGTCGTTTTACGGTCGTTATCAAGTCGTGTGTACTACAGCGGCCGTAGCAAAAAAAACGACGTCTTAAAGACGTCTTTCTCCTCACCCGCAAAATCATCCCCACCCGCGAAAAAAAATGGGTGAAAACCGAAGAGAGTGACAGCTCCAAACTGGGAACGTAGATCTCGTGACTATGTGTCTGTTTCTCTGGCGGAATATTCAACACCAGCTTCCTAGCTCAAATTTAGACGCTGACCTACTTTACATACCTGTGACATTACACGACCACTTTAGTTGCGAAAGAATCCTCAACCTTGGTTCGCGTGTCTACCGCTAAATGCCAGCTCATTGATCATTTATTATTTCTCTTGTTATATCCGCCGACGTAAGTCGGACGGAGGTAATGTTATCATCCCATTCACAGTTTTGTAACCAAAAATACGACGCCAATTTATATACAAAAGCATAGGCTTTTTACACCATCACTGATTTTTCCCCTTCTGGTTCACTAGTTTTAAAAGAAAACACCATAGTTATCTCTGAGAGCACGAGACAGTTATGTTGGCATGCTAGATACAAACACAAAAGACAAACTCTTTACACAGAACTAATTTTTAAAGGGGGACTGTCGTGGATTTAAATCAAACAGTTAAATATGTGATCGTTTTATTATTTTATATCAGTAAAAGATCAATACAATTTTTGTTTTGTGTTTTTATTGTTTTAGAGAGTGCTATTTTACCATTGTAAAAATGCCCCCTATTTTTACTAGTTGTTTCCGCCCTGCACGGAGGAGCTGTTCGTGACGTCATGTCGGGAAGAGAAAACTCGGCTTAAAATGATCGCTGCACAAAACTATGTGAGCCGCTGGACCTGACCACTTTACTCTTGTCAGTCGAACTTTGCTCGTCCAAATACGGCGATATTTTGGGTCACTTGGGAACAGATGAAGGCTAACACCGTCTTTGGTGGTGTTGCTGCATCCTGCAGAAACACATCTTCCCGGCATTTTATTAGTTCCGGAAACAAAAATCACGGAAGAAATTAAATCGACGCTACGTGTGTGAATGTGTATGTATGTACATGTATATCATGTACACATCGGATCTTCCCGACCTTACGTCACATATCTTATGCAAATGAAGCTTCCACCATGGGGCGGGATTGCCTCCCCAAACACATCTAACATTGTTTTAAAATACTTGTACTCAGAAATCAATGATTAAATAGACACAGGTGGGTCTCAAAAACAATATTTTTATTACAAAACGCCTTAAGTAAAGGATGTCAGTCCCCTTTAAGGGTCAATAACTAGCGATAATTATCTAAGGATTGACGGAGTCTGACGAATACTTGCTTGGAAATACGATTTACAAAATGGCGCTAGCACTAGCTTAATTTCCAGTCAACCAACACTTGAGCTTGAGCCGTCACTTACATGCACGGACACGTCATACTTGGGAGACGAAAGAAACTTGTGTTTTCACAGAGAAGCATCTTGAGTGCTTGGTGTCATTTTGATTTCGGTCTATTTTATATGAATTCTGCAAGTATTTATTGAGATTTAGAATTAAACATCATTGTGTAATGCCTCTATGTTGCGTTATAGGTGGTTGCACACGCGATTCGGTAAAAAATCCCTATATATTTGTGTAGTTCCACAAAAATATGGTGACTCAACGTAGGGAATAGGTTCGCTTTGAGAACTCCACTGGTTCAGATTTCACTCTGCTAGGAGTCATCAACAATATGTTCAGCCCATTTTACTGAAGATTCCGTTGATAAGACTGTTCGAATGCAGAATACTCTGGGGATTCAAGTCAGATTAAGGTGAAAGAGGGAACAGTTCCGACAACGATAAGTTGACTACACAAGTACGACGTCTAGTTAGTTCTACACCTGACGTTACCGAGGAGCCTGGGCCTATTAAAAGCACCGCAAGACGTACCAAACCACCAGCTGAGACAACTAGCCAGATGATCGCAAGCGATCTGGAGGGGAATTCCTTAAATAAGAAAGGGTCATGGTATGTGCAAGAACTAATTTTGTGCTAGCTTGTAATTTTGTGGGTTTTCTGATTATTGTGATTTTTTATTGAAAGAGAACCTTTGCATATTGTGCAATAAAGCATATGTGCAATAAAGCAGCAATAATTTTTTTTTTAACATGAAAAACAACATTAATGTGGATTAATCTGTAAGTTATTCCAAGCCTGTAGTACAATAGTATGAATAAATGAATAATGACTATGAAATCATGGGCCAGTATTTTTACAGTTTCTTATAATTTATTTGTTCCCCATTTTCCCACTTTTTTCCAAACAATTTAAATACTTTTAGGTATCCTTTCATGGTGTATTTTGTTTTCAATGTGTACAGATACTTGAACAGGTACAGTAACAGTATGATGAAACAGAGTCTCCACCAAGCGGTTCAGATATTACACAGGCTCTATGGCAAGCTAATTTCATTTATTTATTTGTTTAATCTATGTATATTCTGTAGACAGGAGCATAGCCAGCCATTTTTCGGGGGGCTGTGTTTGTTTTCCCCATAATTGGATGATCTCGAACTCAATTTTGCATGCATGCCCGGATGGGGTAATCCCCCCCCCCCCCGCCGAAAAAAAGTGGGGAGTTATGGGCCTGTTTCTTACCGCCCTCGATCCTCATTGTAACAAAAGTGGTATAACAGCAGTCCTTCTTGATATGTATTGTAATTGTTTGACTTTATTAGGACACCGATGGTGAACACTCAACGGATGTCTCAATCCCAAAACATGTTCCCAGCTATGGCCGTCCATCTTGATGTTGTCAAATATGACTAAATCCTGTGTGGCAACATACTTACGCAGACACAAAACTTACACAGACAAATCAAAACAGATTTCCTGTCCGATACAAAGGTAGTAATGGAAATCTGTTGATAATTTGTGAATAGAAATTTCTTTTAAACAGTTGTACATTGCTGTGTTCTTTTCCCATTTTATTCCATTAAGTTCATGTTCTTTTCATTTGGGAAAATTTGAGAAAAAGTTCTTCTTATAAAGTCTAAGTGTATTTATTATAATGTACACTGTACATTTAAATTGTTTACTCAGTGTAAAATAATTAGATTTTATTTTACACACTCGAAATGCAATTTCACTAATAACTGCTTAAATATTAATGCCAGTAATTGCAATAGGTAAGTGATGACATACACACACATTCTCAAATATGCATGCTTGTGGAGACATCTCTTGTTCTTTCCTTTGTCCATGTACTTAACAATTTCTCATAGGGTTTGTACACAAATTTCCTTGTGGAGCACGGAGTTCTTTAGTAGCATAAATTATTGAAATATGATTATTGATTATTCAAACAATGACTTTCAATCTATTATGTAGATTGCATGAGGAAATATAAGTTTTGTTTCTAATTTAGACACAATCTATACTGAGACGCAATAGAAACTTACCACTTTTTCGACCTTAAATTATCAGTAATCACAATGCACAAATGGCATGAAATTGAAATGATTCAAAATAAAACACAACAATTTGGATTAGAAATGTTGGCATTTTATTGAGGAAATGTCCATGTTTTGTCCACTGTACTCGATCCCATCTGTATCCACTTCACCGCGAAACGTCAGAGGGTCACGTTGCCAAAATAAGTGCACATATTACATTTGTGCATTGTGATTACTGATAATTTAAGGTCGAAAAAGTGGTAAGTTTCTATTGCGTTTCAGTATACATGCCAGACAAATATTCATAGTTTTTTAGTAAGTTGATGTAAATGTACATACATGTACACTGTACATGCCATGCCAGTATTCCGTTTGTAAAATAAATATATACAATATAATCCAAATATATGTGAAACTTAACAGCACAAAAATCATTTGAAAATTTACTTGTTTAAACAGATGCGTCATTGTAGTCACATTACAAGTTCAACATAATATCTGGGTTTTTGCTCAGGTCATAGTAATTATCAGTGGTGAAAATAAAGAACCAGTTACATGTAAATAGAAATACTCTTGTAAAGTGTTGTGTAATGTATTAACAGAGGATTTAAATTTGATTATTCAATTATTCTATCAATGACGTTCAATCATGAAGATTGCATGAGGAAATAGAATACCCTTCTTGTAATTTGAACCTGCAACTTCACATATTATATTCATTATCTTTGTGCTTAATTTAGTAATTTTTATATTGATATATCAGATTCTGCGGCTATGCACTTTGTTCAAAATGCGAAAGTCACGAGTCTATTTGGACACCAGCCTCATTTTTTACTCCAGCAGCATAGGGAATGGGGATTCTGGCTCACTTTGACTTTTGACCTAGTTTAAAAGAAGGTTGCTAGGTTTGAGGTTGCTTCCACTAAAGATATATTAAAAAGAATGTTGGTAGGTGGTGTTAAAAATGATATTTATGAAAAACGCATTTTTATCAAAAAATGTGTTTTTGAGAGTTTGTAAAAAAGAATAATGTGTGGGTAGCCGTAGGGAGAGTAGATATAAAAGTATTGTAGATGTGTAGATTGAAATTTAGAACTCTTAAAAAGATATCGTTTTTAGTCGTTAAAAATTTAAATAATGAAAATATATTATCTAGTATAATATTAAAAGAGAGGATGAATAAAAGTTTGAGAGGAGTAGTTATTCCATGTTGGTAAAAAAGAAAAGTGTTATAGACTAAGCGTGCGTGGTGAGGGGTATTGCGCGCAACATATGCGTCGTATTCGACACGGACATAGTATACCGACTCCATGTAAAAGATGTAAAAATGGAACAAAAACAGTGACAAATTTATGTACGAAATGTGACAAAATACTAAAATTAGAAAAAATGATGAATTTAAACTACATTAAAGAAAGAGCAAGAAGAAGTTATAATTTAGTGATGAAAGAGTTGTTAGAAAAAGTACACGTTTGTAGTTTTAAAAATAATAATAAATAGAATTATACGGTGGAGGTCTTATATGAACACGCTCCACTAATGGTTATGAAGCGTGTTGATTATAATAAGATTTATCGATGGTAAAGTTTACTTTAAATTCATGAGTTATTCTATAAGATCTTTTTTTGCTCCAGCAGAGCTTGCGCATGCTGTTTATCTAAATCATCATCAACGGGTGGTTTAAATTTGGTTCGAATATTTTCTTTCATTTGGGAAAATTTATTTTGTTCCTCGATGATGAGTAAAAATTCTTCTTGAGATATAACATCGTTTTCGATGGCTTTTGAAACGTAGCTATCGATGGTGTTGAGTTTAGATGATGCTAAAATTTTTATTTCGTTATGTTTTTTAGCTTTTTTCAATAATTTATATTTGGTGTATCTGAGAGCAAACGCCACACTACCTAACCCTAAAGCTAAACTTTCTAAAGCAAATCCGATAGGTGCGGCTACGACGGTAGCGATGCTTGCGATTCCAGTGGCTCCTGCTCCCATACAGCCCAATTCAGTGATCGTTTCTACGATACTACAAGTGCTAATAATTTTATTATATTTTTTATAGACGGTTTCGCGTTGTTTTCTTTCGGCTTGTAATTATTTTTGAATCTCGTTGATTTTTTGCAAACGAAAGGCGTTGACGTTTACATCATTGTCTGAAGTATTTAGCATCATACCCTTTAAAATTGGATAAACATTTGTTGATTCTACACCGTCGCTCATTATTTTCTATTAATAGTAAAAGATTATAATTTTTATTTTTAATGTAAGGACCAACTATTAATTTTTATATCGTAGCATATTCCAGTGTTTAGAGTACCAAAAAAGGTCGCTTGTACAAAAACTTTTCTGTTGTTGTCAATGTTTTCTATTTTAAAGCAAATTCCACAATCTATAAGCTTTGGGTTGTTTTAAAAAAAAATTAATCTTGTATCTAAAAAAAAAATGGATTTTTCCCTCTAAATGAGCTATATGTTGATAAAATTGTGAAAAAAACATGATAATGTTTAGTGTTATCATATTCATCAATAACATCTGTACGACCAGTGTCTAATTTAATAAAACTTGAACAGTTATGTATTGGTGCAAGAACAGAAAACTCCGGTTGACTGCTTGGACCATGCCATTGAATTTTAAATCTATCGTTTAAATTATACAAGGTTATATGTTGTTGAATTTCATCTCTATCTATATAGCCACTTTTTTTAAAATGGCTATTAGAAACACTATTGCTAGATGAATTTTGATTGTTTTTACGACTAGGACCATAAATACTCGCCATATATTTATTATATAATAATATAAATTTAACAGTAAACTTTTAATTTTTATATTGAAACAGATTTTAGCGTTTAGAGCGCCGAAAAAGATTGCCTGTACAAAAACCTGTTTTAACATTTTGCATTTTGTAACACATTTCGTATTCTAAATGCTGTGGATTATCGTTAAAAAATTAATTTCTTATCTCGTTCTGGAGAAGGAATATAATAAACGTCCGCTGCATAATTACGCGTCGTTGAATATGAAAAATACCATCGGTTTTCATAAATTTAGTAAAAATTGAACAGTACGTCGGTGAGTCGTTAAACATAAAAAAAAGGGTAGTTTAAACGTAGCGTGCCATCCGAGTATAACGCTAAATTTTTCGACTAGAGGTATTGTTTGTAAAATTTCATCTATATTGATATATCCATGATGTTCATAAATTTCACTGCGAGGTATTGTTTGTAAAATTTCATTTCTATTGATAGCGCTTGTTCTACTAGGACCGTAAATACTCGCCATATTTATATTATTATTTAATTTAAATTATTTAATTTCAAAGGTTAAAAAAATTGGCATACGGTGATTATTGATCTCTGTACCTAATGAATCTTTAATTTGAAAACTTAATTCATTAAAAGTATCAGTTTTAAGATTTTTTCGCAACGGATTTTTAAATTTCATCCACATACTTTCCCCCACGATTTATCTTGTATCGGTAAAACATTTAAAATAGTACAAGGTTTACCGTCACAAAAATTTTCGGTCGTGGAAATTTGATCGCAATGACTGTATAACATTTTAAAAGGTTGCAAATCGAGTCTTCTTCCTATATGCTCTCCTTCACCTAGAAATTCATTATCTTATCCGAGTAAATTAGCAAATCCCGATGAAAATTTAATTCTTCGTCTTTCTTGAGTAATAGTTATAAAAGATTTACCGATTTTTTTATCGACAACAAACGTGAGCCAAGGTGTGTTTTTTAAGACAATGTCTATAATTTCGTTAATGTTATAAAGTCCGGGTTCGATCGTTTCAAGTTCTTCTTCTTCTCTTTGCTCATTTCTTTCGTTTAACCAGCTTTTCCATCGCCATATTTTTTTCTTTTTTACGGATAATATCCTACCCAAAGGTTAATGGCGTTTACAGAAATTTTTAATTTACCGTCTCGATTATCGATGGTATTATTTAATGAGATTGTATTATTTAATTTTTTTATTTCGATCGTATGATGCATATTTTATAGTTTAATTTTTTTGTATTATAATAAATGACAATTCCTCAAGCATTTCATAGTAATTTATCAAACGGTATTTACAATCTGGAAATTTTACACCAAGTCATAATATGAGCGCTAGCGATTTGACGAATATTAATATTTACGTGAACAATTTTTTTTTAATGTAACACTTGATAATCCATTTCAAAATTATAAGTTACCTCACATTCATACTCAAGTTGTTGTAGGCCTAAATAATTGGAGATCTAATCCGTTAAAATTTTATCAGAATCAATTAAATTTTGTAACGTGGTGCAGTACGACTGGGTGTGGTGTGAGTTACGAACATTTATTTCATTCAGATCCGATGTTGAGTAGTTTTTTTAAATTTCACGTCTATTATCAAATTCGACGATTGCTCAAAGAAATGAGCTGTCCTACATATTTTCAAAATGACTATGATGCATTCGAAAACAATAGATATTAGCATGTACAATAAACTATGTAACGAATTTCACGTTTCACCAGCATCAAATTGGAAACAACGCGTTGATGCATACAGCGATGGACTAGGCACCGCTTATTTTTGGCGAAACATTGGTAAAAGATACGATCCAGTACCGGGACACAACTACGATGACAGAATACTCCGCGATAATAAACCTATTCCTCTCGATCACCTTTCTGCAGACTTTGAAACGGGGGAAAAAAAGAATGGATTTTGACGATGGTATACATAATCGTAAAGGCCCTGTCACACCATGGCGTATGGCCTGAACGTATGCCAACGTATGCGAAATATCGAAAATACGTTGGTGTACGTTGGTGTACGCTGATATAAGTTAGGGGTAAGTTGGGGATACGTCGTTTACGTTAAGAGCACGCTGTGATACGCTGTGAAAATTTGGAACACGTCGAGCCCGCGAAAAATTATTGAGCATGTTCAAAATTTCTCGGCGTACTCAACGTGTGCTTAATACGTTCTGCATAAGTTCCCGGTAAGTTCGTGGTACGTTAGACATACGTTGACATACGCTGACATACGTTAGAGGTACGTTACTCGTAAGTTGGTATACGTTGATGTACGTCGGCTGACGGGGAAACGTACAGCCAACGTAGTGATAACGAGTTGATAACGTATATGTGCCGTATGTCTAACCTATGCCTGACGTATCTCCAACGAGTCTCGACGTATTCTGACGTATCCACCTTATGCACAACTTATGCCTGGCGATCGTGTAACGTATATAACGTGTTTCTACAGTACAGCTAGCGTATGTGCCGTACAGCTAGCGAGCATTCGGCGTTTTGGGAACTTATGGGGGGTTTGAGTATATATGGGTCCCTTGAGTAACTCATCCTCACTTCTTCATGGTCTGTCGTGCTGAACACATCAACCCATCATCAACCCATCACCATCAGAGAGCATGGCAGACATACGCTACGAATACGTTAAGCATACGTTGGTCATACGCTCGCATACGCTGTGATACGCTGTCATAAGTTTGTTATAAGTTAGTGATACGCTATCAATACGTTAGTCATACGCTATGTATACGTTAAATACGCTATGGATACGCTATGGATACGTCCATTCCAACACCGATGTCGACTTTTCAGATGCAATTCGTTGGGAAGTTGGACGTTCTTGGACTCTGACAATTTTCGAGCTATTTTTTGTATACGTCGGTATACGTTCAGGCCATACGCCATGGTGTGACAGGGCCTTAAAGAACATACTATTAGAGTAGGTTACATTTCGCAATCTGAGCATACACAAACAGCGTGGATTAAATTTATATTGTCTTTGGGATTAGCGCAAGGCTTTACGGATGTCGGTATATATAACCAATCAACGACTCTATAAGAACGTACGTTTACGCGATATTGGGAGCTCAAGTACAAGCTAAACGTGGAATTCTTACACCTGGACCGGTTTAGATGCACCGCGTGAATTTTTAAATTTAGTGGATGCTGAGATTGATTCTCCAGTCGATTTACAAGATTCTATCGATCGCTATCAAAAATCTCTATCGGATACTAAAACGCAATTAAACTTTATCGTCGGAGATTTATTATACATGATGCCGAGTGATATGAATATGTGTATAGTGTTACGATCCGAAAATCTTCAAACTATAGGTGAATGCAAATTACTCAAAAAGCCTGAATTTTCCCAGATGCAACAAAGAAATCAAACAAGGTCACACTGATAATAATGAACAAAGAAACAAAGTGATTTAATAATGAAAATATCAACTGCTTCAAATATCGATGGGTTTAACAAGAGTACAATGATTAAGGTAAACAAGTGTACATTAAGAAAAGATCTTATACTAAATAAGAAGATCTTACGCTAAATAAGAAGAAGATCTTACAGACGAGGACTGAGCAGGCTCCAGCGAAAACGATGCAAAATCAGTTCTCTGACACGGTGTCAATGCTTAAAAAAATGCTTTAATTATTGGTTTTGCGATAATGAGTGGATTAGGTTTGATTATTTATGAGATGTTGGCTCAGCGCTTAACGCTTTATATAAGATAAAATTAAACCTCCAACCCCAGTCAAGGCTAACCACACGTGTTCAGCCGTCCATGTGACTACTTTTGCTGTAATTGTAAATAACCAACTTATCACGGAACCAATAATACCCGGTAAAGCAGCGTACACCTTTTCTCCGATTTTTTTTTAGTAAATCCGCTAGATTTTTTAATGTTTTTTGTACCCAGTCTTTTACGGTGTCATTGCTCGGTTTAGGTTCGGGCGTAGGTATAGGTGGTCGGGTGGGTGTGGGTGCTATAGTAGGTTTTACAGCGTTTACGATCGCTGAAACGATAAAAGCGATGGTCATACTAACAGCTGTTAATAAACTAACGATCGTTATACCTTGTTCTCTAAATAAAGTTTTAATTTTATCGCGTAACGAGACGTCTCTTTCTAGCATTTTTTGAAACGTTTCTTTAATTCTATTGATTTGACTACGAAGAACGTAATCATTTGTATCTATTTGCTCTGACATAACTCGTTTGTCATATTTTAGTTTTTGCAACTCTTGACGAGCCTTTTCAGCATCAAGTCCTCTTTCTTCAGCGTCAGAAATTAATTCTTGAATATCGGATATTTTTTGGTTGAGTACTTTTAATTTAGTTAAAAGATCTAATTGTTCACCTCGATTTCTCGTCATGATTTCATTGAGTGCCAACACTTCTCGCCATGGAATGTTTAATTCCGTTTGAATTTCTTGATCTCTCGAAAGAATTGTAATCGCCATTTCGATGGCTTCTTCTACATGTATTGATTTTTCCACGCGTTGTGTTGGTATAGATGGTAACTTTCTCCCACTCGTTTGAGTTTGAGTTTCTTTATCAGATAATGGTTTTTCTGTTTCGTTTATGACATTTAATATAGCTTTTTCACTTTCATCAAATATACCTAAATCATAATTATTTAGACAAGTTTTTTTTATTCCACTTAACTTAAAAAAAAAAACTTTTTTCTCAAATTAGATAGTCGTATTCTTTCACCTTCTTTTAAAAAATAAAGTATACCAACTCCTTTATCATCTCGTTCATACTCGAAATTATTATAGTCTTTTACAGTGAGTTCATACCCTATACTTTTATAAAAATCATTTACTATATCTTTGAGTAATCTATTTTTTTTTAATAGATAAAGTGAGTTGAGGTGTTTCTCCTAAATTTGGAAGATTGCCCAAGCGGTTACCAGCAATATCATCGTAAAAAATACATCATCGACATTTGTTTCTTGTATATCATCTTCTTCGTCGGACTCTTTAAAAATCGCATCCATCTCGATGAAGGGATGCCCTCCTTCTGCCATTTACAATTAGTTTTTATCTTTTTTCAATAACTTATAAGTCACATAGCCTACTACACTCATCCCTAAAATGATAAATAGTATTTCTCGAGTTTTTATTTTCTTCGCTAGGAACGTAATAATCTTCTAGTTTAGGTTCGTCGCGTAAATCTTCCGGTAAATCAAATCGACTTCCAGTGACGTTATACTATTCATTCATCGTGTCGTCAATATCGTTAAAGGTTTTTTTTTAGCGTTTGATTCTTTTTGTAATCGTTCGTTTAAATAATCTACATATTTGACGCGCTTTTTATCAAATTCGTCTCTCGCTTGGTCAAGTTGTTCTACCGCCAAATCATGTCTTTTTTGTTCTTGTTCAACATTGCTAGAACTTAAACTAGAAAATAAAAAATTGATCCGCTAAAAGCTAACGCGTTTACTACGGCGCCTCCTATCATCATCGCTATAGACATCATTTTAATATACATTTTTAAAAATTAAAAAATAAAATTATATTAACAAACTATAAAATATGATTAACGCGTATGGAGATAAACTAAACCATTCAGAAAATTAAGACAACCTTTAGGATTAAAAGGATTGCGTCAAAAAGTCGTCATTACAAACAATCCTAGCACCATCACCGAAAATCAATTGTTGACGGTTCGTTTTCCAAATTTAGGAATAAATGACGTTATCGTTCCGGGTACGGTTAGATTAACTTTTAAAATACAACTCGAGTCTGCCAACGATTATACAAGAACGATCGTACACAACATAGGTAGAGCCATCGTAAAAAAATATAAAATGGAAGCGAATGAGGTGTTTTCTTTAGACGATGCGGATGTGTTTCATTGTTATAAAGACGAGTGGTTAACGAAAGATCAACGCGAAAATCTAGCGTACCAAGGAATCGAAGATGCAAACGTGACTAAATTAAGAATAGGCGCCAGCAACGCCGATGCTACGGCTAACGATGGAAAAGATAAAGCCATCGCGGATACTTAAAAAAATAGATATCACATTCCGCTCGATTTTGAATTATTAACCGATCATAAACCTTATTATCAATCGGGGATCGGAGATCGGTTGACTTATGAACTCGTGTTTAATAAATTTTCTAATGTGATTAAAAGCTCCGACGATAATGCTAAATACGTCCTAAGTGGGATTTCATTAGAATACGAAGTCGTTCATATGCCACATCTCGCAACGACGATAACAAAATCAATATAGCGACAAGTTGGCGATATTGGTTGATAGAGTTTTAAGACAGAGCGTGACCCCATTAAACAAACGCGGTACAACGTGGAATATAAATCTAAATACACCCGCAAAAAATATGAAAGGATTATTGTTTTTATTCAAAGAGCCCGATGTGAAAGAAACAAACAAGTTTTATAATCCAAAAATCGATAAAGTTTCAATTACGATCGAAGGCGTTCCCAATCAACTTTACGCGCAGGGAATGCAAAGGTATCAACATTGGGAAGAAATTCAAAAATATTTTGGAGATTCAAACAAAGAACACGGTATGCGAGTCGTTAAAGCTTTAACTTTATCCAATGTCAAACAAGCTGATTATTTACTCCATAGATATTGTTTATTTTTAGATATGAGAAGCATCGATGACAATAAAATGCACGGAAGTGGAAGACAAGTACAAAACTTATCCGAAGGAATTACCATTCAAATGGATAAAGAAGCGGAAACCGCGGGTGTAATATACATGTACACTTTTATTATTATGGACGCTCAACTCAATATCAAAAATGGACGATTTGATTCCGTTGTATATTAAACATCTTGACTAGTATTACAAAACGATGTTACCTATAGCGGTACAGCTACCGAAATATCCGCACGCCGCGTTAATGTGTGGGCAAACCGGATATGGAAAAACTGAATATGTTTTAAATTTGTTGGAAAAAGAATATTTTAGATATTTTGAATATATCGTCGTATAATGCCCCACCGTCGCTGACAACGACACTTATCAAAATAGAAAATGGATTTGGAATGACGAGCAAGTGTTTGTTGACGATTAAAAAATATATCGTTAAACAAAGCGATAGAAATTTATAGCGATGTATTCAAATTAAACGAAACGTTGTTTATCATCGACGACTGTAGCGCGAGTAAAGAATTGCAGTATAAAAAATAACTGGCACAAGCAAATAAATGTATGATTACGCAGCGTGCGCAAGGTCATCTGGAGCAGCATGCATTGGTGCACTTGGCTTTTAGCGGTAGACACGCTAATCACAGCTGTTGGATTATTTCACAAAAATATAATAGCGTGTTGAAAGATTTTAGAGAGCAACTCAAGTGCGTGTGTCTATTTTATTGTAAAGATAGAGACTCGTTTGAAAATTGTCTTCGAGAAAATGACGTCATACCGACGAAAGAGTTGAGAACGCAAATGCATGAGAAATTAAAACGAGTCAAACATTGTAAGTTGATTTTAAAAACAGATCAACCTACCGATTACGCGATACTTGACTAAGTTACTCTAGGTTTCTTGTAGGTTACTCTAGGTTACTTGTAGGTTACTCTAGGTTACTTGTAGGTTACTCTAGGTTACTCTAGGTTACTTGTAGGTTACTCTAGGTTACTTGTAGGTTACTCTAGGTTACTCTAGGTTGCTTGTAGGTTACTCTAGGTTACTTGTAGGTTACTCTAGGTTACTCTAGGTTACTCTAGGTTACTCTAGGTTACTCTAGGTTACTCTAGGTTACTTGTAGATTACTTGTAGATTACTCTAGGTTAATTGTAGGTTACTTGTTAAAATTTAAAAAAAATATTATATAATTTATATATATAAAATATGGCAAAGATCATAAATCTTGTAGATAAAGTTAGAACATTTTTAGATAATAAAGATGAACTTGTAAATTTTAAACAATTTTTAGATAATAAAGATAAAATTAAAAAATTGTTATATCATAAAGATGAACTTGAACAATTTAATAAAATCTTTTTTGGACTTGGGCTTAATCATTTTTTACATAATAATTGTTTAGATGAATTTATACAATTTTTAAATAATAAAGATGAACTTGAACAATTTGAACAATTTTTAGATCATAAAGATGAACTTGAACAATTTAATCAATTTTTAGATGAACTTAGACAATTTAATAATATTAATCGTTTTGATGAATTTAGACAATCTTTAGATAATAAAGATGGTTAAGATAAACTTAGACAAATTTTTAATAATAAAGATGAGTTAGATAAATTTAGTCAATTTCTAAATTTAAATATTTTGAAAAAATGTCTAAGATTATATATAATAAATGGAAGAAGTTTAAAAACAATTTAACGAAGAGTCATTGTTGTTACCGCCACCACAATCAACCGGTAATGAAAATGACAGCCAAAATCTGCTGGTGCAGAAGCAACGCAACAAACGACTCCTCTCTGTTGTTGCAGGAGGAGACTCAACAACATATTTCGGTACAGAGTATTCTGTCAGTGACATTGAAGCTTTAAATTTAGAGGAGCGAGATAAATTATACACGCAATATGAAACTAAATTAGGTCATGACATAACATCTTCTTTAGGTGGCGCCATTCTAACTTTATATGTCAAAGGATTAGAATATAGTTTAAACTCGATTGATTTGATGGGATATCATTTTGAAATTGACGACAAAGGTAAATTAATTACAGATTTAGAAAAAGATCCATTCATTTCGAGCGCTCTTTCTTCCATAGCATGTGAAATATACTACAAGTATGGAATGATGTTAGCGCCGATCGCAATGGCGTTAATTACAGCAAAACATTTAAAAAGAAAACAAGAATCTTGTTTAGATAATAAAGACGATGGAGAATGCGGAGCAGAATGCAAAAGAGATAAATCAAGCACCGATGAATGTAACGAAAACACCAACTAAAAAAAATAAAAAATCCAAAAAGAGTCGCGGGTGGTATAAAAGCCGCGGAAGTTAATAAAAAGAAAAAACAAGAATTAAAAAAGAAAGCCATTAGTGATGTAAATACGACTAAAGAAAAAACGTGACGAGTGTAAAAGAAGAAAGCGATGGAATAAACATGTTGTACATCGGACTAGGAGTCACAGGTTTAATAGGTTTAGGGTATTACATTTTCTCTAAGCAGCATGCGCAAGCTCTGCTGGAGCAAAAACCAGCATGCGCGAGCTCTGCTAAAACAATAAAGATTCAACCAGCATGCGCGAGCTTTGCTGGAGCAGCATGCGTAAGCTCTGCTGGAGCATTTCCCTTGGCTGATGCTTCTGACTGTCATCATAGCGATGTCATCGAAAAAGAAATTAATGTTTTTGAAATGGAGTAAAGAAAATTATATTTACTAACTATAAAATATGTCTTCAACGATAGATACGAATGGAATCGCTAATTCAGCTTATCACGGCGCGGTTGTAGGAATTATAACCATTCTTTATAGCATGCTCGGTACCGTATTTCTTTTTTAAATGATTGTAATAAAAATTGCATAAATCTTTGTCTTTTTCTTCATCTTTAAAAACGCCTTTCGTTTCAATCTTAAGATTCAAACTGTCTGTATCTGTGTAAAGTAATTTTACCTCGCTACCGTATTTCCTTTTTAAATAATCTTTTTAATTACTAAAATCGTACAACTCTTTGTCTTCATATAAATCTTTATAAACCTCTTTTGTTTGAATCTCAACGATCAAACTGTCTGTATCTGTGTAAAGTAATTTTACCTTGCTACCGTCCGTAAGGAAACTAGAAAAGGACAATCGTACAGGCCCGAGGAGAACCTGGAAAGCAGAGGCAGGGGATATCTGCTATAATTGTAGGGAGAAGGGGCACTTTGCAAGGGATTGTCCTTCGCCAAGAAAGCAAAAAGTCGGGAAACGACGGTCAGCCCGCCATGGGGCACAAGGGGGGGGGGGGGCTGGACGAGAAAGAGGGCCAGGCAGGTACCAATGGACATCGTTAGGAAGGCGAGAATAATTGAGAGCTTCATCGTCGGCAACGGCCTCCAAGTGACACCATCGAGAGATGTTCGTCGAGTGACGTCCTTGTTCAACAACCTTCATGTGGTTTAGAATTCCTGTTTTAAATGTTTTCATTTATTTAAACTTCCTTAAGGAGAACTGCGATTTTGTTTTCATTAAACTCCCTTAAGGAGACACAATTTGCCTTGATTAAACTCCCTTAAGGAGACATAAATGATCTCTTATTTAAACTCCCTTGAGGAGCCCTAGTGTACTGGACGAGAAAGAGGGCCAGGCAGGTACCAATGGACATCCTTAGGAAGGCGAGAATCATTGAGAGCTTCATCGTCGGCAACGGCCTCCAAGTGACACCATCGAGAGATGTTCGTCGAGTGACGTCCTTGTTCAACAACCTTCATGTGGTTTAGAATTCCTGTTTTAAATGTTTTCATTTATTTAAACTTCCTTAAGGAGAACTGCGATTTTGTTTTCATTAAACTCCCTTAAGGAGACACAATTTGCCTTGATTAAACTCCCTTAAGGAGACATAAATGATCTCTTATTTAAACTCCCTTGAGGAGCCCTAGTGTACTTGCCTGGAGTCATTAGTTTATTTAAACTCCCCTAAAGGAGATCTGATACAATTTGCTTTACTTAAACTCCCTTAAGGAGACAATGTTTCACTTAAGGAAACACAAGTTGTTTTACTTAAACTCCCTTAAGGAGAACCTAATATTTAACTTAAGGAGCATCCCTGAAGTACCCTAAGAGGTGCATTAAGATGTATAAAAAGAATGTTTATTTTTGTATAAAGGAAGCACCTTAGTCTACATTTCGTTGATTGTTTTTTTTTCTTCAGTTTAACGGACCGGGACGGTCTGTAAGAGGGGGTTGTGTAACGAAATGGTAGCCTTGGTGCTTGTGTGTTGGGCGCGCCATAGTAGCAGCGCATGCGCCGTGGTATCGGGCATGTGTTGCGTGCGTGGGTGCCGGTGCCGCCGGTGGTGGCGCGGGGCCGCGCGCAGCGTTAGTCAGTTGGCCAGAGCGACAGACAGAGGAAGGATGGACTTGTCAGGAGCGCTACAAAACGTAAGTTCCGTGGGACGGGATCTTGCAGTTCGTTGTCAGGGACAGCGCGGTAGTTTAGCAGGGCGACTACTAGTTGGTGTGCTTTCAGGGAACAGCACGGATAGCTTAGCTGGGCGGCTAGCGGGATATTTTTGACGGCGTGACTTTGTCAAGTAATTCTGTGGCATTCAGCACTTGGCTCCGTTAAGTTATAGTTTTCCTCACTCTCTGTCAGTAATTCATATTTACCTTAAGTAATTCTTACTCACCTCAAGTAATTCACACTCACCTTAAGTAATTCTTACTCACCTCAAGTAATTCACACTCACCTTAAGTAATTCTTACTCGCCTCAAGTAATTCCTATTCACCTTAAGTAATTGTTATTCCACTTAAGTATTCCCATTCTCCTTAAGTAATTACACTTCGCCTTCAGTAACTTAATTTGCCTTGAGGGTCCAATCATTGCATTCAGGGACAAATTTCTGCCTTAAGGGAGCTCCTTATTTATTGAATAAATAATTTGAATTTGAGTTGTGCCTCCGTGTTACTTTTTTGTCTGTCTCGTCTGTCTAAGTTTAAGTGGTGTCACGTGCGGCGATAAACTGTCTCCATTGGACCTGCCTTCAAGTACCGGCTGGACTGCCGCTCGCCCGGAACGGTACGGGTTTCGCCAGAGTATGAATGCAGATAGTCAACTTATTATTGTGCCTCTCTGTATTTTCTGTAATCGTCAGTAGATAGGGCCTGGGTCATGTTCTCCATTCCCCAATGAGTCTAATGGTTTTAATGAAATGATTGATCAACATCGATTATGGGTGGTTAGATCGCTCATGTTACTCTTTGCCAACCCTTCACTCCTAAATTTAAAGGAAAAACAAGATTTCCTCCACACTTGAAAAAAGATGCCGGTCGGAGCGCTGTTAAAAAAAACATTTTTATCACAAAAAAATATTGATAATGGATCGAAAGAAAGGTTACAAAGTAACTCGATATGAATTGGCATGACGAAGATTAGAGCAGGCTAATCGAAACGTAGATAATAACCCGTGAAGTCCCATGGTTCTCCCTGAACCATATTTTCTCACTTAGCGACAGTAGAGAAATACGAGTTGCCCGACATTGTTTAAGTCCCTTGAACCATTCTCACTTAACGAAGGTTGAGATACGAGCTGTGCGATCAGGTTCTTTTCAGCTCAGCTTCACGATTGTTGAGATAAACACATGGTGTTACCGCAAACCGAAACGATATCGATATTCCACCAAGCTAAAGCCTCAAATCTTATACAGTAAAAAAGTCGTTTTAATTTCTAATGCAATCTAATTAATCAGGCATTTCACTTATTTAATTTAAGAATCATTTTGTTTTAAGTATTCACAGACGAATCATTGTGTCCCGATGCCAGCTTTTTCGATTGTGGTGATGGTTCGTGTGTGTCACCCGATGCTATATGCGATGGTTTCCTAGACTGTGAGATCTTTGGATTGGATGAGACAGGATGTGGTACGCTATAATCTAGGGTATATTCCATCAATATAATATTGTTTCACAAAAGTCTTTCCAACGACCATTGATACCATGACAATCGCCTTTTTGCTTTATTGTATAGCTTGGTTCTTAACGTGCCAAAGCAAACTGAGTGAAAACAAAGACAAACCAAACTTGTCTGAGGTGATACCATTATCGAGCAATGAATACAAATATTTAGCAAATAATACTGTTATTACGTCACACAGAGACGTAAATTCTACGTTTGAATGAATACGACAAATTTAAATGCATGTTCACTGTTTTCTTAAAATGTCATAGGTTAGTTTCTGTACATATCTCGACACTCTAAAGTATGCATGTCATTTTATACATTTACCAAAATGGTATACTGGTTTTGAGTATGAATTCAGATAGTTCCATTCAAATGATAGTCACCTTCTTAACCCCTTCAAGCCCGATTTTCTTGAAAATTCGTAGGTATGTTCAGTTTAACAGGATCTATCGGATGAGGTCATACAAATGTTCATATGTCACTGTTAATTGCTATAAATATGAATGCAGATAGTCAACTTCTTAACCCCATTATGGCTGTTTTGTTTATCGTTCACGGAAGTGGGGAGGGGAATCATTGTGCCCCCTTCGTATCTTCACTAAGTCCACAAACATCTATGGCTACTTTACAACTTTAATTTGTCAATTACCTGAGTGAAAAAATTAAGGCATTTAATTGTTCTACCTTTTTGAGTGATCATTCACATTTCATGTTATTGTTATCGATTTCAATGACTCGACATGTTTAAATGGCAGCGAATATAATGGCGACTTAAGGATCTTTAAACTTTACAAAATCAAATTGAAAAGTAATCATCATGATCTCCATTCTCCCATGAATCCATTAGTTCCATTCAAATGATGGATCAACATCGATTATGGGTGGTTGGATCGCCCCTGTTTCTCTTTGCCGACCCCTCACTCCTCAATAAAAATAAAATATTTCCTCCACCCTTGAAAAAAGATGCCGGTCGGAGCGCTGCTCAGTTGATTCAAGCACAATTGTTATCACACACAAAAACTTATCGAAACAAAGGGTTCCAAAGTCACTCGATATGAATTGTTATGTAAAACAAGTCGTTTTCATTTCTAATGTCATGTAATCAATCGGACATTTCACTTAGTTAATTTGGGAATCATTTTGTTTAAAGTATTCACAGACGAATCATTGTGTTCCGATGCTAGTTTTTTTCGATTGTGGTGATTGTTCGTGTGTGTTAATCTATGGTTTGTGTGATGGTGCTAGAGACTGCCAGATCTCTGGATTGGATGAGAAAGGATGTAGTAAGCAATTAACTAGTGTATATAATCAATGAACATCATCTTATTTCACAAAAGTATTTCCAACGACCATTGATTCCTTCACAATCGCCTTATTGCAGTATTGTATAACCTGGATCTTAAAATGCCAAAGCAAATTTAGCGAAAGATTTTAGTGCAATTAATCAAAATATTTCGCAAATATACTGTTTTCACAAAGAGAGGTAAATCGCACGTTTAAATGAATACGACTAATCTGATTGGCATGCATAGTTAATGTTTTCTTAAATTTTCACGGGTTAGTTTCTGTGCATATCTCTAGATTCTAAAGTATGCATGTCATCTCATAATTATATTAATGCATACTGACTTTGAATATGAATGCAGATCGTCAACTTCTTAACTCCTGCAATGCTGTTTTGCTTTCTTATAATGGGAGAGGGGTGGGGATATCATTATGCCCCCGCTGTATTTTCTGTAATTTTTGGTTGATTTTCATGAAACTTGGTAGGTATGTTCAATTTAACAAGGTCTATCGGATGAGGTCATACAAACCTTCATAGGTCACCGGTACTGGCTATACATGTGAATGCAGATAGTCAACTTAACCCCATCAAGGCTTTTTTTTTGAACTGGGGGGATTGTGCCCCTTCGTATCTTCTCTAATCTTCAGTCGATATAGCCTGGGTCCACAAATATCCATGGCTACTTTACAACTTTAAATTGTGCATTACAGCAGTGAACAAATAAACACATTACATTGTTATAACTTTGGAGTAATCGTTCACAATTCATATTAGTGTTAACGATTTCAGTGACTCGACATGTATTTATATTAAAATGAAAGTGATTATAATGACGATTTAAGGCTCTATACACTTAACAAAATAACATTGAAAAGTAGTCATCATGATCCCCATTTTCCGATGAGACCAATAGTTGATAAAATCATGGTCAGGGCGCTGATCAGTTGATCAAAACACCATTTTTATTACAGACAAAATCATAATAATGGATCAAAACACTTGCTTGAAAAACAAGTAGTTTTTATTTTTTTTAAATTTATAATGCATTGTAATTAATCGGACGGTTCACTTGGTTAATTTGGGAATCTTTGCCAGATCTCTGGATTGGATGGGGCTAGATGTGGTAAGCAATGAACTAGTGTATATAATCAATCAATATAATCATGTTTCACAAAAGTTTTTCCAACGACCATTGATACCATGACAATCGCCTTATTGCAATATTGTATAGCCTGGTTCTTAAAATGCCAAAGCAAATTTAAGGAAAACAAAGCCAAACAAACTTGTCTGGGTGTTGACAAATTTATATTTAAATGGCAGTAATTAGAATGGCGATTTAAGGATCTATAAACTTGAAAAGTAATCATCATGATCTCCATTCTGGAATAATTCTTTTCAAATGGTGGATCAACATCGATTAGGGATGGTTGGATCGCTCCTGTTAATCTTTGCCCACCCCCACTCCTGAATAAAAAAAAAATGCAGACGCGGTGGATTTCTTCCACTCTTGTAAAAAAGGCACGGTCAAAGCGCTGCTCAGTTGTTAAAAAAAACTTTTTATCACAGAAAAAAGTATGGTAATGGATCGGGAAAAGGTCGGGAAACGTAGCTCGATATGAATTGGTATTGGCAGTCGTTTTAATTTCTAATGCAATGTAATTAATCGGACAGTTCATTTAGTTAATTTGCGAATCATTTTGTTTAAAGTATTCACAGACGAATCATTGTGTTCCGATGCCAGCTTTTTCGATTGTGGTGATGGTTCGTGTGTCCCGTTGTGTGATCCCCGCTACTGCCGTTACCCAGGTTGTTTGCATCTGATCGGGCTTTGATCCCTGGCTACTCGGCAGATATGGTTTGGCTCCTGACCTGGCCCCATAGAGCAATAGAATATTGGCATAAGTGGACCGCCCACCAACATAGGGGCTGGTTAGCTCAGTTGGTAGAGCGCTCGTACGGTATTCAAGAGGTCGCGGGTTCGAGTCCAGCATCAGCCAGTTTTTCTTTGCTCGCTTTGTTTATATATATATATATATATATATATATATATATATATATATATATATATATATATATATATATATATATATATATATATATATATATATATAAACATTATATATATAATGATTGTAACCAGAGTCAGTGACCTTAAAAGGGAATGTACAGCATAATTTAGTATTTTCGAAAAACAAAATTAACAAAGACTGTTTTAATTTACTTTTTAGCATAAAGTTGAAGATACCAGATCCGCCGCTGGTGCAACATGTTCAGACTTTTCTTTACAGGCATTGTTTTCATTTATCACCTTGCAAATACATTCTCCTATCTCCCCCTTCCAGTAAAATGCTTTTGTTTTCCCAAAAACATTTGGAAACAAACCCTTATACCACCCAGAACTGCTGTCATTTTGAAAAGAAAGCAAATATAATAATAAATAAAAAATCACATGTTATTGAAAGTGAATTAAGGTTTAAATTATTACTATTTTATTAATAACTTTTTTTTCTGCTGAGTCTAGCTTGATGTGAATAAAGATATATATAAAACAACTGACCCGTGAACCGCTTAATTTGGAGGCTCTAAGCAAATAGTGATGATTGACCTTCCCCAATTGGAGAAAGGTTAATACGGAAACTAAACAACATATATTTTGTTACCGTATCTAAACTCACAGTAACATATTTTTAAAAATAAATAAATAATTTTTTTTTTTTTAAACTTCTACGAAACCATTTTGTCTCGAATTCAGAGAATTCGCCTTTGCAAAGTCACCCCTTCAGTCACACATATCGGGCGCTTGTTGCACTTAGGCCTTTTAGTCTATTCAGATTCAAATTATTATTATGTTAACTCTCTATATAGCTTGTTTGAGTTACGAAGATTGTTTAAATATGGCAACCTGTGACGTCACCGAGGGAGAGTGTATCTGTCTTCCTGGTTACATGGGGCTAAAGTGTGGAGCAATGGGTATGAAACGGACATTTATGATTTTTGCCCTTCTGACTTGGCACTGTTATACTCAATTGTACTTTCAACTGTCTGTGAAAGACAAATCCACATGCCGCTCTGGCAGGAAGCGAACCTACGACCTCCTGCTAACCAGTCCAGACATCTTACCCTCTCGACCACGTGGCTTGCTCAATGACGACAGCCCAGCTAGATCCTTATTTAAACAAAGACCAATCTATAAGCCACTCTGGCAGGACTTGAACCCACGATATCCTGCTTACTAGTGTACACATCTTAACCTCTCGACCACGTGGCTTGCCCAATGACGACAGAGCAGCCAGATCCCTATATAAACAAAGACCAATCTCTACGCCACTCTGGCAGGACTTGAACCTACGACATCCTGCTTACAAGTGTACACATCTTAACCTCTCGACCACGTGGCTTGCAAAAGATTTTCCCCCAAGAAAAACTGGCTAACGAGGACGAGGAGGGCACGTTAACAATTTCCACTTGACATTAAATCACCTCGTTCACAACAAAAATACAAGCCTGCATCAATGATTTTAATTTTGTGGTTTATTGGCCTACAGAGGAACGATTTGCTAACCTCACCCCATCCCCATTTGGCTACGACCCTGTTGAATGTGGACCGCGTTTATACTTTCCTTTGCAGATCCAGCACAGTCTGTGAGTACAGCTGTCATTGCCGTGTCCGTCATTGGTGGCTTAATTATACTTCTCCTAGTAGTAGTAATCATAATAGTCATACTGCTCAGGAGACATTTGTCGAGGAGAAGCCGAAGATCAACCGAAGAACGCATAGAGATGGGAGAAAGGGTAATTCCTCATTCCTTGAATCCTTGGGTCAAAAGAAAATTACAGACAGAGGTTCACGATGACCGCAGAATACGGAACGTACCACGGAGCATGCTAATGCAGTCTGCAGACTGCATGCAGGATTATGGTGCATATGTTGTTTGATTTAAATAATCAACAATTTGATTATTCAAAATTACTGTTTTTTATTACAACTTTCAGTCAAAACAGAATGAGTGTATTGGTGTCAGTGGCGGCAAAAGAACTGAAGGGGGCTCAGGCTCCTTATTGAAGTCAACCAACTGTGAGCCCAAAGAGTTTCCTAGGGAGAGACTCCACGTGATGGAACAGCTTGGAGCAGGCTCGTTCGCTACCGTAAACAGGGCCGTGGCAGACGGAATCATAAATAAGGGAGTTATGACAACGGTCGCAGTTAAAATGCTAAAACGTACGTCTCTATTTATATTACAATTACACTTTACAATTTGGGTCCAGAATCGAGTTTAACCTACTTTTTTTCCAGAACGATTTTAACCTTTACCAACTTCACATTAAATTAGCTTTCTGATAATAATTCGGTAATGTAATAATTACCAGTGTTATACGGTTCCTTTTATAATTGTGACTTTTGGGCTGTCATCAAGATTGCATAATTTTATTTTTAAAGGGACAATATCGTCACGATTACAGCAGACTTTTGAAAGGGCATGGAATCGATGTCCTAGTTTTAGATGAACTCAGTGACTGAAAATAATACCCTACGAGTGTGCGCTGACCTAGATAACAGGGCGCGATATGATCACAAGTATTACTGTGGCTGCTGCATAGATATCATTATTATGCAACCACTGGCACATTATGCGCCACAGTATTATGATCTGATCACGCGCCCTGTTTTCTAGGTCAGCGCATGCTTGTTGTGTATTATTTTCAGTCACCGAGTTCATCCAAAACTAGGACACCGATTCCATGTCCTGTCGAAAGTTTGCTCTGCATGATCATCGTAATGATACTGTCACTTTAATGTTTGTTCAATTATTATTAGTTTCTGATTTTATATTGATCTGTAGCCACTGCAACAGAGACGGACAAGAGTGACTTCGACAAGGAGAGGAACATGTACATAAACCTCGGCTACCATCCCAATATTGTCACTATGCTGGGATTCTGCACTGAACAAGGTTGGATTAATCACTAAATATTTATGCAGGCATATCCCGAGTTTCAGTAAAATGATAAATACAGAGCACGTTAGATGCTGAGCAGAGTAAAGTATTGCTTAGCAAAAATGAGAATGAGTTTATTAAAGGCCAACATGTGGAGTGTCGTGGCCGAGCGGTCTAGCTTACCGGACTCAAGTTCTGGTGTTAGCAGCAGAATGTGGGTTCGAATCCCGGCCGTGACACTTGTGTCCTTGAGCAAGACACTTAACCATAATTGCTTCTCTCCATCCAGGGGTTAAATGGGTACCTGTGACGGCAGAGTTGGTTGATTAGCCCTATATGCGCTGTAATGGCAGCAATTGAGCTGTATACTCCCCAGGGAGCTGAGATGGTTTCAGGAATGATTTATGAGCCTTATGAGCCTTATGAGCAGGAGTAATAATATAATGCGCCTTGAGCACCACTCAGTTGGTGGATGCGTGCGCTATATAAGTCCACACATTATTATTATTAACATGTAGTGCAGCAGCACACAGCTGTTCCATACATCTGATTGATCAATAGGCCCAAAGGATTTTGATTGACAGCTGTCAATTGGTCAAGCCTTAACTCATATAGAACCGTATAATGTGCATAACACATATAATATATGTAATTTACTCAAAAATATTTCAAAAAAGTGTCACCGCATCGATTTTGAAGCCTACCTATGGCAGAAACAGGAGATTTTGTTTGGCCTAAAAAAATTACCTGTTTATGTGTTGTTTTTCACTGGTACCCAGAGCCTTTCTTCTTGATCATGGAGTACCTACCGAATGGTAACCTGCAGTCATACCTGAGGCACATACGCACTGGGGCCGGTGGCCAGTATTTCGAACTGAAGGAAGAGGAGAAGAGAAACTTCCTGATGGCGAGTGAAATCATGTCATTCGCCAACATGGTCGCCTGCGGAATGGAATTCCACTCCTCAAAATCGGTTGGTGTCTTCTGATGGTCCAAGAGAGGATATCGTCGTATGCTAGTTACGACCTTGTTGCAGACACGGATTTTACTCAATGCAAACAAGGTCGTATGTTATTCCCCGGACGAACACACAAAACCAATGGAAGAAGATACAACGTTGTAGCACTCAATTATCTTAACTGTTGCTCATACGACCTCGTTGCTTATCAGAGGATACGACCTTTTTTGCTTTGCCGCGACGATTATCTGGCTCAGTTTCCGAATTTTGACGAAATTAGGGGAATGTGGACGAGGCGTCGCGCGTAAAAAAACGTGGTGATCCCCAAAGACAAAATATGCATAGCACGACTAGTGTTGTATTTTCCCGTTAATAACTACAAGTATGTTGAGAAGCAACTATGTTGGGTACCAATTGGTATGATGTTTTCACAATGGTACTCTGCAAATGAGTGAAACAATTTTCTAAACATTTAATATTGTGCGGTTCTGATCCCTTTGGCTAACTGGAAAATTGTTTTTTCTATGGTCAGAAACCTTATATGGGTGATATCAATGTTAAAACAAATGATCGTGCAACAAAAACAAAGAAAAGACAGCAGACAACTGGGATGGCGCTTCTCTTTTGTTTCCGTTCTAATAAGCATTGCGAGCGCACTTACGTGTACAGGTAGTCTGACAAAGGCGGCCCCTGCATTTTATATGTCTGAGTTCAAAAGTATTTTGACTTAATTATAAGTCCACTTTTCCTATTTTTTATGAAAACATTTTTCATTTTAATGACACATTTTTAAATTTCATAATTTGTATAAAAGAAATTATCAATTTTTCTAAATTTGACTTTATTTACCAAAATTTATTTCATAAAAATGAGGAAAAGTGGACTTATGATTAAGTCAAAATACTTTTGAACATGTTTCTCATGATTCTCAAATCAGTAAATAATTATAGGCTTTAGGTGACCATGATGCAAATATATAAACTATTGGTAAGCTCGAAAATAATTATCACCGTATAAAACTTACGTAAAGTTTAATGATGGAATCAAAAATCCCTTAAAATATTTCGTTCTGAGGTGCTAGTTAATTTCGTTAATTTCCTAGTGTTTGTCTTATCTTCTGAAGACGAAAATAATTAAATGAAATCCTAATATGAATAATCAGATTACAATGTAATGTTTGTCTCGTTAGCAGCACAATCAAATAAGCCGAAACCTTCATAGGATTGTCTTCTTAATTATAAAGCTCTTGATTCTTATATAGTATGAATGCATTTTAGATAAATATTATCAATTTTCTTTGTTTATTTGTTTATTTATTTGTTTATTTGTGACTTAAATTTTGAACTTAGTGCATTCACCGTGACCTGGCGACCCGCAACATACTACTTGGCGACGACCTGGTGGCCAAGGTGTCTGATTTCGGACTCGCTCGGGATATCCAAGATGAGCACCAGTATGAGATGAAGTCCCGGGGGCGGGTACCAGTCCGCTGGATGGCTCCTGAGTCACTGCTAGACAACATCTACACTACGAAGAGCGACGTGTGGGGATATGCTGTGCTTATGTGGGAACTTGTCACACTCGGTAAAATTTTCTTTACAGCATATTTTCTTGTAATTTTGTTTTGCAGTTTAGACTTTTTGTTATTGTCCTAGTATATGTAGATTGCTTTAAACAAATAGTAACGATTTACAAAGTGATAGGGTCGCAAATGAGAATTGTGGGCCCATAGATTGGCTCCCCTCCCCCGACAAAAGCAATATTCGCACCCCTCCACATACCCAACCTTATTATTTCGTTTCCATTGCAGTCGAATAACTATCCAATGATTAAATCCAGCACCATGGAATGTTCTTCTTTAGTTTATGCATTTTCTAGTGCTGCAAGTTTACGGTTAAGTAACCGAACATAAAATATACGATTAATAAACCGAAACTTACTTTTAAACAAATACAATTTGAAGATAGTATGAAAATAAAGGTAGGAAAAACAGATTAGATGATTAATTTATGTTCTTCACTATATCCAGTAAATTTTGTGGATTGATTGAAAAGATGTTGACGGATTTTGTGTGGGGTTATTGCCAGTGGCGTAAATGTGTGTCGAAAAGTTGGGGGAATGACACTGAATTTGGTTTGCATCATGTTTAACTAAGTACTGGATCTCAAATATCACTCAAGGGGGATACCCCCCCCCCCCACAACACCGCTTCAAACATCACTGTATCACTGCTTGAAACATCACTACTCCACCCCCATCCCCCTGGAATTATGTCTGTGGTTATTGCACAAAAAAGGTAGCATCAATATTCTAAAAGTAGCTTCGAATATAAACTGAACGGTAACAATTAATCGACTGGCTGTATAAAAGTTCGATTAACCGAATAACCGAGTAATCGCTGCAGCACTACCGCCTTCATTAATATTAGTGATACACCTTTGCAAAATATGATTGACATCATCGATGATAACACTGGTCTACAGCCAAAATGCTTCCGAAACAAATGAAGTCAAACTTGATTAATTATGGGTCACTGAGAATGGAAATGATGCTTAAAATTGTTGATTGGCTCTAGTTTTCAAGATATGGTACCGTTTAATGACTACAAGAGACAAGCCAAGAAGCGCAGAATAAACTCTGAATAAGGACTGAACTATGAACTGATACATAGTAAGTGTTACATAAACAGGGCAGGTGTCATAATATCAAGTGAAACAACCATAAACACATGAAAAGACCTACGTTTACAATTCATGATTAAAAATCTGCTATGTACACCATATACATAGTACATAAAATGTAAACTTAAATATCTTGGAAACAGTAGCCAATCAGCAATTTTAATTGTCATATTTGAATTCAGCACATCAAAGTCCATAATAAATAGCACATTTTATCTCCGAAGCAGACAACTTTAAAAAAATTGTTGACCAGTGTAATTTGATTGAACCGGAAGTTCACACGAACACCGTGTGTTTGTTCTGACAAACACTTGAGCTCTAGTTGTTACTTGGTGTATGATTGGTGACAAGTTTTAGCCTCCCTTGGAATAATTCTGTCTGAGTTACTATTGTTTTTAAGAAACTTCTTCCACAGTTATGTACCGTACATGAAAATATTGATAATGAACTGTATCAAAGTTCCACGTCAGAATGAATACTAAGTTCGTGTTTGCCAGGCGAAAGTTGAACACCTTCAAAATCGCTGGACGACGAGTGGTGGGTAGGCGTGAGAAATGTAATATTTTATCTGGTAAAAAACACGAGAATGCTTCGATGGATTAATTTAGTAGTTTCTTTGCCGACTGATCTATAGTTGATTATAGTTCAAATCAGCATAATTTGATCTACCATGGCCCTCTGTTTTCATGCGTTTAGGTCTAATTGCCACTCACACAGGAGTTTATTTGTGTAATGTTATTTTCGCAGGTTCACATCCCTACCCGGGCATGTCATCTCGTCAAGTGATAGACGAAATAAAGAATGGCTACCGTCTGCCGAAACCAGAGCACTGCAGTGAGGAAATGTAAGTCGCAGTAATCGACTCTTTCAACCGAATTTAACAACAATAAATCCTGTTTTTTCATCAGTTAATTGTTGACATCGTCAAATATCTGATTTAAATATTTGATCTGTCTAAAAATATAGATCTTTTTCGCATAGTATGTCAACCTGTTTCTGGTTAAGAATTGAATGTCAGAAACAAGCTTACTGTTGCATTCGCCAAAACTTCTCACTACTTAAGGGTTGATGGGTTAATTTGTTAGGCTAAGCCTCTGTATACCCATATCTATGTTGTGGTCATAAAAGAGTGCTATCTGTGGTTATATGCTGAATGAATTAAAGTGGCACTCGCTCAGTCTGTACGTCTTTTCTACAGACATCTTCGCAAATACCACAGTGGTCACGCGCAAGCTGATTTGCATAATGTATTCTGTTCTAGCTGACGACAAAATACTATAAAAGTGAACTTACCTCTCCAGATATTAACTATCATTGTCACAAAATAATGCAAAGTTGAACTTAACGCTCCAGATATTGTCTATTAATATAAGATTTGAGGCTTTGCATGGTGGAATGTCGGTATCGTTTCGGTTTGCGGTAACTCCATGTGTTTATCTCAGGTTACAGGTTCTGAAAAGAACCTTAGGAATGGTTCAAGGGAGAACCAATATCAGGCAGCTCGTTTTTCTCTACTGTTTATTTTTTCAGTTCTCCCTGAACCATATTTCTCACTTAGCGACAGTAGAGAAAAACGAGTTGCCCGACATAGGTTCTCCCTTGAACCATTCTCACTTAGCGACATAATTACCTATGTGGTTTATTGATTAATAACAATTAATTTGAGTTGTGCTGACAAATATTGATCAGGTGTGGATTCGATTGAGGTAACTGTTGACCGACATATGGATTGACAATCAATTACCAATCGGCAGTAGATTTCCTCCAAAACGGACTTGCACCTTTGCCTTGAGATTGCTCTGAGTGAGTGATCTCCGGTCTGAGAAAGTAATCAGGCGCGGGGTTTTTCCGCCACAATACTATTGAATATCGTTGTTGCTAGGAAATACGTTATACACTTAGGTTACATTTATTTTTTGAGTGATACATGTAATTTGACAAAACCTAACATCGCTATAAATTCCCTTTCAGCTTTGACTTAATGAAACGCTGCTGGAATGAGAACCCAGACAACAGGCCAACATTCACAGAGATATGTAATATACTGAACACGATGATGGCCGACGCCAATGTAAGTGTTGTATTATGGTAAACTATGGGAAGACAGTTATTTATGTATACGCCCTCTGTTGACTGAATGAATCTAGGTTGACATTTGTACTCTAGTCATAGGAGATACAAATGCAAGGCAAGTGCAGCAAAACGTATCTGAATACCCTTGGTTCGATTACTCTAAAGGGGAAATTCTTTATCAAATTTAAAGAAAGAAATCATTATTTTTTGTTCGAATAATTCAGGGAAGAGTGCTCTTTTGTGTATATAGTGCTGTCCACTTTTGGAATGAATACCGCCCTTTGTTGACTAGACTTGTAAAAAAAACAACTCAAATTTCAAAATAATTTTTTCAAATTGTTCTGTCAAACGTGCGGACCAATGAAACTTGTACAGGTTGATTATCTGTGTTCATAAAAAGTAAGGTTACTTTAAGAAGCAATTTGATAAATTTACCAATACTATTTGCCTTTAAGACAAGTGAAATTAATATTGGAAATAGTCCCCTTATCTAAATTCACACACGATAAAATGAATATTTGAAAGCATTTTCACCAGAGTTATCATTACGGTTTTTTAGCCAAGTCTCAAGAAATAAGTCTCAAGTCCCTATGGTCGAGTCTCAGGTCTTTGAGGGCAAGTCTCAAGTCACGTCTCAAGTCACTATAGAATTTATCCATGCTGTGTCAAACCAAATCACACTTATGTAAACATGGGGACGAGCGCAACAAAGGAAAGTGTATGATGACGAGAATTTATAAATGCACTAGTATATTTACGTTAGAAATAAAACATAACTTGAATCATTTGCCTTTCTAATCACATGTATTTTCATTTTAAATTTCATTTTAAAAGATACAATACAATTTAAAGTTATGTTACACAGATTAAATACTCTAAAGGAATTGTCACATACTGTCGTGTAAAACAAGTAATCTTGTCATGAAGATAATAACTTCGGTAGACTTTGCTATACGTTGTACAAGCAAACGCTGAGATTTATAATGTTGTACAGTCATCCGAAACGTCTTGAATATCGGGCAGCATTTTGCAACATTTTCAAACTGCCTATAGCCGTGAGCTCATGCGCTTCATTGTGTCGTCTCGGAAGTTGTCATTCACCAAATCACGGAGTAATTAATTAATTTTAAAATATGTTTAACGAACTAAATGTCTAATCAAAGAATATTCATTGTAAAGTCTTCAGCTTAAGTCGCAAGTAAGTCACAAAATACTGAATTGCCGACACTACCAATACTGTCCCTTTCCTCTCAGTTAAGATTTGATATAAACAGGTTAATGTTCATATTCATAATGTGCTATGTCTGTTCTGGTTTCCAGGATTATCTCATCATGACCGATTTGAACAAAGATGACTACCTTTATCTGGAGCCCAATCAGACAAAGAGTGTGAATACTGCAGATGACTTCTGAAACATTACATGTAACTTTTTATTTGTATATTAAGAATAACACCACAGTTTGTAAATGAAATACAGAAATAGCTGTTGTAAACCTCCTTACCAATCAAGTGACATGAATCAAGTGAATCACAACGGATAGTTAGTGGCCTAACGTTTTGACCCTAACAGAGTCTTCGAAGGCTGTTTAAAGACTCTGCAAGGGTCGAAATGTGATGCTATTTTGTACTTGTTTTCCTTTTTAGGTAAGATTAATTATAGTATATAATTCACAACCATTTTCAGTAATTTCATAAATAATGTGACCCAATCTATGAATATCAAGAATAAGTTGTTGAGGCTGTTTTTAAATCAAATATACCAATAATGTACAAAGGGATTACAAGTCATGGCGTGGGAAATGTTGACGTTTTTGCAGTCGCATTTAGGTATCCTATCAGTATTTTTGCATTTTCAAGCATTCCCAGGTCAAATAAAGGGTGAATGAACTTTCCAAACCTAGTGCAAACCTAATATATCTTTCAACCAATGACAATGAAGGAGTATCTAACTGGAGGTGACTTGGGATCATGTGGAAGGTAAAAATATCATGAATATTCATTTTTGTGTGGAGGTTTTTCCACACAGTCGTGCCCCGCAAGGTTAATTGTTTCCCTGCCGTAATCATTTAAAAGCATACTTTGAATGTACATTTTGGATACGATTCAGTAAAACGTGTATAAAATGGAAACTAATCAAGGATGTTTACGTCCGAAACAGATCTGAAGAATTCATTCGCAGTACATTGCAGCCGCTGTGTGTCATGTCCAATTATGTGTAGTAATGACCGCACCCACGCGGATGTCTCTCATTTGTTTTTCCATGATCCAGACAGACGGACACATTTTTAGTAGTATTATTTTTTTGAATTTGTACTTAAGGGAGGACATCTTTCCCACAACCTCAAAAAATTTCCTAATTTTGGCCAGTTCCCTCCAGTATTATAATGAGCTTATTATCTGGCAGATCCAAGTAGCCAAACAAAGAGACATAACTCCGCAGTTAATCTCCACATAATCTAAGTGGGCCTGGTGGATTCACAAAGAAACAACAACCACAACTTAACTTATCTTATAATCCCTTGACAATAGCTATCCCTGGACGGCTGGAATCGTCTATTATAGTGTTCAGAGAGATTAAAACCGGTGGGAATAATCCAAAGATGGGAGATAAATAGATGTTGGGGAAATGTGTCCTCCGTAATTTTACCAAGTAAATTAATGACACTGTACCCAGATGTATCAACTAGAACACTGTACCCAGATGTATCAACTAGAACACTGTACCCAGATGTATCAACTAGAACACTGTACCCAGATGTATCAACTAGAACACTGTACCCAGATGTATCAACTAGAACACTGTACCCAGATGTATCAACTAGAACACTGTACCCAGATGTATCAACTAGAACCGTTTGTTTAAAGCTTAGACCAAAAAAGTCTCCGGTTCAGGTCTCCACACGCGTCGCCTCAGACCCGCGGGGCGGCATTTTTATTATTTGTTTAAAATTTATTTATTGTTATTTTTTGTTATGAAACAATGTCCAATAGAAGTCAAAATTGCTGGATCGATTGGAATTCTGCCGCGCTGTGTTTCAAATGACTTTTTCACATAAGGGTATGAACGTTTGCCCGATTTGTGAGGCCCCTGGTATCCACCATACTTTGGGAAATTTGGTTGCTGCATATACCTGTATAACATATTTCCCTGTTGAGGACAAGAAACAGAAACCGGAGACTTTTTTGGCCTTAGTCGAGTAAATAAATAAGATCTGAAGCTTTGCCTGGTGGAAATATACTCCGATTAATCGACAAAGTTCTTGTATTGGGCTAAAATTAATGGTACACTTTTGACACGTTACCTGTCATTTCCCATTGTTTACGTATTATTCCGAGCATGCGCATATATTGAGAAAAAATAAGATTGCTGCCATCTAGCGTCTCAAAATGTTCTTGTTGATTTTATTTTTGCCCTATATGAAGCACTATATAATACTCAATTCTTTGAGCAAACCTCTAATAATAATCTAGACTCAACAGCTTAGGAAGATCTTTCGGTGAATTAAACATGAAGGATTAAGGGGAAGGCCCTGTAAAATACACATTGCAAATCCAAGCAATATAGAACGGAATAATACTTAAAACTTACTCTCTTAATGTAAAAGAGTGAAAACCACTCTTTTAAAGAGCTATATGGCGGACAAGTCTTTTTTGGAGTGAAAGCCACTCTGATTCGATTGAAAAATACAGTAAAAGGCTACCAATTCACTCTATATACACTACACATTTTACTCTTAATCCACTCCAAAAAGACTTGTCCACCATATAGCTCTTTGAAAGAGTGGTTTTCACTCTTTTACATTCAGAGAGTACGGTTCATCATCAGCTAGATGATCGCAGAAGCAACTGGGGAAAATATTGGCAAAATTACCTAACAAACGTACAACAAACGCTGCTCGGTGCTTTGGTCATCTGTCAAAATCCACGCTAAATTTATCCCTCACTCACTCAACCTTATTTATCTATGTCAAATGAACTGCTGAACCACGGCTGTAAATACAAAGGATATTCAAATTAGATAGGGACAAAAACAGGACCGCTGGACGAACAGACAAATAGACTTGACAGAATCCAACATTTGGTTTCTCTCAATTCTCAGAAAGACAACATTTGTCATTATAAAACGGAAAATCAACAGCGATTCTGACAAATAGCCATTTCTCATTTGCATGTGCACCTTTTAAAAGCTACCTCCGCCGACTAGTTCCGACTTCATCTGGGTTTTACAGACACCCTTAAAAAGTCCAGCAGGCTCTTTAAAAACATCTTTAATGAAATGATAATAGCTGAACGTTCTGGAATGGCAGATTGTTATGTGAAAATGAACTGGCGTTCGTATCACTTTTGGACTTCAAATGACAAGGATCTATGTATCATGTGGTAGTATCTGAACTAATCCATTTCACTCACTTTCGCTGCGAAAAGTTATATAATGTTTATACCATTGTAAATGTAATGTTTTACTCAGCGTTACACATATAATATTTGTTATGTGAAATGATATAATATATGTTTTGCAATTGTATATGGTTTACGGTTTTATTTTGTCTTTAAATGTATTTCATTGTTTATGTTTATGAAAAGAGTACAACGTATATCCACAATGTTGGCTTGAATAGCGCCCCCATTGGTATCCAGTGGCTTTGGCTATTATTATTATGAGGAGTGGCTATGGTCTCCACTGAATGACATACGCCATTCCAGTTTCCACAGAAGGACACGCAGTCCTTTCATTGGGTTATTGGGTCTGGTATTGAATTATCACAATACGCATTTGATATATATAATTATAAGGCGAAACACCAATAATCAAAGTAACAGGCGCCCGATAAGATTTCACGTTGGCCATAGAGGATTATGGATCAATAACAATAGCCTGAGGACGATCAGAGCATACTGATCGAAACGTCGAGTTGTACCACCAGTTCCTTTCAGAACTAATTACTACTCAATTGAGATTCCACATGGTGTCACCGCAATTCGTCTTACTTAACAATAGCCTTTGTGCGCGTCTTTTGCTACGTTAAATGAGCGCCCCCTGGTATCGGATACAACATCTGGATAAAATTTACATTATTAATTAAATGGAAGACGCCATCCAGAAGTGAAAATAAAATAATTGATATTAAAGTAGACTACCAGCTGAATCCCAACTTATTCTATAGAAGCAGAATACATCGGACCTGTTAATTTCTCTTCTGATGTTTATCAATCAATGCATTGATTAAAATTTAGAAGCATGCCAATTTAAGAATTCCGCAACGATTACCGTTGGCCGGGACAAATACCTCTGTAAAAAGTCTAGATCATTGGGAATCCATCTTTAATCTACACTGCATATTGCTGTATATTTTTCAGGGCCTACTGAATTTTATTGACAACGCAGTGAACCGGAGAAAAACTGAAAAACGGCCGGCAGCGACCTTTGATGTATCATTAAAAAGGATTATCATATACAAAATTAGGCCTATTGTGAAATGGTAATTTTAATATTCTGAAACCCTTGATGGCGGAGTACAAAATGAGAATGTTTTGGAATCCCTCCCCCCCCCCGCACATACACCCACCGATATAATTCTAAATGGGCCATTAAGGCTAGGAAAGGAGTTTTCGTCCTGAGGGCCTCCTTATTTAAATGTTCTTCGCCGCCATTGAAATTTGATTTTGCTATATTTTCCTTTGACCCGCGCGTCGACATTTATTTATTTATTGTTATTTATTTGTTGTTATTTATTTATTTATTTATTTATTTATTTTTTTTTTAATTTTTTTTTGCTATGAAATTTGGTCCCTGCGTCTAACATGTATAACGTATTTCCCTGTTGGTGGCCGATGCCCAGACACCGGATACTTTTTGGGGCCTAATTGTTTATACCACGCTAAACAACAGGTGGTTGCTAGCTTTGGGAAGATCATCTCATTCATATTCATAATCATGCTGGTGTTGGGTGGTGAGTATATAGCCTGATTGGTTAGTCCTTATCGTTTCAGTGCTTCTTTCAGCACGTATGCCAACAACTCGAGTACTTACTGGCCCTTCTTATCCGAGTTGTCCTGTAATGATAGAACACTAGTGTCTAGATCACTCCAGTTCAAACTAGTTGATACATATTTGTACATGTGAGGAACATTTGTGTTCATTTTGTATATCGAACGCACTTAATTTGTATTGCAAAATGGCAACAGACTGAATAAATGGAGATCCGAACAACAAGACTTACCATTGAGTTTTGTTGTGTCATAATACAATTTTGATATCTCTTTTATTGTAAGGTCTTTTATCAATTGAGAACTACCATAATGGTTCCCTTGGTAACCAGCTCGCTTATAACACATTGTGATTGTATCATATTATTTATATCAGCAGTTTTTGTTTTATTACTGGCACAGTCGTCAAGCAAGACTAGCGTTCCAAAAACTCCATTACTGGAATTAAAAATAAATTAGCTTATTTCCATTCTGAACTGCTGGTGATGTGAAAACCAATATGGCTAAAATAGGGAAACTGTTGTATATTGTGTAAGGCTTCACACAGCTGAGAAGATTGGCAAGGGGCCAAATTAATTCAGTCCAAAGGAGCGAGCTGACGGCGTGGAGTCCTATAAGGATAATTATTCAGTCGTGCGTAGTTCGTACATGTACGCACGAACTGTTGCGGGTACAAGACAACATTTGACAGTAAGCCTCGATTATCAGGATATATTGCCCGCTCTGGGCTGCAAAATTTTTGAACCTGACACTCAAAACCACAAATGTTCCAATGCACAAAAACATGATACACCTTTCATCCACCTGGACGTCCAATTAGTATTAGGCATATGGTGAAAATGTTAAAATATCCTAAGTGCTTGATATATGTGAGATTATGAGCGCCTAACAAGCAGCCTCTATAACAGCTCTCCAGTTTTGTGCTAAGTAAGTGTTTTTGTAGCTACAAGTTTGTCTTCATTTTATACTAGTGGTTCTTATTACACTTGGAATCTACTGGACGTTTTACGTGAGTATTGGAACATTTGTTTTCTTATAATAAGTGAAAAAAACTGTTGTGTTTTTTTGTCTGTCTCTGCTGTAAGATTTTACTGTGTTGTGGATACACACTTGTATCTTAATTGTATTTGTGCAGTTAACCTTGACTTAGATTATAACCTATAGCCTTTTGTTTGGATCAACAACCTTGTGATTAGACAATGGAGGTCTACATTCTGTTTATTCTACTCCTGCTATCCGGACCATTGTGTCTCAATGACTCATCTTTAGAATACAGCATGCAACCTACAAGTACACTACATAAAAAACAACAAATCTGCCATCTTAAATTTTTGAGCTGTCCTATATCATATTATAATAATTCATCTGCCACCTTTCACGTGGAACTCTTAATTTCTGGTGACATAAACCCAAACCCTGGACCTGAAACACTGAACAACACACCCACAATCGCCACTCAGCTCCATAAAATTTCCTTCAGCCGCAATGAACTACTCAATTTCGCAATGCTCCATGTACTGATGCAGCTCTATCTTATTCAGCATTGAGTCAATTGAACTGTCTTGGAATACTTGCCAATCAACTCCAAACATATCGCCGCACACATAGAGGTTGGTCGCCGTAGAATGGACAGACTTACAAAACTAGCACTCCGGCCTCACCAACCCCAACAGTGAACTTAACCACATCAACAAAGCGACATTGGCATAACTTCAACTCCAAATGTTCATGATGAGTCTAAACTTCAGCTCTGTGTCTTGAACACTCAATCCATATGTAACAAATCGGATGAATTTGTTGACTTTGTACTTCAAAACAATTTGGATATTGTTGCTATATCCGAGACATGGTTTAAACCTGATGATGACTTGCTACCCCGCGAGTGCACTCCTCCTGGCTACTCTCTCCATCATATCCCCAGACCAAAAAAGACCGGTGGAGGGGTTGCACTTCTCTTTAGGTCCAGTTTATCTGTCAGTATGAAAAATGTTAACATTGACTACCTAACATTTGAATCTCTGCATGCTGAAGTAACATGCAACTCTAGATCTGTTCGCCTTGTTAATATATATCGACCAGGAAGGGGTGTTGATGGTAAACATGTTAATTTCTCCATTTTTCTGCAGGAATTTGATAAATTAATTGTAGATTATCTCTTGCACCCATCTGACATTATTTTAACCGGCGATTTTAAAATTCATATGGACATCACTTCAAACAATTATGCAAATCAGTTTAAAGATCTGCTCTCTGCTCATGGACTTATCCAGCATATCACAGCACCCACTCATCGATATGGTCACTGTCTTGACCTCATGATAACGCGTGAAAATACTTCACCTCTCATCTCGAATATAACTATCCATCCCGGCTTATCTGATCATTATGCAATCATGGCAGATATGAACCTTAAAAACCTCCCATACCTACCATTTCTGTAACTACTCGCCACTGGAAAAATGTAAATATTAAAGATTTATGTCATGATATTGAATCTCAACTGGAAAATGTAAACCTTGAAGATGGTGAGCTGGATTCTTGTGTCAGTCTATTTGAATCTACTGTCCGTAACATCTTGGACGATCATGCTCCGCAAAAAACTCGAACTGTTAAACTACAATCTGAATCCCTGGTTCAATGATGATATTCGTGCTGCAAGGAAAATCCGTCGTCAACTTGAACGAAAATGGCGTGACAATGGGAAAATTTGAGTACATCGGCAAAGAATACTGTAACCAACGTGATATTGTGAAAGAACATGATTAACCAGGCAAACATAATTCGCTACTCATCTCTTGTGGAGAGAGCTCTGGCGATCAGAAAAAACTCTTTAACATTGTTGAAAAGCTGCTTCATAAACCCAAAACTCCAGTGCTTCCATCTACACACTCGATCAGGACCTCGCAAAATTGAGAATATCCGTCGTTCTTTTCCCCAGTACCTGCCATTCTATCACAAACACCGTCATGCAAGGATCCACAATGTAGACTGTCTATGTTTGAGCCTACTAGTGTTACGGAGTTCAAAACTCATCATGAAATCGCCATCAAAATCATGTGAACTTGATCCAGTACCAACTTCGCTAATAAAACAAAATATTGATGTGTTTGCTAAGTATATCACAATTATTGTAAACAGATCTCTTTCTTCCGGTTGTTTCCCTGATAGCCAGAAGGTTGCTCATGTTAAACCACTACTGAAGAAACCCAATTTGGACAAGGAAGTTTTCAAAAATTACCGACCGGTAGCGAATTTAAAGTACCTTGGAAAAACAATCGAGCGAGTTGTTTCATCACAGATCTCTGACCATGTTCGTGCTAATAACCTGTCGGACACATTTCAGTCAGCCTTTAAACCATTTCATGGAACTGAAACTGCTCTTCTCCGCGTCAACAACGACATTTTATCTGCCATGGATAATGGAAAAATCACTGCATTAGTTTTGTTAGACTTAAGCGCCGGTTTTGACACGGTCGATCACAAAATCCTTCTCTCCCATCTTCAATATCATCTTGGAATACATGACACAGCCCTGGATTGGTGTAGGTCCTACCTTTTAAATAGGCCCCAGCATGTTTGTATTGGTGACGCTATCTCAAGCCTGTTATTCTTGACTATTCTGTACCCCAAGGCTGCGTGCTCGGCCCCACAGTGGTTTACTGTTTATACGTTTCCAGTTCGTGATATCATTTGAAGTATAATTTAAATTACCATGTCTACGCTGATGACACGCAGCTTTACATTACTTTTAAATCTTCTCAAGAACCTGCCAGTTCTGCATTACAACACTGGAGAAATGTATTCAAGAGATTCGAAGTTGGATGAGACAAACTTCCTGAAATTGAACGACGAAAAACAGAATTTGTTCTATTTGGATAACGTCAGCAATTGTCTAAGTTTTCTCTTCCATTTAATTACAATTGGTAACTCACAGAATAACCCCCTCATACACAAGCACACCAATTTGGGTGTTACATTTGACTTGACAATGACTTTAAAACCTGATATCTCCAACATTGTTCGTATATCATCATTTCATATCAGAAATATTAGCCGAATAAGGAAATACTTGAATAAAGTGCCGCTGAACAAATTATACATGCGTTTGTCACATCACGGCTCGATAACAGGAATGCTCTCCTCTACGGTCTCCCGCAGAATCAAATATCTCGTCTTCCAGCATACAAAACACAGCAGCTCGTGTTGTGACTTTGTCGAGAAAGTCATGCCATATCACGCCAATTTGTAAAGAACTGCACTGGCTTCCTGTTTCACAGAGAATTGTTTTAAACTTATGCTAATTGTTCACAAATATTTAAATAACATTGCTCCAATTTATATTTCTGAACTGCTTAAAGTCTACACTCCATCACGCAATTTGCGCTCCAGCAACATGTTACTCCTAAGAACCAACTTCAAAACGGAACTGGGGTGATAGGTCTTTTTCTGTCGCGGCTCCGAGACTCTGGAATCATCTTCCAACTAAACTCAAATCTTGTCATAGTATAACTAGATTTAAGTCGATGCTTAAAACTCATCTTATGTCACAATTCTGCAAAGATGATGTATATTTGTAATTGCATTGGATGTACATGTATCTCATTACATAATTTTCCCTATGCTATCATTGTGCATATTGTTTGTATTCATGTTTTATCTTTGTTTCCGCGCCTTGAGCGCCCATGATACAAAGTGGATATGTGCGCGCTTCTAAATCTTTATTAAGTGTTAGAGCTATAGCTTTTGCTTTTCTTCTCCTTCTTCTCAGTGAAACATATTCAGAGCCAAAAACATAGTTGCGGAGATCACAGAACCTTAAAACTTAACAAATTGTTAGACCTTAACATGTAGTTGTAGCTTAAGGTGTGACGTCATAGTGAGGTCGTCAGATATCGAATTATACTAAATCAAAGTTTAATATTTTTTTCAAAAAGCAGTTTAATATTTTCAAAAATTCATATCTCATGAACCACAGAAGATATTTTCACAATCTTTGCATCATCTTAAAGACCTTGAACTATGTCATATTTCTTATACAGACATGACCCAAATTTGACCTCTCCTTCTGGTCGAACACGGATGTTTAAAGGGGGACTGACATCCTTTATTGTGTGTGTGCCAGGCGTTTTGTAATAAAATATTGTTTTGAGACCCACCTGTGTCTATTTAATCATTGATTTCTGAGTACAAGTATTTTAAAACAATGTTTGAAGTGTTTGGGAGGCAACCCCGCCCATGGTGGAAGCTTCATTTGCATAAGATATGTGGACGTGGGTCAGGAAGATCCGATAATGTGTACATGATGTACATGTACATACAAACGTTTCACACACGTAGCGTCGATTTCATTTCTTCCGTGATTTTTGTTTCCGGAACTAATAAAATGCCGGGAAGATGTGTTTCTGCAGGATGCAACAACACCACCAAAGACGGTGTTAGCCTTCATCTGTTCCCAAGTGACCAAAAATCGCCGTATTTGGACGAGCAAAGTTCGACTGACAAGAGTAAAGTGGTCAGGTCCATCAGCCTTACATAGTTTTGTTAAAAGCGATCATTTTGAGCCGAGTTTTGAGCCGAATTTCTCTTCCCGACATGACGTCACGAACAGCTCCTCCACGTGCAGGGCGTAAAAGTGAAATTTTACAATGGTAAATAACACTCTCCAAAACAATAAACACACAAAACAAAAATTTTATTGATCTTTGCTGATATAAAATAATAAAACGATCACATATTTAACTGTTTGATTTAAATCCATGTCAGTCCCCTTTAAGTGAACAACCATTCAGAAGTACATGTACTATGTATAAGCACACAGCCCATTCCGCGTGTGAACGACGCGACACACACAGACAAGGCATACATACAGTATAATACTGCTGTATTACATTCACTGTCCACTACAGGATCTAATTAGAATATAATACATCGCCAGAACATTCGTACGTAAATTACACACAGTTTACGGTAATTTCACTATCGTCATTTATTTTGTTCTAAATCTAAGAGATAATTCTAACAGACTCGTTTTTGGCATTCATGACTTCAATTACCTCATCGTGCATGTTTCGCATCATTTCGCGATTGATGCAGTCAAATTAAAGTTATCGATGCGCAGAGGATTTTTAAAGAATTTATTTCTTCGTTTTCTTTCGTTTATGGGCAATCAATTTCATGGTAACAGTTTCCAATGCGCCCTTGACAAAATGTTTGAGCACTACTGGAGTTAATTTAGCCTAGAAATCAATTAAATTTGATTTTGATGCAAGAGATATAGATCTAACTTATGTATTTCATTTCTTTTCTTTTTATTATTTTAGCAACTTAATTAAATTTAATTTTGCAAATGGAATAATGTGTATAGTTTTTAAACGAAAAACATCAGCAACTTCCAACAATGATTGTTTAATAACCAATGTGGCAGAAAAAGCGTCTAGAACAAACAAGTTAGTAACTTTTTCCAAAATTGTTGGGTGTTTATTTGTATATATTGGTTTTGGTTAGCCGGCTAGCAAATTTCTAAATGGTTAGTGCAGGTTTTTTTTCATTTTTAATTAATGCAATAACCAAATGATATGTTTCATTTTATTTTTGATGCGATGATATATCTAAAAACAGCAAAAATAAATAAATAAATAAAAGATTAAGGCCTAAACATTTTATATATTATTTGTGGTGTTTGTAAAGTAAGTTTTTCTTCATTCATAAAGTGACTATTAATTTTTCTTAAAAATGTTTCATGACATCATCACAGATCACAACGCCCCATCTCAGAAAAGTTTTACCAAACTGTTAATGTTATTTTGGCATGATCATGAAGAAAATAATTGTGTCATTATGGACGGTTATCGATAGTTTAGTGTTGATGTTTCAGATAATTAATGCTAGCTCATGGGTCCAACCCTTCTTGACCTATTTTTACATCAGTCAAAGTTTATTATTGTTATACTTTAGACTTTCTATTCACAGCTGTGAGACCGAGTGGTGCTGATGATGGCTGTGTGGGCAATGTGTCCAGGAGGTGTTTGAGGGATCACGTGCCTCTTTTTGCACATCGTGATTGGATAAATTTCCATCATAACAAATTTATGTTGTTCTTATTGGCTATTCGATTGCTCATAAATATATGTTCACCATGTTACATTTCACTGTTATACCTTTTCTGTACGAACGTAGGCGCTCTGTAAACTATGAAAATGGACTGTATAATAATATGTAAATGTATTTGTACAGCCAAAACATAGTTGCGGTGTCAGTCAAAGAACCTTAAAGCAACAAATAATTAGACCTTAACATATAGTTCCAGGCAACGTTGTGACGTCATGGTAGAGATCATCTAATGAATTATTACGTAATTAATTATAATTAAAACAATATATTTTATATGTCGTGAACCATAATAGATAATATCTTGATTCCTTCACAATCATACAGAACATGGAGGACTCGACATTTGATACAAAGAACATGACCTTATTGAACCTTACTTCCAAAGTGGAAGTCGAAGTTCTACCTTCTTTATAAATTGACTCAAATCTGAAAGAGTATTCGAAATAACATTTTGGGTATATAAGTGGGATCTGCTCTTTTTCAAAATATATTTGGTGACGTCATTGCTCTTAAAAAGAATCACTTTGTATATCTCAAGAAAATATTAGATGAAATTTACCAAATTTGGCACAATTGACACCATAGTATGAGGAAAGTTTTTGTGAAGTATGAATGACGTCACATGATTGAACCGGAACTTACGGTTGGAAGAATTTTAAATTATATAGGATGAACCGGGAAGTTAATGTATTCCAGTATAGCACATTATATGTTTTATTAATTATATATTATGAAAACTCATATATCCAGAAATAAAACTTGTTTTTAACAACTTTAGGTGATGACGTCATCACATATGATGCACACTCGAACACCCTGATTTTGTTTTTAACAAACTCAATACCTCTAGTTTTTATTATTATTAACATTGGTTTTCTCTTGATTTACCGGTTTGCTAATAGCATTGTGATTATATCATATGATTTGTATTAGCAGTTCATTACTGGCATAGTCGTCAGCAGACCAGCGTTCAAGAAGCTCTATTACTATTATGGAATTAGGTGTTTGGGTTGGTGCCCAAACACCTCTTGATAATGTTCGGTTTTTTTCTTCTTCTTTTCTTCTTCTCAGAATTATCCACAGACATAAAAACATAGTTGCAGAGTTCACAGGCCCAAAAACTTCACACATAGTTAGACCTTAACATGTAGTTGTGCCTAAACCTTAACATGTAGTTGTACACTGGTTGTGACGTCATAGTGAGAGTCATCAGATATCGAATTACACTAAATCAAAGTTGTGTTTCAAAAATCATATCTCATGAACCACAAACGATATTTTCACGGTCTTTTTTGCACCATGATATAGATCTTTAATTATGTGATTTTTTCGTACACAAACGTGACCCCAATCCGATCTCTCCTTCCGGTCGAAACCGGAAGTTGAAAATTTCAAAAAAATTCAAAACAATTCAAAAAATCATATCTCATGAACCACAGAAAATATTTTTCACAATCTTTACATCATCTTAAAACCTTGAACTATGTCACATTTCTTACACAGACATGACCCCAATTTGACCTCTCCTTCCGGTCGAAAACAGAAGTTTAAATGAACAACTATTCAGAAGGACAGCCACGTGAATATTGACGTTCTCTTACACACAGACATATCGGCCTATAATGTGTGTGCGGTATCTAATTAGAGATAGAATACTTGAAGACCGCGCAGGTCGCGACCTCTGCGTGCGCGCGCAGCGTGCAGTACTTAAAACAATGGCTTCCCTGTCGGGCCTGTCTGAAGAAAATTAAGTATTATGCATTTGTCTAGCATGGAATCCATTATTTATCATTTTTGGAAATGAGTTGGACAAAGTTTCTTTCATGTGCAAGTGGATGGAAGAAATAGATGGTATGGTTGAGTGTGATATTGCCGATGTCCATGTCTAACCATCGAGCAAGGAATGGTCTAACGTTAGGTAGGGCTATAATAGTACAGCTAACGTTACAGGTAATGTAGGAATTATTTTAAAGAATTAGAAAATATCTGGACCTAATCAGACTCATATTTTTGTGTAATAGTTGGACTTAGGCCTATATGAAAATATCCTTGACAGTTTAACTTATGTCGTCAGACTTTTAATATCTCATTTTCGTCTGTCCTTCAATATCGTGTCTGTTGTTGTTGACATTATCATCATACTTTTTTAGTGACAATTTCAAAAAAAGATCATTCCTGGTGATTATTTTCAATAGTTACCATGTTAATACCTTGACCAACAAAATAACCTTGAGCAACAAAATAAACTAACATAACCACCCCAAATCCATCAAATTCCTGAAGGGGCACTTTTGGGAAAAAATCAACACTGTTGAAAATGGGATCTTTATAATGGAGTTTATCAGATACTTAAAAAGTAATACTAGTTGCACAAACATAACTTTGTACATGAGGCCAGAATATTCAACCTTTGGCGGTGTGAATAAGCATGAAATGAACTTCAAGCTGAACTAAAAGTTTTGGTTATTTTTCATAGTGTATACAAATTATTACAATGAAGATGGATGCTGGACCCAATTATTTATTATTTTACATGTATGGATGAATAGCCGACATTCCTAAAATTAATTACCATTTGATTTACAGATTTATGGGTACCACTCTGAGTGGTACAAATACTTTCATACCATTTGCAGGGCTGAGGAGGAAACAGAAACATCAAGGTAGGCAAATATTGAAAATTCGGGTAGAATGTCGTATCCGACCGGCACTTTTATCATTCAATATAACCAATAAAGTAATCTTACCTACCTCGTGGTGTAGAACATAATTATGGATGATGATGGACATATACTTCAATTTATTCCAGGATATTTATTTCATGAAAAAAATCAGCCATTTTGGTATACGATGAATTCCTCAGTCATGTCAGTCTGATGTCAAATTCCACAACACAGTCATTGTACATGCGCAGTGGCAACTATTGATAGGATCCTTCTATTTTCTGAAGGGAGGACTTTTTGGGAAATAAGGTCGAAACCATCATAAAAGTGGATTTTTAAAGATAGTTTTCGCTTTCTGTACCACCAAAATCGATAGAATAATTTTTAACTGGTTAGTGGTTGCAGAAAATCCCCAAAACCCTTTAAAATGGCGGTCCGGATACGACATTCTTTCCAATAATTCAATCCAAGTTTCAAGTATGCAGTGGCCCAGGCGATAACGATTTGTTTTTATCCACGATATATCGGCAAACATATATCGCGATTTCATTAATATCGCAATTCTTTTTCATTCATTCATGATTGCTTTAGAGCCGATAACCACGAGTATGCCCTCTACAAGTGTCACAATAAATCGTAAATTCATTTGCAGAGCGTGTATTGTAGTTCTGAAGTAGTTTGCTTTTGTTTCTCATTTCTAAAAGCTCAAAGACTAATGGTTTTATTTCCATGGAATGTCTGACTTGACTCACAATGTCGATTTATATTTTATCGTGATATATTTTGTATTTGCGATTCGCCGATATGCCGATAACCAAATAGGTTCTCGATATTGTAATCAGATAAAAGAGTTATCGCAATATTCGATATCGTGTTTATCATAAGCTTAGTATGCAATGCAAATTGTTTCTAGTTATATGTTGACTTTGCTTTCGTTTCTTTTCTATCTAATTTGCTTGTCTTGTGTGTTTACTTTTGTTAATTTTACTCTCTTTTGTCTACAATGCCCATTCCCTTACTCACTTATTCCTCTATTTCTGTAAATAATTATCATTCTTTCTTCATACATATTCAGGTCAATATGAGCTCAAGCGGTAAGAATGCAGCACTGAACCCCAGAAGAAAACCGTAGTCTTCATCAGACTTACTCCCTGACAAACCGAGAAAGATGAAAAAAAACTGATAAATATTCACAGTGCCAAACCTTGATTGCATGCCAACTGTTTGAAGCTGCCCAACGGAAAGATGAGAGGTTACTTTGCAAATCGAATAAAGAGAGATCTTGTGGGTGTACAGAGTTTGCTATCATTGTCTTTGCTATAATGAGTATGTACCCAATTCTTGACAAGGCCAGATCCATCAGATAAAATACCTATTTGGTACAATGATGCATAAATAAAATTATGTGAAGAAGTCATCCAGTAGAGAATAATAAAAACAATGAAATTCTTTTCAAAGTCATTACATCGTAAGTTCATCAAGTATGTACAAGTGGAGGAGTTGACTGGAGTTGACCACAATCTGAAAACACGTCTAGAAAAGTAGGCATTTCCTACGCTGGTAATTCATAGATCATTTACTAAAATACAGTTGACTTGATTGTACAGCCAATCTCGCTGCAAAAGAACTGGTATAGAGACTGCAGTTGGCTCAGATACATTATGTACTGATACTGATACAGACAGCAGTTAAGGTGCTGGAGAAGCAGAGGTTTTATAAAATGCATGATTATCTTCACACACTCTTCAATGCATCATCTGTACTATATAATACACTTGTAATGAAGAAATCACATGGCACATTACAGTTTACTGGCCATCAACTTCAGATGACTTATCCTTGCAGACTGCTTAACAAATGGTAGTAATTTTCAATTTGCCTGCTTTGTTCATCTTACACTAGGACACTGATTCCATGACCAGTTGAAAGTCTACTCTGATTGAGATGATATAGCCCCTTTAGCGGTATCTTTAATTGAAACATTCTGTTGACTTTCTTTTCATGCACCAATATTTTTTTTTTTTTTTTTAAAGTGTGTACTAAAGGTTCAACAATACTTAGCCAAAACAATTAATGCCAGGGACTACAGGTTCCTTGTTGGAATATTTAGTACTTCCAGAAAAAAATATTTTCATTAAACTAGACCTTGAAGTTTGGATAACCTTTATCCTGCATGAAATGGATTGACCAATGATGGGTGCAAAAATGGATGAAAGAATACATCGCTGACCACTTCGACAAAATAAAGCAGTGTCATTCAAAAGATAAATTTGTTTTGCATTTCCTTTATTACTTATTAATTGTATATTAATGAAAGATGTTTTATCAATTTAAATATTTACAAAACATTGACAATTAATAACCAATGCAGGAACTTTTAAAGATGATAAAATATTTACAAATTGGTCTCTTATGTGAGCAGGAGTTAGAATCAGTGTTGCCCAAAGCGGGTGGGGCTCCAAGGCAAGGAGATGGGGGATGAAACAGAAACCCCAAAATATTGAAATGTATGGTCAATTTAGAATGTTTCACATGATCAAATTAATTGGAATACTACCCCGACACCATGGATCATACCCTGGGAGTAAGGGTGAGGACTGGGATCAGATGGGTTCAGACGGGTTCAGACCTTTTTATTCAAGGCAATTTTTTTAAACTGGTTCATTTTTACAATCCACAAATATTCCCAAATATGGAATCCCTTTTCAAACTCTTCCAAACATAAAACATGGCCATGAACTATTCAAATTATACAAAATTGAAATGTACATTAAAATGTACAGTTTTCTAAAATAGCCGAAGAGGCGCCATTTCATGTCATTCAAATGCAAATATCTGCCAAACGGGCAAGTTTCGTGATTATTGGATTTATATATTGGCAATTTACATGTAATGATCTACTGTTTCCACGCTCATGCCTGATATGTGTCCTGGGCTCAATTTCTGAACACTTTCATTGCACACCCCGTAGTCTAGTAGTCTGAAGTCAAATTACGCCGAACTTAACTCTCGTAGCCATAGTCTCTTGTCAAGTCGCACTTATTTTCTGATCACGAGTTTGTCATGAAACCTTTCTGAAGAAAACCATATTTACCAAGTTCAGACTTAATTCGGTTGGAGGAATTTAAAATTATAGGATGACTGAACCGGAAGTTAATGTATTCAACATTATAATATCATTTCATTATATATCATAAAACATATCTCCTGAATTAACTCTTGTTTTTTAGGTGTTCGAAACGAGCAACCATAGTAATAGACTAAATAATGTGTTTTTAAAACTACTGGGTGATGAAACTATAACATGATGAACCCCAAACACCTTGAGTTTGTTTTTACAACTCTATACCACTCTAGTTAAAAAATGAATTAGTCTATTTGCATTTTGTACTGCTGGTGATGTGAAAACCATTATGGCCTAATGAGGAAGCCTTATATATTGTTGCTGTGTATTGTGTAAGGCTTCATATTAATTCAGTCAACGGGCGAGGTGACATGGAGTCTTAAGGATATTCAGTCGCGTGTAGTACGTACATGCACCACCCGCAGCGGGTGAAAGTAAGACTCGATTATCAGGATATATCGCCTTTTCATAGAGACTTTAGCTGGTGACGAAAGAAACGTGGTGTTCTTATGAAAACCGAATTTGGTATTATTTTGTAAAAGTAAAATCCTTCAGTTCGGTATCGGTTTCAATAACAACTTCCGGTGACTTCTTGGATACCGACAAATCAGCCAAACCTATTTAAGATGCATGGCAATAACAATACATACCTGACATTTTGACATTTATTATCTGCTGATGATTGATATTTTTTATACTTTAAAGTTAACAAAATACATTGACTTGTAACCTCAGTAACATCTGGCGTCTCTACTTCCAAATAACCGATCCTCTGCATCCATGATTGACGTTTCACTAAGTCTCATCGAGGTCGTCTGCATGAAATACACCGATCAACGGTCACATAACGCGTCAGCTTTATACATAACACACGTCAGCTCCTGAACGGCTCAAAATCACCAAAATAATTTTGCCTTTGAAGTTGATAATTATTCAGCTTTGTGTGATTTTTACTGCGTTGTTTTTTTACCAGAACAGAAACACGACTATGCTTCTGGAAGGGACCCATCGTGTTAATGTTATGCTTCGGAAAGAGAGTAAGTTGTGGATTTCTTTTAAACATAACTTCAGTCACATTTTATGTAAAAATTCAGTAATAACCTCTCTCGACCACCACCGAAGTTTACCTGATGACGATGTAATGGCTAGAATCCCTATACAGCAGCAGGGTTCCGCGATATAGGTTGGTAAATTATTGCATTGGGAGATAAACAATTGATTTAATTTTTGCCCCTACATTGACGTGATCGAGAGGTTAAGACGTCTCTACACACTAGTAATAAGGGATGTTAGACCCACAATTCAGAATTCCTTGTTTCATACAAAACTTTGAGTTGAAAAGGCAAAAATATCAAACTTAATAATGAAACGGTTCCAAAAAGATTATTAATATTCGGGGTCCTTCACACCTGAAAAATGAAATGGAACTGTTAAGTCTGTCGGCTGGAGGGTCTACCGTGCACCCCACCATAACCCACCACCACCGATATTTGTTGTTCAACTTTGGATGTCGTAAACACGAAAAAAGATATTAACATTGAACATTTTGGGTTGCACTATTTGTTTCTAGCCCTATTGTTTTACCACTTATAATGAACTTACACTGATAATTCTTTAGCACTAGGGGTGGAAGAAGATCCATACATCGCCATTACTCATCATCATGCCTTCACACCTATTATCCAAGTAACTTGGGACCAATTAATGTTCCAGTCATATGTTGTCCATGATGAGCGTCATCGGTTCTCATGAAAACAACAACCGCTAGAGGGCGCATATAATTGCCTGTATTTTATGCATATTTTAAGTGTTAGGATTTTCAGAAAATATCATTGTTATAAGTCAAATTAGTTTATATAGTTGCAACCAAAGAACAAAACAATTGAATAATTTATGCCTTAAATGGGTTTTATTCTATGTCTAATGTAACCACACAAATGTGTTAACTTAGAAAAAGTTTTTGGGATTTTTTCTATCTCTGGGGGAACTTCTTCCTAGCCCCATGGTATTAAAGCTTAGTTGGACATCCATGTCACTTCATATCGAATAGTATCCTTTATTTCTTGAACATTGCTTTTGACCTACGATTAATCAAACTTTGCACAATAAATGTTCATTCACATGCTCGTCAAGATGATATCATTAGTTTGTCATGGGAAACTACGCTTCCACCTTTTGAGGGCACTTCAGTACTTGGATGCATATCATGCACACATACAAGAATTAATGGATACCATTATTTCTTATTTTTAGCCATTGTAGTACACTAGATTATCACTGTGGGGATAAAGTATCATTGGTAACACTTGTAACTTTAAGTTTTTAATTGACAAGGATGCTGTCCCAACTGTAATGTAAAAGAAAAACGAAGATAAATTTGAAAATATTTTGTTTAGTGGTCTCCTGGACTTATTGTTTAAACCCCCTTATCATGTCCAAATTCAGCCGGAAGTCCTTAGCATTTTGGGGGCTGGGAGGAGGAACATTACAAACCTCCATTACTCAACGCATGTGACACATCGTAATAAAACTTGATACATTAAATGTTAATGTATATGCTGTCGTCAGGATGACGTCATTGATTGCCATAAAGGAAAAACGCTACCTCTAGAGGCGCTGTATTTTGATCAATATTATGCACAAATGAATAAATGGTTACCAAAAATTGCAGTATACAATATGGACAATGTATCATAATTTTTAACTAGATATGATATCAACTCTAATTGTGAAAAAGGATACATTTGAAAATCTTGGGTTAAGTTGTGTCTGGAATCCCTGTTAAAGCCCTATCGCCCCTTGTTCAGCCAAGAATCCTCAACCATATAGAAGGTGGAGAGGATTAAACAAACCTCCATTACTCCGGCATGCTTTGACTTGCATTCATAAAATTTGCGCACATTCTAGAAGTTCATGTATGTTGTCAAGATTACATCATTAGTTTCCATGGAAACTTCATATATTTGGACTACATCTTCTGGTTCATTGCTGACTAGGTCCTTGTCTGTAGACTAAGCTTCCTAATTTGGGATGGTGAGTCTACCTTTTCAAGGAACCTCATTCCAGAGCTGTATGGGGCACGCAAATCAATATGAAACTTCTTGAAAGGAACTCCTGAAAGGATACAGTATCCTCCTACAAAAGCCGAATGACAATACAAAAGTGTTGGAATAGGAATATAGGCCAGCACTGTGGCACTTGTTACCGAATATATTGGCTTTTCCTAACATGCGGGACTGCAGTGATGTATGAAAGGCCAAGCTTGTCTGCTGTCAGCAATTCATCTGCCATCTGTCAAAACTCAGTGACACACGTTTTTATTTTCAGGAAGGGATTTATCAATGGAAGAGGTCACTCGGCCTGGTTTATTTAGGCACACACAAATCATCAACCGGCGAAAAGGGTTCACATGGGCACTGTGGTTCTCTCTCAAACCTTGAATATATTTATCCACGGACGTTTGCCTACAGATGTGCTGGCAATTCATCACAGATTAGTCAACAGTTGATTCTTTTTCCCTACAGCGGGGGCTGCTGTAAGGCTGGTACACTTCCAGCAGCAGTGGTGGGTCCAGGCCCATGACTCCTGCTTACTATAGTATAGACTGGGCAATCTAATAACAGGGGTTGCTTGTTACGGCATGCCGACTGGATCCCTATATAAGGCCAATCAATCAGAAGGCCCGCTCTGGCGCAGGACTCCAAACCCACAATCTCTCATGCTTGCGTGCGGATGTCTCTAACCGCTCGATGCACGGCTTGACGCCCAAGGCGGCGTATATGACTGGCTAGATCACTTTATACTTAAATATAAACAATAATCACTCTGGCAAAGTTGAACTCACGACATCATGCCTATCATTGGCAGCATAATTGTCGTGAACGCTTGCTCACTCATTATGCAGCATCACTCGTTAACAACGGCGCACCCAGGATTTTTGCTCTTGCTGCCAGGGCTCAAGAGAAAATTTACTCTCACAAATCAACCAGGCCTAGTATGTATATGTATGTAATGTAATTTTGGGTTGTTTATGTTCATGTGTATAATATGTATGGATGGATCTTCCCATTAGGAACTCATTAACCTCCATGGAGGGCATGAGACATCAAGCTGGCAAAAGCCAATCTCACTCACACACAAGCATTAGATGTATCGTCTCATAATTATAAACTGCACAAAATCAATCAATTGGCAGTTCAGTAACTTAGAACGACAATACTTAATAGGCTGGGATTCAGAACTCCACTCTGTGCCATGTAAACACTTGTGATTTCCGCCTACAGTCCTATACCACGTGACGCACCGGTGCCATGAGTAGTATAATAGGGGCATAATTTTAACTCTATAGTCCTAGTAGAGGCATAGAGATGTGGTGTTCAAAACTGGTTAGGTAGAGGCATAGGGTATAAAAATAAGTGTGTTCAAAAACTGGCTCTAATCCTTTCATTATTTATAGTACTATAATTTGTGGAATTGAAAAAAAAAACCATTTATTTGTGACCAAATGTACGCTTTTACTTAATGAAATCTAGTGAGGGAATAACATTAAAGTGAAAAGTCCAATCTCTGCGACGACGCTTTAATTGCCATCCGATTTATGACGTCATCGATGTCCACATCTGTTGCTCTATGTATAGCCATCAAAGCAAAAGGCCTGTCAGACGCTGGTTGCTCATGGTTGACCTCAAGTTGCGATTTAAGGCGACGAAGGGTACCTGAACTGAGGTTCCGCGTTCTGCAGTAACTGAGGTAGCGAGGATGACTGCAAATATCGTGATAGAAGTGTGTGTATGTTCGGGTACAGGTCGCCAATCCCTGGTACTGAAGTCAGAGTCTCTGTGGTACAGATAGATGGTACATTCAAACAGCAGCATTTTCCTGCCGCACACATACTCAAACTTTCACTCTCACTGCCCTTCAGATTCGATGTCTTGTGCGTACATTTTGCACAATGTCTGGAGTTGATTGAAGTTGGTATCATTGCAGTATGCAGGCAATATAACCTTACTGTGGTTGGCGCATACTTTCAAAAGTGGACTGAAACAGTACCTTGTGCTGAGTTCGCCATAGCTTATGATCAATGTAGATGCAAACATTGATACCTAGGTATTCTTCAGCTGATTGAGATGGATGATTTTCTCTGGCGCTGTTTGACGAGATGCTGTCGTGGTTTTGCGGCCTGATGATATATGCCGTCTACTTCATCGTAGCTTCAACTTGCGTTGCACTAAACTAACCGTCCAAAACTTCTTCCTCTTGTTTTCCCTCATTTTGCTTGATGATCTATGCACATCACACTTTTGCATCTAACGCATCAACAGTCCGCATGTGGGTGGCTGCAATTTGGCAGGATAAAGTAGGAGGACTCCCACTTTCTTCAGAGCCAGGTTTTAGTATGGACATGGCGCACGATAAATACTGAAAGATCACGAGCAGTAAGCAATGTGGACCTAACTCTTTCCGACGATGATCTGTCACCATTATGCTAATGCACCACTCAACTCAGGGCCTCCTCTGTACGGGACGTAGGTTCGCCAGAAGACGTTAACGTGCCTCGTGCCTCTCAACCCATCTTGTAAGGTGCATAGTTTTTCAGACGTTTGTGCTTGACGACTCTGGGGCCGTCTTGGTGATGTAGTCACTTTGGAAGCTTGCTGTCTCTTGGCCCGAAGAATAAAAACGAACAAATCTCTGAAGGTGCTGATCATGTGTTTGTGTGTGGGTAAGTTGCCCTATGAGAAGACAGACCTTAGATTTAATACATGACATGCACACAACTGTGTGTACACTGCGGTGGGTTCTTCTCTCTCTTATACATCATTGGCAACTCCGATTAAAATTGCCCGCTCATGTAATCCCATCATAACCTGTGACCACGCATATTCCTTGCATGTAAGATCTGAGGTTTCTCATAAGCGAGTATGTCATAGTATACTTCTTTCCAAGTCGCGTGTCCTGTGAGATCATTCACTGTTACAAAAGTCAAAAACTTCTACATACTTTGCCATCATGCACATATCTCACTTCGAGCAAGGAACCATTTGTTCTTTTGTGCAAGAACAGTCTGTTGTCTCACTAATACACTGAAGTATTTCGCATCCTTCACTTCATCAACTATCTCTTTCAGAGATAATATCTCCAACAGTGTTGATATTGATCTCATTTTGTGTGTTTACACTTGTGTACATAGCGTTTCCTCCTGCAGTTTGAGGTTTTTGTATGTGCCTCTTCAGATAATTGTCTCAACGTTGATACTGCGGAACGACGAGGCTGACCTGGTTTCCATCATTTTCCAAATGGATATGTTGGCGATGTTGGCGATACTTGCCGCTGTCTCGGTGACCACAAAATGAAATTTCCTGCCTTCCCAAAAAGAGCACAGTTTCAATCCTTAGGTCTGATACGCTGTCTATCTGTTAGTTATTATTTGTTGTTGTCTTGTGTTGTCAAGTTAGAGATTGTCAATGTACTTGGTGCCCTTGTTGGTCTGTGTGAAACCTTGAGAAACATCTGCACTTGTGAGTTGACAAGCATCAGCATGATACTTTACTGTTGTGCTTGTTGAAGACTTCATTGCGTCTTTGTATTTGTTAAAAGGAGTGCTTACTAAGGTTTTTTAATATTTGATTGCCGTGTGCTCCGGCAGATTCAGGGAGCAAAACGGAGTACAGAGACATGGTTTGCAGAAAACACCATTCTCTGCATCGCTGTGTGCCAACCAGTTGTATCGTTTAGCCCAGCTATGTTAATCGTCTCCTAGAATTTGCACACTGTGGGAAGTTGAAGGATGAATCAGGTACCCAAGCAGTCTGTAATGAGGCCAACTTTGAACTTCATCGTCTAGCAATTTCCTCCCGATGCGCTTTACTTAATTTCCAATGTCGTACTTATTTGTGAAAACCTGTACAGTTAGACCCTTCTATTATGACAGCTGTGCAGACTCAATTTGTTTATTGCAGTCGCACGTCACAGGAGCTTTCACTGCTTCCACAGTGTGGAACGGACTTAAGGATGCCAGAAGTCATCAGGAAATGGTCATCAAGGAAATTGTCTTTAGAGCTACCTCTCTTTGCTTACTAAGGGGCAAAAACTTAAATTAGCTTGGGCTTTACTTCCAGTTTCTTGGGTGGGGGCCCATTGGGCTGCTCATTCTTAATTTCGTGAGAAAGTACAGAATCAAGGAATTACACATTTTAATTAATTTTTTTTTTATTTTAATGCTGTATAATTTGAATCTTACTAACATGGTGTTTTATTTTTTTTAATTCAGATATAGGGGGCATATATGATTTAGTTCCCTAAAGCAATTTATAATGGATGTTCGTCAGATTGACAATATAGGCTCAAAACAAAATAGGGCCCAATGATATATATGTTGAGACTTATTGCCCACTCATACTGGGTTGAGCTGGTGCCGCATGGTTTCCCCAGAATGTTGTGGTATGTTGGTGTAATCTGTGTACAGTGCTGCAAAAACAAGCCCACTGAGACTTCCCAATTGAATTATTCTTACCTACGATGAGAGGCAATCCCTCAGGAGTCTGGATTGCAATTTTCAGTAATACTCCCTCTTCCAGTAAACATGAACTTGAGTGTATATCGTCGGCTTAAGATTTGTTGCTTTAAATAATTATATAGCGGACGATTGTTGAAGAAAGTCATTCCCGGGCGCGGTTACCTTTCCATCAATGGGCGGCAAATTCCATGAGACAGAGTGGGCGCAGCAAATCCAGAATCCCTACCAGTAATCTTTTCTTCTTTTTTTTGCTAAACGGCGTCACATATATAATTATTTATATCAGATTACTAAACTAAAACTAAAACCTAACCTGGGCATGTATCATGTAGCCTTACATTTGGAAACTGGAGTAGGAAGTTGCAGGCGGCTTTTAATGCCTGCACACAGCCGAGTTAAAGAAAAAATGGAAAAAACAACCTGCTGATAAATAATAATATTGGATCGATTAATTTGCGCCAGAGTTACATATGTTCATGCCATATTCATTATACATCATCTAAAAAATAAATTGTGGGTAAACAAAAATGCATTACTTTATCCTTACACTTGTCCGGCATTCCCTTGAAAAGGGAAAAACACTTAAATTTGAAAATGCGGGAACCACGTAAAAAATATGTTTAGCCCCGGATAAATTGGCGTTGGTTTTCAAATGTTTTATGTTATTATTGCAGAATTTAAACAATTATAATGAGATTTCATGAGACATCATAATAAAAATAATTTTTGGCAGAAAGAGAGAAAACAATTCAGTGATGAGGGCTGAAAAAAAAAACATTTTGCAACTTTTCTCCCTCCCCTCTCTCTCTCCTTTTCCTTCTTCTTCTTTTGTCCCTTTTTTCAGGGACCCTCTTGGCTCAAGGGGGAAGAGACCCAAACTAAGCCCCTTGGGTGCCGTAGTGCTCGTTAAGATGCCCAGTGGTTATCAAAACTGAAATACACATGTATACACATTATGCTGCTAATGTACATGGTAACACAATCATGTGACAGCACGTGGATCCACACTCGGCAAATAGGCGTGTTATTCTTGGAACAGAGAGCACTTTGAAGACTCTGCGTCTCTGAGATTTTTTTTCAGAAATCAATCAACAACCCCCACTTTTGTTTATCCACATATGATCAAACTGTCAGTTTAGAGAAGGCGTTATTATGTTTAGCTTTTTTGGGTGTTCGGCTTTTCAGCCGAACAACTAATATTATTATTCATTTCATTTTTATTTACTTTTTTTTCTCCTTCTTCTTTTCTCCTTAACTCTCTTCTACCATTGAAGTGCAAGTTAACAATTTCCCCAACCTTCAAACTTCACACATATAAAGACCTTATCATAGATGAATCTGAGTTGTTACGTCATGATACAGTAGCGTCTACAGGTATCAAAATTACAAGCCATTTAAGCTTTAAATGATGACCATTTGCTATCGACTATATATCAAAATATACTAAAGCTATGAGTGTTTTATAAATCTGGGATCTAGATATAGATCAAGGCGTTGGCAACGATTTGATAAGTTAACGTCAAAATCATCGACATTTGCTTCCAGTCGTACCGGAAGGTCAGAAATTTTGATTGTTTTGTTCTTTAAAAATTTCCTTTTCTGGGCCAAAAATCCCATTGACTTAACCCACACAGACACTCTAAGTGGTTCTGGGCCCACATTGTTACAAACCGCAGAGACTGAGATCGTTATCTACTGGAAAACAGCTGGCGGTCTTTTCCACAGGGGACGTTTGCGGTTTCAGAGCTACCAAACTCTTAGGATAACATATATTGTGTGGGGTTGGGCGTTTAAGCCAACAGTCGGATGCTTACAATATGTTTAAAAACCATAGATCGTATTAACTTAATACTGCAGCAGTGTCATTTTGTTGTACGAATGGAAAAGGGCTGTTGAAAAAGCCAATACCGAAAAGCTATTTCTTTTGAAATGAGTAAGGCAACTTACTTACTTTACTTGAATGAACACGAGACAAATGAATGAAAATAAACAAATAAATAAAATCCATTACTGTACATTTATATGTTGTTTCGTTTATTGTTGTTTATTTATATTAAATAACAAATGAAACTAGAATTTAATGTAGACCTTTTTTTTAACCGAATATATAATGAATGCTAAAATTACAGAATTAATGAGATGCATAAAATTACAGAATTTACATATAAATTATACAGGTGAGCACAATATAAAATTGTGTTCTACAGTTAATGTGTAATTTTGACATTTGTTTTACAAGTAAATTGTTAGTGTTCACTTAAAGATAGGAAACAGCCAATATAAACTGATTTTTATTTGAGTTTGTTGAATTTCAGAAACTTTTATTGGTCCTTGGTGGCATGCTGATCCATATATGTTCGCAAACATAACTTGCATTTTGTGGAGCATCGCTGTAAAAATTCACACTTTTCTACTGATTCGAAGTTTTCTACTAAAAACATCGAAGTCCATCTGCAGACACCTGATTAGTGCTTCTTACTGTAATTATGGGTGAAGTAAAAAGGCGAAGGCAGGAAATTACTTTAAAATTGGTCAAAGTTGATGATTTTTGTAAACAAACTTGCACGTACATGTACTTGGCATATGTACTGAGGAACTTAACTTTCGTAGATGAAACACAAACCGGAAGTCAAAGTTTAATATTTAAAAAATCATATCTCAATAACCGCACAAGAGGTAAATTCACGAATTTTTATACCACATTGTACAGATCGTTAATTGTTGTCAAAGAGATATTTACAAAAGGGTACCCTAATTTGACCTTACTTCCTGTCCAAACCGGAGAATCAAACGTTAATATTAAAAAATTATATCTCCTTAACTTAACCACAACAGGTAAATTGAAAGCATTTTGCACCATTATGTATAGATTGTTAATTGTCGAAGAAATATTTTACAAAAACATAGAACCCAAAATTTGACTATACTTCCTGTGTCCAAACCGAAGTCAAAGTTTAACATTTAAAAAAAATCATATCTCAACAACCCTGAAAATTAAATTCGAGTTTTTTGCACCATTGTACAAATTGTTAATTTAATCAAAATATTTTTAAAACATGACCCCAAATGTTGACCTTTACTTCCTGTCCATACCGGAAGTCAAAAGTTTAATATTAAAAACTATCATATCTCAACAACCTATTAAAATAGGTAAATTCACCGAATTTTTTGTGCCATTAGTACAGATCGATGAATTGTCAAAATATTTACAAAGGTGATTAATTTGCCTTACATCCTGCTCAAACCGGAAGTCAAAGTTTAATATTTAAAAAATCATATATCAACAACCACAGAAGTAGTATTAATTGACATTTTTGCACCATTGTATAGATTGTTAGTGTCAAAAAAATATTTACACAAAGGGTGACCCTAATTTGACCTTAATTTACCATGTCAAACCCGGAAGTCAAGTTTAATATTTAAAAATCATATCATCAACAACCAAAACGAAGGTACAAATTCCTACCCAATTTTATGCCATTTTACAGACCGTTAATTGTCAAAAATATTTACAAAAGATGCCCCAATTTGTGCTTAACTACCTGTCCAAACGGAAGTCAGGTTTATGTATTCAAATCATATCTCCAACAACCACAAGAGAGTCATTCACAAATTTTGTGCCATTGCAGAATCTCGCTAATTGACATCAAAATATATTTACACCAAAAGATTTGACCCCAATTTGACCTTACTTCTTACTTCTGTCCAAAGCGGAAGTCGCAAATTTTAATATTTAAAGAAGATCATATCTCAGCAACCACAAGGGTAAATTAAAATTAAAAATTTTGCACCATTGTACAAGATCGTTAATTGTCACAAAATATTTAAACAAAGTTATTTAATTGTGACCTTACATCTCCCGAACACACCTGAAGTTTTGTGTCGAGGACAAACTCTGAATCTCCTGAGTTAATACTGTATATGGTGTGTCGTTGTGCCAGAGCGGACTCAAGTTCTGGTGTTCTCAGAAATATGGGTTCGGGCAATCCGGGCCCGTGTTGGTCCTCGACTCTTGTGTACCTAAGCAAGACACTTAACCATAATTGCTTCAAATCCTTCGGATGGGACGTTAAGCCGTAGGTCCGTGTTATAGATTAAGTAATGCACTTAAGGAACCCAGAACACTTATCGTGGAAGAGTAAGGAGTTTACCCAGGTGTTTTGGTTCTGGAAAATAGCAAGCGCCATGTTTCCTGAGCACCTTTTGAAAAGCAGACAGTGTTTCGTTGAAGGTCTCCCAGGTTAAATAAAGAATAAGCCGTAAATACAACACCAATATTAAAAGGAGTATGGTGAGAGTTTTCTATTTCAGCCAATATTTGAAGGGACATTTCGATTTCCGTTTTAATGTACTGTAATACAATTGGTTTTTTCGATGGTTGACAATAAACAATATGTAATATACCTTGCAAAGGGTCCCAATTTTATGAGAGCCTTCATAGGCAGCGGAGTTTCTAAATCTATTGCTGACACACACTGCTCCTGACTTTCTTGCCGCTAACCTGTAAAATGCATAAGCGTTTGTTTTAGCATTTTCCTGCTACAGTTTGCACGAGAATTTGCTTACCAGGTGAGCAGCACTATAAAATTGGTCCCTGGTCCTTATTGAAC
>CM055816.1:60792128-60838105 GCA_029582265.1 Zoroaster sp. YZ-2022
TTAAAAAAATTTACAACCAATTTTATTCAACAAAATTTAAAAAAAAATGGTCAGAGGGGATCTATGACATTATATGTTTACAAAAAGAACCTCAATTGTTAAACTGCGCCGTGCATAAAATTTACACTTGTCTGTGACAAGAAACCATCAAATCTGATATTTTGAAACATCAGAAATTCAGTGGAGACCACTAATATCTATTAGCCTATTGTGACTGGATATCTAGGGTTGCCTTCTGGTGCCTGTCAAATAAAGGCATCCACCGCAGGAATTCACCAAGGAAGGCACATTGATAAACATGGCATCCAGTCAGTGTAATAGAGATCGGTGACCCGACCTACTCTTCTTTCACTATATGCATTTGTATACAATTTTTTTTTTATTACTTTATTTCCCTTTAAATACATTCTCCACAACCGTAATTTACTATTACATAGAAAGGTTTTGCTTCTGAATTAATGTTGTAGTTAAAATAAATGTATACAAATAAAAATATATAAATGTTGAAAAACCTAGTTTTGAACTCGGTATCTCTTACTTGCAATGCTATCGTTTTAACCACAAGTCTACAATACCAGTCGAAGTTGTTGGTGAATTAAATTTTAAATTATACGTCTATGTCAATTTCTTTGCCATTAACGAAGTGTACTGCAAAAATTTAAAAAAAAATAAATAAAATAATAACAACCTTGCCCACTGTATACTAATATTTAAAATGATGCATCTGACTTACAATGTCAAATGACTAAAAAATGGCTTTAAACACAAAATCAAACTGCAAACCACATACGACCCCAAAATATTACAGCATTTCACATAACAAATATCAAATATTTGTAAATCTTGTTTATGATATCAAATAAAGTTCCATTACATCATATTCTATGCCAACTCTGTACTTCACTCCAGCAATGACTAAACTTTTTCATTTCCGTCGATTGGCATCGTGACCTCATAAATGGTCTCCTCGTAGGCTTTGATGGATATACATTCCTAAAGACCAAGCAAATTAAAATAAAAAGAAAAGAGATAAGAAAATAGAGCTCTAACAGAAATATTAAATTAAATGGAAGGTACAATATTGGTATTTAAAAAAAAAATTAATGATCACGGTTTAACATAAAACTTAGTTGGTGTAAAGTTGGTACAAGTGTCACTCGTCCTGAAAAACAAATCCATCCAAAGTGCTTTAATATTAGAAAATAAAAAATAATTTCAATAACTGCGACAGTTGATTCCATTTAAGTTTATGGTGGTATCAAACATCCTTTGATATTCTTCTATCTGAAGCGCTACCACTTAAGTAAAATCGGTGTAATCCCAACTGAATTTGCGTCTTATCAATATTTCACGTTAAAATAATTTTGAAGTTTATGTCTGCCAATCAAAACAATGTGCATGCACTTCACTATTTTCTCGTAAACGATAAACATAATATGCTGAAACTGTCACAATGTTCAATTTATAATCTTGATTCAGTGAGTATAATCATACTCATAGAAGCAATTTTGTTAACAATAGTTTACCTTCCCTGTAAAATATAATACTTAATATCGTACCTTTCCTTTCTGCATTAGGTTCTTCAGATCATTGCTGATTGTCTTAAATGGTGGTCGACTCTCTGGGTCATCTTCCCAACACTGCAGCATCATCTGATACCTTGAATTTGCCCCCCAAAAATACACTTAAATTATTCAAATGTGGAAATATACACACATTCCATGGCCGAAAATCATATTAACTGTTTATTTTCCCTGACACAAGAAATAAACCTGCAAACAGCAGTACATTCAACTATTGGGCAAGCTCAGTGGTCAATGGGTAAATTTTTTTCAATTCAATTCATTTTATTTCCATATCAATACCATTGGTAGCAAACAAAATTATTATAACAAAACAAAAGTAGCAAAATTAATAAGAGAGGTGATAATCATGAATAATATAGATACGAGTGGTATGATATGGAGGGGGCTCATATAAAGCAAGCTTGTTAATTATGAGCTCCCTATAACTGGAAGTGAACTGTTCACGTTCTCGAGATCAAGTAATGAAACCGACAGATTTTAGGTTGGTACAAGACAAACACGTAAACGCATAAAATAAACAAATAATAATAATACTAATAATAATAATAATAATAATAATAATAATAATAATAATAATAATAATAATAATGTGTGGATTTATATAGCGCACGTATCCACCAACTAAGTGGTGCTCAAGGCGCATTATATTATTATCCCTGCTCATAAGGCTCATAAGGCTCATAAATCATTCCGGAAACCATCTCAGCTCCCTGGGGAGTATACAGCTCAATTGCTGCCATTTCTAGCGCATACAGAGCAAACCAACTCTGCCTTCACAGGTACCCATTTAACCCCTGGGTGGAGAGAAGCAATTATGATTAAGTGTCTTGCTCAAGGACACAAGTGTCACGGCCGTGATTCGAACCCACATTATGTTGCTAACACCAGAACTTGAATCCGGTAAGCTAGACCGCTCGGCCACGACACCCCAATGCACAAAATAAGCAAAAGAAAAGGCAGTATCAAATAAATTTTACGGTATAAAAATAGATAAATGTTTTTAGATGACATTTTAAATTACATACATCAGTAATCAACTTGCAGAAATATTTTAAACCAAAAAACTTCATAACAGCATCAAACGCACATGGATAATAAATTCAAACATCTGAACTTACATAAGCCATTGAAATAAAAAAAATGATAACATGTACATGCAGGCGCAGGTTAGAAATTATTTTATGAGAGCAAAATAGGAATTAATGATACACGTAATGCCTAAATAAATTAAAATGCATTGAAATGCATGCTATTCAGGAATACAAGAGTAGGCTACTATGAACATATCATTAAATAAATTAAGTATATGTTTATGAATACTTATAGTTATTTAAAATTAATCTCTTAAAATTATATTTAAAAGAATTTAAGGTTTTGTGGTTGGTAAGGGGTGTATTAAGAGAGTTCCATAATTTCGGCCCATCATACTTGATTGATTTCTGGGCAAGATGAGTACGAGTAAATGGTATGTGATAATGAGAGGCTTGACGAGTTGAATAGGAATGAACATTTGTATTTCAAGAGAAAATGGTAGCAAGACTATGGAATTTCAATGTGGGCGAGTTGAAACATAAATATGCCAAGGTAGTAATTATAAAGGTCTTTAATTTTTAATATTTTGTTTTGGAAGAAAAGCGGATCGGTATGTGCAATAAAACTAGATTTTGTAATAATATGGGTTACGACGTCTATGCACCAGGAAAGTAGGAGGTCGTGGGTTCGAGTCCTGCTAGAAACGCCTGTGGATTAATCGTTGATTTAATAAGGATCTAGCCTGTTTGGCGTCGTTGGGTAAGCCATGTTATCTAAAGGTTGAGACGTCTGCACTAGGTCAGGAGATCGGGAATTCAAGTCTTGTAAGCAGGAGCTCGATGGTTCGAGTCCTGCCCGAGTCGCCTGTGCATTTTATTCCCCGCATCCATTCGAATACACAGTGCCGGACGTAAGCAGACGGAATAATATCTCAGGATGGTTTTTACTTGCACAACTTTAAACCAAGATTTATTATTTTTGTTCATTAATATTTTTTCCATTATTTTATGTTATTTTCAGAAGAGACCAATTTTATAATTTCTATTTAAAAGGAAATAGGCCTAGGCTACATTATACAGGGTGGTAAAAAGGAACGGCATACTTTCGCTACCCTGAGACTCAAACAATCTATACAATACATGAAGAATTTTGTTAAAAGAAAAATGGTACCGAGATCACCCGATTCGGTCTAGTAGTTTTTGTTCTAGAGCCTATTTTGTGAAAGTCGGTGTCATTTTGTTAACAAATTCGCGTTGTCTGAATGCGAGCGTCCGGGAGTGGACATCAATGACCACTTGTGGTTTGAAGATGGGTGTCCTGCTCATAGGACAAGGATTGTGCGTGATAGGCTTCGGGAGCTATTCCTGGGTAGAGTTGTGGGGTTGGGACATCTATTGAATATCCTCCTCGATCGCTGGACCTGACGCCCCATCGATTTATTCTTGTGGGGACATGTGAAGTCTATCGTGTATGTGCCACCCCCCCCCCCTTCGCCAGAAATCTAAACGCTCTCCAGGAAGAGGCATTGAGAAATGTTCCTAGGGACACGATCATTCATTATATGCAGGATATGTACAAGAGGGCGGAGGTATGTGTACGATTGGAGGAGGACACGTTGAAGGACGCATTGTAAGGACAATGCTGTCGAAAAGAGGATACTGGTGAAATGAACTGTAGAGGAAAGATAACCAAATGAACTAGCCTAGATGTGCCATATATGTATGATGTTAAATTTCTGTTTAATAATAAATTTGGATTTTTATGTTTCACCAGTACTTCATTATTTCTTTGTACATTACGCAGGATAAATTCTGTTTTAAAACACAAGGACACGCTATCATCGTGACAAGTGACCCCGACACAAAATAGGCTCTGGAGCAAAAACTACTGGACTGAATCGGGAGATCTTGGTATCCATTCTCCATCCATTGGTACAGGTGGTTTGAGGCTCAAGGTACACTGCAAAAACTGTGGTGTTAAAAACTACACCACTGGTGTTTATATTACGCAACTCGCACAATATAAACACCATGGAAGAATAAAGTTGACACCACTGGTGTTATTTTAACACCTCAGTTTTTGCAGGGCAGTGGGAGTTGGCCGTTTCGTTTTTGGGGACACCCTGTATGGTACTAGTATTTTGATGTTACTGTGTGTTGGATGGATGGTGTATGGATGGGTGTATGGGTAGATTGGGTGAAGTGGGGATGGGTGAATGAATTAATGGATTGATATAGGGGATGTATAGATAGTGATGGGATGGAAGTGGTTATTCTGATTGATGGTGGGATGGAGGGGTTTCAATAATGGAAGGAGCGATGAGTATGTGGTGGATGGTTGATTTGGTATTTATGATTGGCCATTCGGAGTAAATAAAATAACTTACAATTCTTCTTGACAGTGTGGCGGTTTAGGCATACGGTATCCTGCCTGAAGATCATTGATCATATTCTTGGCACTCATAGCAGGGTACGGACGGGCACCTACAAATAACAACATCATCGTTAGATGTCGTCATTGGGCACGCTCGTTGGTTAAGCATCCGTCCAGTTGCGATAATCTTGGTATTTTCCCTTTTTTGTATGTGCTAAATTTGTAATGGTTTTGTCTTGGTTGTATACATAATAAGTTAAGGCTGAGGGACGAAGGTTGTGTTCGTTTCAAACTTAATTGTGTTATTTTTGCAAAAGCCGCTTTTAACATCTTTGTTTATTAAGGTATTTGGTTAGGTACCATTGTGCCCACATGTTACCGCCTTCTGAACCACTGGTGGAGGTACAGGCTTCGAGTATAAGTCTTGCTGTTATGTTGGTGGCTCTATTATGGGCGCCCACTGCGCCTGAAAATCCACCTCTCCGAAAACAAAATTTAAAAAACTCCACAAGAACAAAAGCCACACTACTAAAAATTAATACAATTGTTAACGGACCACTTTTGTCTTTCTGGATTAGTATTTAATTTAATAGTTTTTATTTGATTTACACTGTATTAATTTTTTTGTTTTCTGAAAGAAAACAGTCTTTGCAATTTGTTAGAAAATGACAAGGGGCACACGGCTCCATGAAGTACAATGAGCCAGAGTGGTATCCTCACCAAGGGTAACAATTTCCCACAGAAGTACTCCGTAAGACCATACGTCACTCTCTGTTGTGTACACGTCATCAAGTATTGACTCCAGTGCCATCCAGCGTAGGGGCAACCGACCCTGTGTGAAGTTTAGTTGGTTAAAACAAAGCATTATTAGTTATTCATAATTATTAACAGGCAGCTAAACCCAAATCCATTATTTGATGCTCAAGAGAAGTGTTCTATTTTAGTACGGTCTACATCCCCTTTGGATGATTTAACGTTTGATATATAAAAAACCGTATCCCTTCTGAGTGAGTCCCCGACTACCACTTCCCATGGTTAGCATCATCACTTCGTGGTAATCGTGATCCCCGACTACACTACATGAATTGATTTCAGACTAGCGCCCTCAGAGCAACGATGCTGACAAAGATACTGCCAACCATATATCTATAACAAGATTACTTGATAGAGCACTGGTCTGACCATGGTAGGCTTAAATTTGACCTTTGGGTCAAGAAGCAGGTAAAAATAAAAAAAAGTATCTTACATTTTATCAATAAAACAGCACGGCCCACACATTTACATGACAATTGTTGCTATGTCAGTCAAGCACTTGGCTTCATAGCAGGTGGTGTGACCGAGTTTTTAAGCATTGATAAGAGTAAGCAGGGCTATAGGACAATAACACTAGATTTGTCTATTCCTCCATATTAAAGTTCTTTACCTCTGACCCTCTTTCATACACTCGGACGTTCATGACGTCTCGAGCGAGTCCGAAATCAGACACCTTACAAGTCATGTCTTCAGCCACAAGTACATTACGGGCAGCCAGGTCTCTGTGGATACACTTTGGAACAAATGTGTAGATACGTGGGTTATAAAAGTGATTTGAAAACGTTTCTTGTCTTCAAGGAATATATCATAAAACTATCCTGTGAAAGTTTAATTCACAATTGATTTTTAATGATTTTATGTTTTCAAAGAGTTGGACAGAATAATTTCTCAGAATGATTCGAAGAAAAACATGTTCCCAGTTTTACATTAAACTTACGTCGAGCACAATGTATGTCGATGGCAACAACATTCATTGAAATATATCTGTCTGAGATGCTATCATTTTAGTTACATTATTGAAACCATTCCCTAAGTTGTCTTTTGGGGAAAACAAGTTCATGTTTAAAATATGCTAAAACTTTAATGAGCAAAAACATTCACAGGTTGTTGTTTAATGTATATCTTTATTCGAAGGAAGTAAGAACCGGTGTACATTTAGGAGCGGTTTTGACAATATTTCCAATGCCTTAAATTTGCAATATCTTTTTAGAGATCTCACTTAAGGATTATAATCATAATTATATAAATTGTTATGAAAAACAGAACTGCATGCTCCATAGCCAACTAATAGAAACATATCGTGCTGTGGGAGCCATCTTGGTCAGATTCCCTGTATACTCAAGTACGATTATAGCACTGAATATCAATACATACAAGGGGCCAGCCTATTTTCCTGTTACCATCAGTTTGGTCACATGCATGTGTACAGGAAGAACACATTTCAGTTGCAGCTTGATTAAAGGTCCATTACGTAACCTTGCTGGTGGACGTGTTGGCAAGAGACAAAAGGTAGCTTTACCTGTTGAGACGATATGAACGTCATTCCATCGGCCACATCCTTTGCGAACTTCATGAGATCTCGTGATGTGAGTGACTTACTGATACCATGTAGGTTACCGTATACCCGCCCACCCTTACTGCGACTGTCTTTAAGAAGGTCTTTAAGATTACCTCTTGATAGGTACTCTACGATGATGTACAGAGGGTCTAATGGAAGAAATGATGATCTATTATTCTCCTTCTGATCATAGACCACAAATACCACAGTGTGGACGTGGAAGCCGATTTACTTACAAAATACCAAAATAAAGGTTTTGTTCTGATGACATCACCTCAGAATATTTAAGATGCACTCCTAATCTAAAGTGTTGAATCAACATTTTACGAGTTCGGTCAGTGACAACTCTTTATCAGGTTGAATTTAGCTTTTCACTTTTAAGTGTTGAATTAACATTGATAAAGTCAGACTTAACTTGACTCTGTGTTAATTCAACATTATCTTTGAATTGAATTTAACTTTATAAAGAGTTGATTAGATGAATTGTGTCATTAATTTGTTGACTGGCCACCCCGCCAGTCTCTGATACAAAGTAGGCACACACTTATCTACCTTGTTCAACACATGAGCCGAGGAGTCTGACAACGTTGCAGTGATCCGGCAGTTTCTTCATCAAATCCAACTCTCGGATCATGTCATCTTTTTCGCCTGGACCTCCCCCTCTATGAATAGACATTAACATCAAATTACACAGTTTACATAAACTTGTATATGGAAGGCACTTGGTAAAGTTGATAACTCATAGCGACCACTGGGCATGTTGTAAATATTGTGTTTGTGTGAATACTGTGATGTTCATGTTATATTCTTTCATATAACCGCAATTTGCAATCACCACATGTATCAATGATAATTGACAAAATTTTAGGAAGGTTTACATTTTCAAGAATCATGAGGGGAAAAACTGATGAAAACGTGTTTGTATATCGCATTTATGAATAGAGAGTGCGAATACATCAAAGTATTGCATTCTACGTTTATATTATCTTTAACGAAACTGATTCCCACCTTTGAGCGTTTTAACGGCTACCAATGTGACCTTTGACCGCTCTATGATTCCCTTGGCTTCAGCTAGGAGAACCTGACCGAAGGCGCCGTGTCCAAGCTCCTTCTCAATGCGCAGATGATCTCTAGGAAAAGCCTTGTGCGCGTTGGGTAAATTAGCATATGTCGCGCTTTCTTGATCCTGGTTGGTTGGTTGTAGGATATTCATTTCTGAAATGGTAAACGTATAACATGTTTAAAAAGATTAATACAAATTATTGATTGTACTTCAAGGTATAAAATATTGTTGACTGAATGACTGTTTTAACATTATAGGTTTCTTTTCAAGGTGGGACCCCGCGTTGAGTACTGGATCCATCCTCAAGTATACCTTTGTAAAATGCTGTATGTAAATGTTTCCATACTTTATTAGAATCTAGAGATAATTATATACAGAAACGTGCGGAAGTTTTAGCTTATTTCGTAGTGTCGTTACATAATATGAGTCAATGTGACTCCAAAATAAAAACAATTTAATCACCAAATTAATTCATGGGGGTCCCACCAAAAACAACTTGTTTGCACATGTTTATTGTAAAACAATGGTTCGAACGAGATATCTTTAATATTAAAGCATTTGGTAAAATAGTAATTGTCTGATGAAGACGAATAATTATTTCTGGGAATTTCCAGTAAAATAGAGAAACACACAGGCGATATATCTTTAATGAGAAATAGTGAAAATGCATTGATATAATTTGTATTCATTCTAATGTGGAAATCGGTTGATTTGATCTTTTATTGTCGATTTCTTGAAAATGACAACATGTCAAACGAAATACCTTCTCATGTTTAGTACCATCACAAAACCAGGTGAGCTTTTTAATTATAATTCGCTAAATTTCTAAGTAATGTCAAAATGGTGTAAGCCTCTTTAAATCACTTCAGAAAGTAAAAATAGTTTCCGCACCTGTGACATTGTCGTAGACAACATGTGTGTCTGCAGTTTGTCTTTGTACTTCACAGCTTGTTTGTTTTCTATTAACATATAACAAAACAGGTATTAATTTATATCTAAGAACAATATGCATAATTATAATGGAAAATAGATATTTTATAAATAAGTATTTTTTTTTATATCTTGTCCTGTCAACTAAGCCCTCTACAATATTCAAAGCAAGCCCGTATGTCCTTTGGAACCTCTCATGACATGGCGTTCTTAATATAAAACTGTTCTTCATGTGATAGATCATGATAAGTGCAATCACTTTTCCATTTTTTTCTTTAATACCATGTTTCCTTTTAAAATTGAAACAGCGGTTTTCTAATAAAACAAAAACGGTCTAAATATCCTTCACCTTGAGCAATATTACACAGCAATAAATTACGGGGCAAGAAATGTAAGTTAACTTACACTTGTGACAGCGGATTTCCCTCTTCTGGAATCAAATAAAAGAAATAATTGTCTTTTTATTTGATCTGTTTTAATGAGTATAGACTATTGTGGAAGTTGGGAAGATTTTGGAACGGTGGGAGACTAATGAATAGCTTAATAGGTTTGTCAGCGAAACTGTTGATGTGAGGTATATTTTCCCCCATACTTATGTTTTATTTGATATTGTATACTATATTTAATTATGTGGAGAAAGTTTGCGCGTGTGCACATCAACTATACGCTTAACGTGACACACCGTTGCTATCCTACCCATCAACTGCGGATATCAAACCATCTTCATCTGGGTAATTTTAAATAATTTTCAAAATGCTTACCTTCAAATCGACTTTTGATTCTTCTTCTGATAAAGATTCCAAGTACAATTATGACTATTATAAGCAGAATAACACCGATAATTACACCAGCGATGACACCAGCATTGACACCTTGCTGCAACGATACGGGCATCTGTGATACTTGAACATTAAGTAAACACAAAGTATTGTATTGAGCTTATATAAACTGAAATGTAAAATGCCAGCATGGCAGACGATTACATATCGAATTTAATACTTTTGGCGCGTCGGTTGTCCTTTGTATAAGGGAAATAACAACGTTTAGATCAAAACAGATTATGGACGAATATCGCCATGAACATTTTCTTGACAATATTATAATAGTCAAACTGAGAATTGTTTGACTAGTGCTTCTATGCGGCCATAGATGAAAGGCAATATCATTTTGTTCTCTACATCCAGGCGAGAAGAGGAATCGTCTTTCCAAAGTTTTAATTAAATCCGTCTTTCTTCAATATAGACAAATAAAGCACGAAAAGCTAAGCCAATAACCCAAAAAACATATTATTTCTAAGGTAGCTAGTTTGCGGTAGCACGGTGTAAATTTGTCTTGTGGGTTGTAAATGTATTCTTTCTGAGCTACACGATCAGAGAACACTGACTGAAATGTCGAATTATATCCTAATTTCTACCCTTCATTCGATTATTATGTTTACCATGCAAAGCATGTATTATTTGTATACGGCAGCCTTGCATTTATTTTTCACATAATTATGTAATTCGTGGAGTAAACAAACACCACCTCAAACTCACCTTTTTCGGCAACTATTGGATCACTGCACAAGTTGCCATAACAAATCCTAGAGCGCACATCTTCTACATCCGCAGCTGCTCGTCTTCTCCGTGTCTGACTTGCTGGACACTGCACAGATAATGTCACTGTGGTATCAGCTGTGATACATTCTCCACATTCCTGCCAATCATTGATGCCTTTATACTTGACCTCCAGCTGAATACATCCATCCTTGCCTGTCACTCCAGTCACTGTCACTGTGCCTTCATCTGTGTTAAACTTTATGTAAAAACCTGCAAATATGACATAAGAGCGGTCAGAAAAAGATTCAGAAGTGACTCTGATCAAGCTATATTCATGGGGAAAGGTTCGTCGTGCAGTCTTAAGAGCAGGATAAAGACCGATGGGTCATTGGGTGATACAAGTCCGAGCCCAAGGCCACAACCCTGAGTTCGCTTTCTGATACTAATTTGGTATTTGTATAATCAGGTAGTTACCAAAAGAAAATCAAATCACAATGTTCTTTTCATGGAAAACTTGAAAACTAAATGTGACTAGATCATTACTAACCTGTTTCGCTGGAAGGGGGCTCGGCTATGTACACAATACCACCAAGCGTTTGGTCCAATTCCAAAAATAAAATAAAAATAAACACATAAGTTTTAAAAATATTATTTCAATATTTTAGTTGCATATTCAATATCTTATTTCAAGTATTTCTTTTCTTTTCTAAAAATAAATAATCAATGTTTCGATGAAAAAAATCAATATAATAAAATCTAGAAATTGTCTTTAAAATAGCTAAAATGAAATGGATTAAAAAAAACATGGGCGATACAGGTTTAATACACGAACATACTTACGCAATGTATACTCCCGTATGCTTTCAGAATTTGGATTTATGCCAACATCATTCTCAGCATAGACCTTTATCTCATACTGTGTGTATGGAATGAGGCCAGTCACATTGTACATCATCCCTTCTGTGATCCTTTCACTGAATGTTTCCTGATCTGATGCAGTCTTCATATGGCTTACATAGAATCTCTGGTCCTCACAACCATTGTATCCAGGTTTCCAGGTCACCGTGAGGGAGCTTGATGTACGGCCAGTCAACTTAACATTGGTAGGCATGTCAGGTTTTCCTAAAAACCAGTAATACAAACTGTACATGTGTGTGTGTGTATAGAACAGAATACTCATAGAGTTGTGTATAAAGCCAAGAGCCCTTAATATAAAGTTTATAGGGTTTTATGTGAGGCAATGATGTACAAATTACTCTCTTTATAATGCATGCCTGAGATGCAATTGAAGGTTTTCAGGTTTTTACATTAAATTAATGTAAAAATCAAAGTGGTGAACTTTGCATTTTTGCCGTTTTTGTTGTATGAGACCAAAATAAATAAATAAATAACATTTCGTTTTCTGGTCTTCGCGCGTGTCGCCTCAGACTTGCGTGTCGGCATTTTGATTCCTTTTTTTGGGGGGTATGAAACAATGTCTGTTGACCATTTCCAACGATGTCCAATTGCACCCACGTTACGACTTTTTTTTCTTTTTTTACCATAGTGGTGGGGACGTTTGCCCGATTTGTGAGGCCTCTGTTAGCCACCGTTATTTGTATTTGCTATTTGTATTTTCCCTGTTGGCAAACAAAAATATAAATAAACAAATACAAATTTTAAAAAAAGTAACCTAAGTTAGCATCTTACTTGATCCATTGAGAAAGATTTCATGCGAGTCTTTTCCTCCGATTCCGTTGGAACTGTTGCACGTATATACCCCGTAGTCCATCTCAGAGTTCACTCTCTTGATGGTCAAGTTGCTGGTAATCACATCTCCATAAATACCATTCTCTTCTGATTTTGTATATGTGTTTTCCACCAGGTACTTGTCAGTATTTGAACTATTGGTTATCTTTGAGTAGTTTGGATTATACCAAATCATGTCAGGTACAGGATTGCCTTTTGCAATGCATGTCAAGACCTCATCTTCACCATCTGTAGCACAAGCCTGATTGTTACCTTCCTTATTGGTGATAAATGCTGAATCTGTGTGTTTAAGTTTACACAATTGGTAATAAATTATAACCTAAAAGCTAAATAATTGGTACCAATCATCCTAAGAAGTGATTCCATTTGAAATTATACTTTTTGAGAACAAAATAAACACAAATTCAAATCTGAAACGGATCACAGACTGTGATCTACTTCCACATTAGAAAACATGCAATTTACAATCAAATCTGAATGTATTTTTGATACAGATTACTATGTGTAAGCTAGCGCATGTAGGTTCCTTTGATTGACCACAAAACATGTTGCGTATACATCTTATTCCACTAAAATTGCGGTTGGACAGTTAACTATTATACACAAACAGGTGTAGATGTACATTTTAATTATAAAGACATGTTTACAATTTGTGTTATCTCTGTTATTAATTATGGAATATTCAGTGAAAGTAAACTTGATGTTAAAGGTGTCGGTGATAATCACAATGCAAGTGATGTTCGTCTAAATATTACATGCTCATGTAAAATGTGAATACTTATTGAGTGGGCCTACAATTATGTAATCATTCATTTTGTTTTCATAAAGGTTCTTACATTGGACATCAATAGGACCCCATGACCCTTCTGGTCGTGCTATCCATGAATCCTTCTGTGCAGTACACTTGATGATGTTATTATTGTCATATCTCGTAGGTGTAAACTCAATCTGACTGCTGAACGTGTAGCGTTCACTTGATCCTGATGGGGCTGCTGTGGTATCAGACATAGGCATGATAGGTGTGTCTCCATTGAACCAATCCAAGCTCCAGTCATCAGGATACCCCATGTCTGCCATGCATGTCAGGGTAGTCGACACATTCTCAGTCATCTGTAAACTACCAGTTATCACAGGGGTATCAGGGGGCCCTGCATAAAATTAAAGTTCATATTTCATGCATTTGTAAGGTGCATTATTTGCAAGCTTGCATGGTTTGCACAATCACAATCACAGTCATTGAAACATTGAAACATACTTTACGATATGATTACAAAAATTGCAAGCGTGAATGTTCAGATTCTTGAGGGCGGTGTTTGTTTTGGCAAGCATGTATAAAAATGAAAGACAAAGGAAGAAACCTACCGCCCCTGCCATAACAAATTAAACAATTCAATACAAAATACTATATCACATATATAGGGAATATACAACATTGTTATTTTTAACAAAGATACAAAAATGGTCAGGGCATGATCAGGGCATGATATCAAACATCCCTTGAATTACTTTTGTCTGATTGAGGTAATTCCACGTTAGAATGAACTTTGTTTTTGCTGATAGAAAATAGCCTACCTTTTCAATACTTTCTCACTAATGACACAATGCTATAAGCTAAGAGCTGTGGCAGATTAATAACTTGATTTGAATAAAGTATACTTTTAGAAGTAGTTTTGCAAACATTACCGATGATGTAATTGAGGGCGCCCCACTGGATGGCAGCTCCTCTTCAGTGCTCAGTCTTTTTGTATTAATTTTGTTAAATTTTGTTAAGTTCTACCTGGTACTTCAGCTTCTACTATTTACCACTGGTTGATTCATATACCAGGAACCTACTGGACATTTTGCTATGTGATCAGATGGATACTTTGATTGTTTTTAACGGATATATACTTTCTGATTTCTACCTAATGCCATTGAATGTTGGCATTTGATGTTCTACTTGGAGAGTGACTAATCCTCATTTGCATATTTGGTCATCACCTTCCAGGATAGCTCTTGACTGTAACTCATCCTAATTTGCATATGCTTACAACTGCTTTCTTTGTGTGGACAATGCCTATTCAATACACATATGGGTCAATGCCTACTTGAACTGGGACAATGGGAGCACAGTATGCTTTTTTCTTTATTGTGTTCATTTTTAATGGATCAATCTGTGTGTCTGACTATGCATTTGTAACTACACCCAAGTCATGTTTTTCAATATGGGACTGCAAAGCAATATCATCAATTTCTCGGAACTCGAATTGTGTACCATGCGAATACAAGCGCTACATTTCAGCTGGAACTTCTTGTTGCAGGAGATATAAGCCCAAATCCTGGCCCGGAAGTGACCGCAAGTAATAATTGTAATATTGATACACATCACAAAACACATGCAATAATAACTTATGATAGAAATCAACTGACTTTCAAAACCAAGCCACACCTATACGTCAAACTTTGCTGAATCATTTAAAGTTACTGGGAATCTACTCTTCTGACCATGCCTGCTATCTTAGATCTCGTTTAAAGCGGCGTGGTAGGAGAGGTGGAAGGCGTAAACCCTGGAATTCTGACTTTTTCCCTGAACAAACGACATCTCCGATCCCTACCATTGTTAGCTCACATTGTACCCACAAAGCTGATCAGGGAAATCAACATAGAAAAGCTAACTTGGGTAACTTGAAACATATCTGCCATGAAACTTATGACAAGTTAAATGTACACATGTGGAATGCTCGTTCAATCGGAAACAAATCTTATATATTATGTGACCATATCATGGATAAAAATGTTGACATCATGCTTGTGACAGAGACCTGGCTTCGTAGTGATGACCCCGTCATTATATCGGAATGCACACCACCTGGTTATACATTTTAAATGTCCCCCGCGGAAGTAACGATCCGCATGGTGGCATTGCTATTGTATTCAGATCCTCTCTGAACTTATCTTTGACCAACATTGATTTTAACCCATCCACGTTTGAATTTGCTTCCGTCATGGATCCCAAGAAACGAGTGTTTTTTGTAATTTTATATCGTCCACCATCTTCACAAGAGAATGAATACAAGACTTCTGCTTTCCTACAAGAATTTGACGAGTTCTTATCCGAGATATGTCTTCTCCTGGAAACTCGTTCTGTGTGGAGACTTTAATATTCATGTGGATATTCCAAATAAGTGGGATGCCTCACATTTTCTTACTACACTCGCTGATATGGGTCTCAAACAGCATATCACTGAAGCCACTCATCAACGTGGACATACCTTGGACCTGCTCATCTCACGACCGGAAGATTCAATCATAAAGAATCACCAAGTTCGCAATATTCTTAACTCGGACCATTTTGTCATAAATGCTGATATTGACTTTTGTAAACCTAAACCACACATTATTGTTTCCAACTCTCGTAATTATCGTGATCTTGATCATGAGGCATTCACAAGTAATCTTACTGAGCTTTTTGAGTTTTTCCCATATGATGACGATCTTAACCCTGCGGCTCGTTTGATATTCATTTATACGGAACCTCAGCACCTATACTACACCGTGTAGTAGGTTGTAAATCGTTAATTACATGGGTAAATGAACTGATTTTCCCAATTTTATTAATTTTATCTTGTTTCAGAGGGTCTAGAGATGTTTTCTATCAAAAAATTTTTTTTTGTAAATTTTTATGTTTTTCTTAGAAAGATAATTACTAATTAATACTAAAAAATCTCATTTTCCCCCAAAAACCAAAAAAACTCATTTTAAACACAAAACCTGTACTTTTTACTCAATAGTAGTCCAGTCTACTATATATACATGCTGCAATATATACAAACCCATTGCCCATTCATAAAAAGCCACCTGCTATGATCGATCACTCAGATACCGCCATCCGACCCCCCAAATTGCCATCCCCAATATCAGCCACACCCCCCGCCCCCAACATAGACGTATTTTATTGGTCGAAATACATCAGGCCTGTCAAATGCCATCACAGAGCCATTTGATATGTCTCCCAGACCGCTGCAGGCATGTTATCTGATGGTAATCAGCCGGTGTGTTTATGACCTTGGTGACCCCCAAGGCTAAGGCAGTTTGTACACAAATCCCATAGGGACCTCTCAGGCATGGCACTTGCGGCTGGCTTAAAGGGGTGAACAAATTTTCCCAGTACTTTAAGCTTCTAACACAGTATGTCTAATGGGGATCCAAAGGAACTTACGAAGGATTAAAAATTTTCTCCCGTTAATTAAGGAATAATTACAGAAAGTTCGTTGACCTACTACACCGTGTAGTGGTGCTTAATAATACTCTTATTGATGTCCTTGATCGTCACTGTCCTAGTGTGACACGTACCCATACATTTAAATCTAAACCAGCTTGGTACACCCATGAACTTCATCTTGCACGTAGAGAGCGGCGTAAACTTGAGCGTAAGTGGAACAAATCCAATGACCACTGTGATCATAATCAGTATCTTGAACAAATTCATGTTTTTTCCAAAATGGTGCGTAAAGAAAAGGCCAAATATTACACTGATCAACTTTCAACGGCAGATACAAAAACTGTTTTCAGAACAGTCAATGTGCTTAATCGTAACAACAAATCTCTTCCTCATACTCAATCCATGAGTGACTTGTCTGAAAAATTCAGTATTTTCTTTAAAAACAAAATTATTGCTATTAGGGAGCGGATTGAATCTGCTAACAATCATAGTGTTTTACCATCTGATCACATACCCTCTGCACTTGCTAATGATGATCACGTGACACCTCCTGGGATTTTTGATTTTACACCAGTTAGCGAGGATGACATATTAAAATTGTCAAAAATCCTCTAATAAATCCTGCGATCTGGATCCTATCCCCACATGGCTCCTGAAGGACAATATTCAGCCTCTTCTTGCTCGCTCGTCTCCATTGTAAATGGTTCGCTTTCTACGGGCAAGTTTCCAGAAGCCTTAAAAGTGCCGTTGTGACACCTCTTATCAAGAAACCGACTCTTGATAAGGATTCTTTAAAGAATTATCGCCCTGTTTCTAATATTATGTTTGTTTCCAAAATCATTGAAAAGGTTGCTCTTGCTTGTGTTTCTGAACATGTTTGTACATATGACTTACATCAAAGGTTTCAATCAGCCTACAGGTCCGGCCACAGCACGGAGACGGCCTTACTGAGAGTCAAGAGTGATTTGGTTTATGCGATGGACAATCACCGGGCTGTCTTCCTGGTGTTGTTGGATCTGTCGGCTGCTTTCGATACTATTGATCATACCGTTCTTTTGCAAAGGTTGTCTACTGTGTATGGTTTTAATGGCAATGTTTTAAACTGGTTCCAATCCTATCTTTTTAAGCGTACTTGTAGAATTAAAGTGTATAATGTATATTCTGAACCACAAATTCTTGATTTTGGTTTGCCACAAGGTTCCTGTGTGGGACCAAAACTTTTCTCTTTTTATACCCACCCAATTGCTGACATCATTAAACGTTATAATGATGTGAATTTTCATTTTTTATGCGGACGATACCCAACTGTATATATCTTTCGATCCTCGTGTCCCAGGTGAGGCTGAAAAGGCTCTATCTGTTTTAACAAAATGTATTGATGAAGTCAGTGGTTGGATGTCTCAAAATATGTTATGTCTGAATAACGACAAGACAGAATTTATTATTGTTGCAAATCCCAGAGTTTTAAATTGTCTTTCTGACATTTCACTTCGCGTTGGCGACACGATTATCAACTCTCGTCCTCATGTGCGCAATCTTGGTGTTGAATTTGATAGCTCTCTCAGTATGTCTCATCACATATCCACATTATGTCGTAGCTTGAATTTTCATCTGAGAAATTTATCCCGTGTTCGGATGTTCATTGATGATGTAACATGTCATCATGCTGTTCGCGCACTCGTCACTTCCAGGCTCGACTATTCAAACTCACTTCTGTATGGCACTTCCAAAAAGGAAATTAATCGTCTTCAGCGCCTTCAAAATCGCGCCGCTAAACTTATTTTTAATGCGCCTAAATATGATCATGCCTCTCCTTATCTTCAGGAATTGCATTGGCTTCCTGTCATGGAACGAATTGAATTCAAGATTTTGGTTTTCGTTTTTAAATATTTTACCGGTTGTGCTCCCTCATACATTGAGGATATTATTTTAGGTATAGGCCCGGCAGGAGTGGGCTTCGTTCGAGCTTGGATACTAGAATTCTTTCCAAACCAAGAACTCATCTTGTCGCCGCAAATAAAGGTTTTTATGCTGCCGCCCCTACACTCTGGGACAATCTTCCTCACAATATCCGTCATGCTACTTCACTTAACGAGTTTAAGAAAAAGTTAAAAACGCATCTGTACTCACGTAAATTCCATTCTAGTTTGTTGTAAATTGTATTTTGTTTATTGTATTTAATTTGTCATTTGATGCTATGTTGTAAAGCGCTGTGGTACCTTTCTGTGTAAGAGCGCTATATAAATGATTATTATTATTATTATTATTATGTAAGTAGTACTTTTTTTTTTCTTTTCTTTTTTGCGATAGCTAGTAGTATATGCTGGCCAAGTGGTATGCAATACACTGGGGGAAATTGGGAAACCTTCGTACAATATTTTTTGTGGTTATAAAATTGCACAGTAGGCCTACAGTAATTATTCCCTCAGATTTGTTCAGACAAAAAAAAAAACACTTCCATCTATCTAACACTCGAGGATGTCATTTTATACCATTAAAATAATTATGTCAACAAGTCATGCATTCTAACAATTTCATTAGTATTTGATTGTGTCATACCAACAAATAACAATGTGCAACTTCACACTTACATCACTGGAATAGGTTAGAAGATTGATGTGACACACAACACAACAAAACTCAGTCGCAACTAACACTTTAACGATACAATGTAGAGTGTAGCGTGTTGTATAAAGGCATAGATTATGATGTCAATTCAATACATTTCAAAATGGTGTTTTCGGGAACATTTGTGACGAAGACGCTGACATTTGAAGAGCAAATAAAACCCGAAGATCATATTTATGTAAAGATAGAAGCATTTTTTGGGGGTTTTTTGTTTTTAGTTTTTTGTATTTTGTTTTTTTCTGGAATTGAGAAATCAAAGATATACGAGTTAGATAATTTGCTAAACAATATATGATTCCCTGACCTTCACCGTGACAATCACGTCGTACTGTTAACGGAGGAGACTTTGACGGGAAGAGCAATCTGACGTATCGCATATGATTTGCAAACATTAACAGCAGTACGTACATACCATTGACATTCAGTATTGCGGTCACATTTGGTAGCGGGTCCTGTGACTCCGCCGTGCTTGCCTGACACAGTATCTCCTGCCTGTGATTGTCTCGGCTGGGAGTGAATGACCAAGACCCAGTGGTGTTATACAGTTCATTGTCGTCTACTGAAGGAGGGGCAGCAGTACCAGTATATTGCATCTCACCATTAAGGAACCACTTAATAGATGCAGCTGGTCTGGTACCTTGTATCAAACAGGTGAATGTGTGCTCTGTCCCTTCATCTACAGTTGCTGTACCATCTTGGTTGGTTCCTGGGAGGGTCATTCTTGAAGCCTTTGGAGGCACTGAACATTAAGACGTTGATGTAAAGTGAATATAAAATTGATACCAAAACAAAATCAATTATTGGAACAGGTGTAAAAAATAAATCAATGTCTAGCTATGTACATATCAGATGGAAGCGGTGAATATAATCATAAACAGTTGACAAATTGATGAGTAAATTAAAGGGATAGCTAGAAGGGTAGCACACAGTGACAAGTTGATTTGCTTGATTGTTTATTCGTAGAATCACATCAGGAACGCATCATTGGAATATAAATTAAATATCAATTATGAGGCTTGATGGTTTGTGTGGCCTAAGTTATTACTAGGTGATGCAGTCGTTGGATAACCGTGTTGGAAACAGTGATGTAAACCGTGGTTGTGCATTAAAAGATGTATGGATTTAGGAAAATTATGGTAATTTGGGTCACAGTCACAGTCAATGAAACATACTTTACGATATGATTGCAATGATTGCAAGTGTGAATGTACAGACTCTTGAGGGCGCTATTTAATTTGTCCGCACAACGAGAGGATTTCGCACAGTGAGGAAATATTGTTTTTCCTACCCCGTTTAGTTACAATCAAACATTTTGTAAATTAAAGGGAAGACCTTCCTATGAAGTAAAATACCATGTAAACCTTATAGGTATTTGTACCTTTGACTTGGAGAGTTACAGTGATATCTATGTCAGTATCTGTTGATCCATCTTGCCTGTTGGTAGCTCCACAAGTCAGCTGCTGCATTGCAGGGATCTCAAGGATGTCAATAGCTATTGTACTAGAGCTGTCTACCAATCTGCTGTCACCAGTATTGGGAGAGTTTATACCGGGGATTCCTTGATGAAGGGATGTGGTTTCAAGAGTCCAGGTGTAGACTGCAGCAGGCTTGATGCCAGGTGTGTAACAAATGACCTGATGGCCACCTCCTGCTACCAATGTGACAAAATCTCTATCGTTGTAGGTGGTATCCTCATATGTCAATGACGCGGTCTGTGGTGGTACTGTAATTATAAACAAATAAAAAACTGACGAAACAAATTAAAACTTATTTTCTAAAGTGAGATATGACGAGAAAACTGAAACAGAGAACCACACTTCGGTCTAGATGTTTTACATGAATCCTTTGATGTGGAAGATAATAATAAATTGATCTGGATCCGCCCACTCTTAGCTACACTAAAAACTCTAAAAAGACATTTGATGAATCTGTTTGCACTGCCATTTTGATAGAACAGTGCAATGTTAACACATTCAGCAATTATCTCTGTGATCAAGACGTACGAGTAGTCGCATTCAAGTTCATTCTTAATGGTGCAACCAAATTTTTTCTTCATATTTGAAGTGCATACAGTATTTCACGAACAGCTGCAGCATTTCACAGTGAATTGATAGACCAGGTTGGTGTTTAGATTTGTGCACATTTAATAAAGGAGTAAGTTGTTGGAAACTGCTTGCTCCTTAAAAATAAATAAATAAATAGTCTGCCAAGTTTAGAATTAAGATGGTTACCTATAATGTTATGGTTTACTGATTGACAAAGGGTTGGCCTTGTATTGTAAACAATGCTTATATTTTATATAATAAAATTCTTAAACCAACTGTTCTTTTAAAAGGGTTGAATGTATGTAATAATAAGTGTAAGCATACACAACATACACATTATTACATACGTGTACATGTAACATTTATATTTGTATTGATGTATGTCACTCATCCTGTCAAGTCATTGTCAAGTTTACACAATACGTAGTCGAATACTTTTACATGAATACGAGTACAGAAAAAATGTACTCGTGTCCAACTGTGGATTTGCAGCCGGGAACTTTTTCATGAAAAAATGTACGCGAGGGGCGAGTACGAGTACGAGTACTGCAAGTATGGTACACAGTATATTGCACGTTTTTACTCACATGTATTATGAAAAATAACTTGGGAAAAAGATGTTCATTCAAGGTACGGACAACGAAGAAAGGTATAACATTATAATGTGGAATGGCCCATTACAATAGGAACAGTTTTGGAAATGAAATTAAAACACAACTATATTTTGATTTATACTTTATTAACACATACTGAGTGCCTTTATATCATAATAGAAAGAATATCCATCGCTAATATCTCAACTAATCCATTTCACTCAGCAACAATTCCATTTCTGTCAGATCGGTTATGCTTTCTGAGTACCAAACGTACTACCGTTAATCGCGTATTTTAACCATGTGCATGACTTTAAATAAGCACCAGTAAAATGCGTACAATTTTAAAGGAAAATATATATGTAAAGTTATTACAAGTATCCATCATCCTGAGCAATGTTTCAGTCTGAATTGTTTAATCTTCACATGTTGGGTACTGAAAGTTCACTAAGTTATGGTGCAGTATCCTGCAAGCGGGGGATGTGGCTGCCTTTTGAATGATGTATGTCATGTTTCAGGTTGATGCACACAAAATGTTTTCAATACAAAGAAATATTTCAGATGAAAGACTGAATTACCTTTGATCAGGAAGAATAGAATGGTGAGCAACTACGCTGTATATTCCTGCTGCTATTGACTTAATATCGCTGCACCGAGTCGATTTGTCAACTAGTTTGTACATTACGGAAGGTACCTTAACTTTATATCGAATGACCCGTCATTGTCAATCGAAAGTTACACAAGTACAAAAGGTTCAATCCTACGCATGTTGACAATTTTCGTATAGGCCTATGCCTGAATGAGCTGCAAGCCATTTACTGATCGCGATTTATATGAACTTGTGCGTGCAGAGAAATGCTATCTCCAACTTCCGCATTTCTCCTAACGAAATAATGAAAACAGTTTTTTTAATTTTTTTTAAATTATTATTATTATTATTATTTTGTGATTACAGTGATACATGCAGGCATGTTGGGAAAATGTTTTTGTCAAATATTATAACTTGTGATTTGATCCTTTGATTGTTGAAGGAACTGAACACTAAACTGAAACTAAATAAAACAGTTTGGTATCAATTTTAATGTTTTCCCACATTTCAACATTCCAAATATAAGGCCAAAAGCGACGATCATCAAACCGTTTACATTTTTTTTATAGCTATGTAGCATTTTTACCGAGTACGATCACTGAAAATGTACGTGAGGGGCGAGTATGAGTACGGCAACTCTGGAACACACAGTGTATTACAACAGTATTTACAATGGAATGATTAAGATGAAAACAGTTTTGTTTTTTTGTTTTTTATTTTATCATTATTACTATTTTTGGGGGTTATACATCCCAGTGATACACGCAGGCATGTTAGATATGTGGCCTTTTTACTGAGTACGAGGGTAATTACAATGGTACATGTAATATCCTAAATAATTGGGAAAAGGAGGCTTTTCTTTTTACACATGGAACATTATACCTCTAATTTGCATTTCCAGTGAGTCACTTCTGTAACCAGTTCCAGCTATATTCACCTCACACCAGTACTTTGCCTCATCTTCCAATGTCAATTGTTTTATTGTCAATGGATGACCTGGATCAGTCTGATCAAACTCATAATGTGCATTATCCCTGATCCATACATCCCCTGTTGTTACAGTGAATATCACAATGTTATCGGCATCAGTAACATCATCACCAAAGCTGCTATTTTGCCATTGCAACTGCCGTATAGTATCAGAAAGTGTACATCTTAGCGTTGTATCTGTGCTGATATCTGCCCATGCTTGACCTGTGACCACAGGCTGTGCACCAACCCCTTATAATGAAAAAGAATGGTCAAAGTTGAACAAGAAGCTTTTCTGTTTACACCTGTTATGTTATGATTTCTAAGAGTACCGAAAGTGCTACTGTTAATCGCGTATTTTAACGATTATGTAAATGAATTTGAATAAGTACCAGTAAACAAAAATTAAAGAGACAAATCTATGTAAAGTTATTACAAGTATCCATCATTCTGAGAATATTTCCATCTGAATCGTTTTATCTTCACATGTTGGGTAATGAATGTTCACTAAGTCGTGGCGCAGTATCCTGCAAGCGGGGGATGTGGCTGTCTTTTGAATGATGTATGTCATGTTTCAGGTTGATGCAAAAATGTTGTTTTCAATACAAATAAATATTTCAGATGAAAGACTGAATTACCTTTGATCAGGAAGAATAGAATGGCGAGCAACCCTACGTTGTACATTCCTGCTGCCACTGAGGTACATGAACGTCAACTTCGAATCTTTAATATCGCTGCGCCGAGTCAGTTTGTGAACTAGTTTGTACAAGTACAGTATGGAAGGTACCTTAACTTTATGGTGATTGACCCGTCATTATCAATGGAGAGGCAGACAAGTACGGTACAAAAGGTTCAGTCCTATTCACGCTGACATTATTGGTATATGCCTGAATGAACTGTAAGCCATTTACTGATCAAGATTCATATGAACTTGTGCGTGCAGAGATATTTTATTTCCTGCTTCCGCATTTCTCCTAATGGACTGATTAACATTTAAAACAGTTTAAGAAGAAATACCGAACGATATGTTATAATTATTATATGCCATATTAAAATGTTTATCTTTTGTTATAGTTTGTGATACACGCATACATTTTGGGGAAATGTTTTTGTCAAATGTTATAATTATTATAATTATAACATGTGATTTCATCCTTTGATTGTTGAAGGAACTGAACAAACGAAAACTACATAATACTGCTTGGTATCAATTTCAACATTTTTCCGCATTTAAACATTATAAGGCCAAGCGCTGTGATGGTCAAACTCTTTACAATTTGTTAGCTATGTGGCCTTTTTACTGAGTACGAGTACAGAAAAATGTACGCGAGGGGTAAGTACGAGTAAGTACACCGTGTATTGCAAGATTATTTATAATTGTACATGTATTATGCAAAACAACTGGGAAAGGAAGCATATCTGTTTACACTTTGAACATTATACCTCTAATTTGCATTTCCAGTGAGTCACTTCTGTAACCATTTCCAGTTATATACACCTCACACCAGTACTTTGCCTCTTCTTCCAATGTCAATTGTTTTATTGTCAATGGATAACCTGGATCATTCTGATCAAACTCATAATGTGTAGCATCGCTAATCACTAAATTCCCTGTTGTTACAGTGAACAGCACAATATTATCAGCATCAGTAATGTTATCACCAAAGCTGCTATTTCGCCATATCAACCGCAGTATAGGATCCGAAAATGTACATCTTACAGTTGTATCTGTGCTGATATCTGCCCATGCTTCACCCGTCACCGACGGCTGTGCACAAACCCCCCTTTGAATAAAGAATGGTCAAAGTTGAAGAATATTCATCAGCATTCAAATCGAATGAAGAATTATATAGCTATTCAGTGTAGCACGACGTTAATGTGTATACATCTTTGGACTGGGTCAGAAGAATGTAACACAGAGTTAACCATACTTAATGTAAATATGTACCTTACCTGATTGTGTAAAGTTGGCAAATAGTAAAGTACAGGTACGTGTGTACATTTACATGTATCCATCGTCCTTAGAAAGTAAGTATTAAATGAGCAAAATTACATATTAAATGTATGTCAAATCATAAAACTGATATATCAAGAATTTACTTGTTATTTGATAAAAAGGCTTGGAGCCAGAAATATGTTCAGTTTTACATAAATGTTCACTTTTACATAAAACACGTATCAATCATCCTGAGAAATGTTTCATCTTCACTAAGTTGTGGTGTATTTTGGGGGCAATTTGGCCCCCAAGGGCGATGCCAAAACTCATGTATACTACAACAGAGGGTATGTGGCTGCCTGTGGACGAGGTACATACTGTTTCATGTTGATATAAAATAAAAAAAACGTTTCTAGTATAATACACTTATGTCACGACAAAAGGCTGATTTACCTTTGATCAGGAAGAACACAACGGTGAGCAACTCTACGCTATACATTCCTGCTGTCATTGGTAATATCATTGCGCTGTACCGAGTAGTTTGACACAGTATAATGTACCTTGTCTTTATGTCGAATGACCCGTCATTGTCAATGGAAAGGCAGACATGATCACAAGGTTTAGTTCTATGTATGTTGATATCATTTGTATATACTTGAATGAACTTTAAGTCATTTACTGATCGCGATGTATATTACCCAGTAACTGCGTGAGTTATTTCATTTCCTGCTTCCGCATTATTCCTATTTAATGGACTGATTGAAATTTAAAAAAAAGTATAGGAAGAAATACATTTTTGAAAAATGTCATGCTTTAAAATGTGATTTGAATCTCATGATTGCCTAACGAATTGAACCAAATATAAATACAACTGTTTGGTATCAGTTTCGCAGTTTCCACACATTTTCAAAAACATTTAAATATCAGGTCAAAAGTTGCGAGAGTCAAACCATTTACAAGTTGTCAGCTATATGCTCTTAGGATGTACCCCAGTAGTATGGTAGATGGGGGTCCCAGGACACCTTCCCCAAAAATCAAATTCGCTGGGTACCTATAGGGGATTTTAACAAAATCGAAAAACAGACTTACTGTTTTTAAACAAATTCGCTGGGTTTTTAAATTTATTTGTTCCTTTTTTTATTTTCTAAATATATATTGATTAGATCATGGCTACTACTAAACAATATTTATCAAAATGGACATTGGAACAATTACAAGATTTTGTGAAAGAACATAGACCACACAGTAGATTTGGAGAAATACCAATACGTATATTTCCAAACAGCAAGGGTAAAATTAATAAACGCGTTTATTACGAATATGTGAAAAATTATTTAAAACAACAACAACCAAAACCATTGTATAAATTCAATTTAACCGAATTGAAAGAGCGTATAAATGTTGAAAATATAAATATACCTAGACACGGCTCGGGTAAAAGAGAGCAGTTGATAAAAAAAAAGACTACATCGATGCCATTAAAAGGTTTTACGGGCAAGAAGCAGAGTTGAGATTTAACCCACCGATTGACAGTGGAAGATATTTGCGCGAACGAAGAATGACGGTTCCACCAAATCACGGCAAAGAAAAAGATTTAAACATTTTTTCACAAGCGGTAAAACCAAAGATTATTGTCAAGTTACGCGAAGACTTGAAATAATTTAACGCGTGCAAGTTTATGATATATATACGAATTAAATTACTTAAAGAAAGACAAAATGGTTCGTTCGATGAAGCTGAACCAAATTTTCATAACAATAAACAATTTGTTTTATTAGATTTAGACAACATCGAAAATGTACTTGATAATGTTTTTTCGCAAATTGCTGAAGCTTTAGAAAAATATACGAGAGAGGGTAGCGGGTGGGAAATAGATCGTATCATCGATATGAACATTAGAATTAGCAAGTATCAACCTCTAAAAGGCGGTAGTTATATCGAGCTATGCGACTATATAAAAAATAAAACGGCGTGCATCAACGTAAAAAACAACGACGATAATTGTTTGCGATGGGCGCTGCGCAGCGCTCTTTTTACCGTGAAAATTCATCCAGAAAGAACGAGTAAATATTCAACGAGTGATGGTTTAAATTTTAACAATATCGAAACACCAACACCAATCAGCCAAATAAAAAAAGTAGAAAAACAAAACAATATAGTGATAAACGTTTTTGGTTGCGAATCAAAAACGATACTAGTTTACAAACTTAGTGAACAACCCACGAAACTAGATCGCATAAATTTACTATTGATTCATAAAGAAGCTAAATCTCACTACGTTTGGATTAAAAACATGAATAAATTACGTTTTGATCAAACGAAACATAAAGAACGTAAACATTTTTGTTTGAGATGTTTACAAGGTTTTTCTACAGAAACGTTTCTCGAAAATCACATAGAAATGTGTAAGGGAATAAACGACAGACCGACGGCGGTTGTTTTACCGGAAAAGCATAAAAACGATAAGGTTAAATTTATAAATTTTCATAAAAAGATGAAAGTTCCATTCGTAATATACGCTGATTTTGAAAGCATTATTAAAAAGATTGTTGATGAAAACTCTACCAACACTAAAAAACTACAAGAACACGTCGTTTGCGGTTATTCATACGTCGTCGTGCGATGCGACGGTGTGACTAGCGCCCCCTGTACGTACAGGGGAGAAGATGCGGCTAAACACTTTTTAAACGAGTTAGAAAAAGAATCAAGAACCATCAACGAAATATTTAAAAATCCTCTTAAAATAATAATGACTAAAGAAGATGTAGAAGATTACAACTATACGAGCGAGTGTTGGATATGCGAAAAGGCATTTTTTGAAAGTGATAACGATAAGTTTACAAAAGTACGTGATCATTGTCACATTACCGGAAAATATAGAGGCGCGGCGCACAACTGTTGCAATTTAAAACTAAGTTTAAAACCAGACAAAACTTTTATTCCGGTCGTATTTCATAATTTACGAGGCTACGACTCTCATCTCATTATGCAGGCTGCGGGTAAAACGAAAGGAAATTTAACGTGTATCGCAAACAATATCGAAAAGTATATTTCTTTTAGTATTAATCAACTACGGTTTATAGACAGCGCTCAATTTTTATTGGCGTCGTTGGATAAACTCGTAAAATCAAACGATTCTTTTCCAATCACAACTAAACTCGAACCAGATTTAGAAAAATTTAATCTTATTAAAAGCAAGGGTATTTATCCTTACGAGTACATGGATAGTTTTGAAAAATTCAAAGAAACACAACTTCCTCTTATAGAATCTTTTTACAGTAGTTTGAACTATCAACACATTACCAAAGAACAATACGAGCACGCAAAGAATGTATTTCATACCTTCGGTTGTAAAAACTTGGGCGATTATCACGATTTATACGTGCGTACCGATACTTGTTTATTGGCGGACGTATTTGAAAACTTTCGCGTTACTTGTATACGAGAGTACGGTTTGGATCCGGCTAATTATTATACGAGTCCCGGGCTAAGTTGGGACGCTTTATTAAAACATTCGAAACAAACTTTAGATTTGTTTACGGACATCGACATGCATTTATTTATGGAGAGGGGTACGAGAGGAGGAACGTGCATGGCGAGTAAACGATACGCTAAAGCAAACAATAAATACTTGTCTGATTATGATAAAACGAAACCATCGAGTTACATTATGTATTTAGACGCGAACAATTTATACGGATACGCGATGAGTCAACCTTTACCAACTGGTAATTTTAAATGGATGAATAGTAAACAAATTGAAAGAAGGGGATTTAAAAACAATAAAGGATACATTTTAGAAGTCGATTTAGAATACCCAACTAGTTTACACGATTCTCACAACTCGTTTCCACTCGCGCCAGAGTCGTTAAAAGTGCCGAAAGAATGGATGAGCGACTATCAAAAAGGGTTATTAAAAGATAAACCTGCACCAAACGTTGTAAAATTAGTTCCAAATTTATACGAAAAAAAAAACTACGTGATTCATTATCGTAATTTAGAATTGTATTTAAAACTAGGTATGAAACTAACTAAAATTCATCGTGTTTTAGAATTTGACGAATCGTGTTGGATGAAATCGTACATTGATTTAAACACTCAACTAAGAAAATATGCAAAGAGTGATTTTGAAAAAGATTTGTTTAAACTCATGAACAATTCAGTTTTTGGAAAAACGATGGAAAATGTACGAAATCGCATTAACGTGAATTTGAAGCGATTAAACGACGAAAAATCAAACGATCAAATCCGCGCACTCGTTGCGAGACCAAATTTTGCCGAGGCCAGGATTTTTGATAATGAACTAGTAGCGATTCACATGCATAAAAAGCAACTCGTTCTCAACCGCCCGGTATACGTAGGAATGAGCATACTGGATTTATCTAAAGCTTACATGTACGATTGTTATTACAATCATTTGAAACAAAACTATAGCAGTGATTGTGAGTTGATATACACGGATACGGATAGCTTGTTACTCGAGATTAAAACACAAGGTGTGTATAAAGATGTATGTAAAAACAAATCTTTATACGACTTTTCTAATTATGAACAACAACATTGTTTACATTCTGAAGCAAATAAAAAGATTATAGGTAAAATGAAAGACGAGTGCGCGGGCGTGCCAATTTCTGAAGTTGTTTGTTTAAGACCAAAAATGTATTCGATACTTTTATCGAACGAAAAACAAATAAGAAAAGCTAAAGGTGTTAAAAAACAAGTTTTAGAACAACAAATTAAACACGACCGATATAAACAAGTTTTATCTCTGAAAAATACTCTACATCACCTTATGAGTTTTATCAGGCACGAAAAACATAGATTATATACAACGCGAGTAAATAAAATATCGCTATCTCCTCTAGACACAAAGAAATACATTTTAGAAAACGGAATAGATACTTACGCTTACGGTCATTACAACCTGATCGTTTAACGCGCAATTACAATCGTTTAATAGGGGGATTTTCTGTATCTTGAGGAATAATTTGTAATTCGTCTCTTACAAAACTACGAGCGGGACCTCCTTCTAAATAATACAAGATGGGTTGATTAGCAGCTTTTATCGTTTTAGATATTCTATATACTGCTATACTCCATATAGGATCTGTGGCGCGGCGTCTCGTATCTTTTTCAACTTCACCAGGCGCGTATAAATACCTAATTAAACTGTTGTTTGGGATTCTTTTTTCTTTCTTTTTTCCGCTTGCGCTTGGTGCCGGTGAGGCTGGATTTTGCTCGACAGAGCTCAATTTAATCGCGTCTTTTGGTTTTAAATTAATTAGTCGCGTCGTCTCGTTGTTTAACGCTTTCACGACTAGTGGCAATCTTTTAACCCATTCTCTATTTCTCGTATCAGTCGCTATTTCTTTAGCGTACTGGTGAGAAAATAATCTTTCCGCTAACGTTCTATTAAATCGCTCTACTATACCCTGCGCTCTATGATTACCAGCCTCGCTTCTTTGGATTTTTACATTGTGTTTACTCATTGTTACGTTAACGCTACTCATAAATTCTTTTCCAGGATCGACTTACAGAATTTTAGGCCAAGTTAACTGCGAACGTTTATAAATTTTCTCAAACGCGTTATTGACTTGAATAGCGGTTTTATCGGTTAGCGGTTCTGCTTCTTTATATCTACTAGCTTCATCTACAATTGTCAACGCGTACTTGTAAGTCTTTCTACTCGTTCTTTTACTCGCTCCGCTACCGATCGTATCGTGCGGAAGAAACAACAGATCTGCTTGATGAACCTCATTTGGTTTTTCAAACGTACTATTTGATAAAGTTGGTCTTGGAATATATTTAGGATAGGGTAAATAAATTTGCCACAACGCTTGCTTTTTTATCCATCGTCGAACTAATTTTACATTCACTTTGGTTTCTTTAGCTAGTTTATTAATTGCATCTAGACCTTTGTAATATCCTTTTGGGCTATAATAAACGTTTTGTAGCTTTCTCTCATCCATTTTTTAATATTTATAAATATAATTTATTCATAATTCATAACAGTACTCGGCAAAATTCCTTGTTTAACTAACCACATTTGCGTAATCCCACCCGCGGCAACGACCGTAGTGAGTTTTAACCCGTCTTTTATATCAAATTTTCCTAAATCGGCAGGTTTTATTTTAAATATTGTTTCACCTAACATGCTGTATAAAACCATAAGAAGAGTCATAACAGCGCTATGATAAGCTGAATTAACGATTCCTTTCGTGTCCATTGTTTATATTAGTTAAATATAATAATTAAAAAGTTTTTTAAAAAACTTTATTCCATTTCAAAAACAGTTGCTTTACTATCTGGCTTTTCGTTAGAGACGACTACAGTTTGATTTTCGTTAGAGACGGCTAAAGTTTGATTTTCGTTAGAGACGGCAGGTTTACTAAAAATATAGTAAGCGCCTAAACCTCCAACGAACAAAGCAATAGCGATATAGTAGTTGTTGTTGGAGCTTGTTGTTTCACTCGTTGTTGTTTGTAACGTTACGCTTTTAGTTGGCGTGTGTTGAGCACCTTTTTTTAATTCTTGTTTTTTCTTTTTATTAAGTTCGGCGAGTTTTTTACCGGCCGCGACTCTGTTTGGATTTTTTGGTTTAGTTAGTGTTTTTGTTACCACCCTCGTTGGTTGTTGTACATTCTCGTTTGTTACAACTTGCGTCTGTTCCGGTTGTGCATTCGCTTCCATCGCTTTTATTATCTATACAAGATTCTTCTTTTCTTTTTAAATGTTTTACCGTAATTAGAGTTGCACTGAGCGGTGCGACTAACATACCGTACTTGTAGTATATTTCGCACGCTACGCTACTAAGCATGCTCGAAATGAATGGATCTTTTTCTAAATCTGTAATTAGTTTACCTTCATTATCAATTTCAAAACTATAACCGTATAAATCAACGCGATTTAAACTGAGTCCTAATAATTTAACGTATAACGTTAGAATGGCGCTGCCTAAACTTTGCGTTATATCGCGACCCAATTTGGTTTCGTATTGCGTGTGTAATGCATCACGCTCTTCCGTAGATAATGACTCAATATCGTTAACGCTGTACTCTTTACCGAACAAGTTTTTGGAGTCTCCTCCTGCTACAACTGATAAAAGACGTTTATCTCGTAGCTTTTGTTTTAACATCTGCGTGTCTTCGCTTATATTAACATCTTTAGGTGCAGCGTGTGTCAAAGAAGGATTTTCGTTTAATATTTTAGCAACTTCTTCCATTTATTATAAGTGTTTATAGAATAATCCATTAAATTTAAAAAAATATATATAAACCAATCAGAAGCTCGTTGATTTTGTTTTAATGATAATATATCGTTTAACTCGGCTTCGTTAGCGTCCAATAATAATGGGGGTGACTTTTGTTCCATTTATAAAAGTGTTTTATTATTTATACAAGTAATTACTCTTAACCTATGGGTAATTGCTCTCTACCTATGAGTAATTGCTCTCTACCTATGAGTAACCTATGGGCAATTACTCTTAACCTATGGGCAATTGCTCCACGACCTATGAGTAATTGCTCTACGACCTGTGGGGTAATTGCTAAGTAACCTGCTAAGTAACCTGTGAGTAATTGCTAAGTAACCTGCTAACGACCTATGGGTAATTGCTCTCTACCTATGAGTAACCTATGAGTAATTGCTCTTAACCTATGGGTAATTGCTCTCTACCTATGAGTAACCTATGGGAGGATCGCTCCACGACCTAGTCACGTATCTCATAACTAGTGGGTTGATCCGTTTTTTAAATCAACTTGCGGTGTAAAACGAGTTTTAGTTGCTCACGCGTTCGCTCTCGTAACTCAGCCGTTGGTATAACATCGTTTTCTCGAAGACAATTTTCAAACGAATCTCTATCTTTACAATAAAACAAACACACCCATTTGAGTTGTTCTCTAAAATCTTTTAATACGCTATTATATTTTTGAGAAAGAATCCAACAGCTATGTCTAACGTGTCTTCCGCTAAAAGCCAATCGTATTAACGCATTTGTCTCATTTAAACAAAAAAAATTATATCGCGAGTCTTTACTAGCGCTACAATCATCGATGATAAACAACGTCTCATATCCTTTGAGAACCTCGCTATATATTTCTATCGCTTTGTTTAACGTATAATCTTTTAAATCGTCTACGAGCACTCGCCCGTCGTTCCAAATCCATTTTCTATTTTGATAAGTTTCGTTGTCACCGATAGTGGGACATAATATAACGATCCTTTCAAAATGATTTATATATTCTTTTTCTAATAAATTTAAAACAAATTCAGTTTTTCCGCATCCCGTTTGTCCGCAAATTAACGCGGCGTGTGGATATTTAGGTAACATTTTCTTTTACAATAGTCTCTAATTTTAATAATCGACGGATTCAAAACGCGAGTTTTTTATATTTAGTTGCGCGTCCATGATAATAAAAGTATACATGTTTAGTTCTCCCGCACCCTCCGCTTCTTTTTCAATTTGAATAGTAATTCCTTCAGATTTTGTACTCGTCTTCCGCTTCCGTGTAATTTATTGTCGGTACTGGTTCTTAAATCTAAAAATAAACCGTATTGATTTAGTGAATAATTCGGTAGTTTGAGGTGAGCAATTTCTAACGCTTGTACGACTTGTATAGCGTGTTGCTTGCTCGAATCGCCGAAATATTTTGCAATCTCTTCCCAATGTTGATACCTTCTCATTCCATGCGCGTAGAGTTGATTGGGAACGCCTTCGATCGTGATTGAAACTTTATCGATTTTCGGATTATAAAACCTGTTGCATTCTTGTATGTTGGGTTGTTTAAACAAAAACAATATTCCTTTCATACTTTTTGCTGGAGTATTTAAATTTATATTCCACGTCGTATCTTTTTTGTTTAATGTCGTCACGCTCTGTCTTAGTACGCGATCAAACAATATACTCGTTCTATTGCTGTATTGATTTCTAATCATTCGAGCTAGTTCCGGCATATGAACGACTTCGTATTCTAAACTGATTCCGCTTATGATATATTTAGCGTTATCGTCGGTGGTTTTAATCACGCTCGAAAATTTATTAAACACGAGTTCGTAAGTTAATCGATCTCCGATGCCCGATTGGTAGTAGGGTTGATGATCAGTCAACAATTCAAAATCCAGCGGAATGTGATATCTATTTTTATACGTATCCGCGACGGCTTTATCTTTTCCATCGTTAGCATTGACATCTTTATCGCCGGCGTTCATTCTTATTTTAGTTGTGTTTAAAGTTTCGATTCCTTGATACGCTAAATTTTCGCGTTGATCTTTGGTCAACCATTCGTCTTTGAAACAATTGAACACGTCCGCATCGTCTAATGAAAATATTTCGTTTCCTTCCATTTTAATGATTATGTGTTTTACGATAGCTCTGCCGATGTTTTGTACCAACGTTCTATTTTCATCATCATCGCTAACGAGTTCTGTATTGAAAGCTAATCGCGACGTATTCGGGACGATGACGTCGTTTACTCCTAAATTTGGAAAACGAACCGTCAACAATTGATTTTCGGTAATTGTACTCGGATTATTTGTAATGACAACTTTTTGACGTATACCTTTTACGCCCCGAGGTTCTCTTATTCTTCTGTATGGATCTAGCACATCTCCGTACGTATTACTAGTCATATTCTATAGTAACAAATATAATAATTGTTATCTTTTTAACAATAAAATGGTGTCTATAGCGATGATGGTTGGAGGCGCGGTAATTAACGCGTTAGCATTTACCGGTAGCAATTTTTTATTTAGTAATTTACGAGGTAACGACGCTCAACAAGAACGCAAAAGACATGATTTAGCGTTAGAACAACTTTCGAAAGCCAGAGACGAATTTAGTAAAAAGCGTTTAAAATATCTAGATTATTTAAATGAAAAAATACAAAAAGAATCGAGTGCGGTAAGAACGTTCAACAGCATCGACGAAGCGATGAATGAATATTTTATAGTAACTAACGAACGAATAAAGTTACCGCTAAATTTACGCAACGAACCTCAATTAGAAGATTTTTACGTTGCTAGCGAAGATCAAAAAACGCGTGAAATGTTATTTATAATACTAGCAATGAGCGCTGTAGGTTACGCGAGTTATAAATTGTTAAAAAAAGATAAAAAGTAATTATAAAATGGCGGAAAGAGGACGTGATCATTGGGTGCAAGATCCGTTATTACAAAATCTTGATGGAGAAGATGAATATATGGATGATGAAATAGCCGATAACAACTTGGGCGATGAACGAACAACAGATATTGATGAAGAATACCAAGAGTATGACTTTGACGATATTGATGAAAGTTTAGAAAGATTAGATCTTGAAAGAAAAGATTCAGCAATAGCAGAAAGAAACTCACAACCATTATCTTTAAGAGATATGCAACTTAGATTAACAACCGATGATTTTTATGAAAGTATAGGTAAAAGAAACGCTATAAAAGACTATAATAGTTTTGAAGAAAAATCAGATGTAAAAGGAAAAAGCGTGCTCTATTTAAAAAAAGGTGAAAGAGAAACACGTTTAACTAAAAAAAGAGGAGTTGGATTTTATTCGTTAAGTACACTCAAAGTCTATGGCTTAACTATAGATGATTTTTTACCATTTGGAGAAACTGAATCTGCTATAGAAAATGTTATAAAAGAAGCAGAAAAACCACTCGTTGAGAAAACAGGTAGTGGTAGAAGGTTACCAGCTATACCGATGCAACGCGTAGAAAAATCAACACAAATGACAGAAGCTATCGAAATGGTGGTTATGACAATGCAAAAAGCAAATGTTGAAACTCAAACACAATTAAAGATGCGAGAAGTGCTAGCGGTCAACACAATCATGTCTACAAATCGGGGAGAACAATTAAATATTTTAACTAAACTTAAAGTAGTTAATCAAAAAATCGATGATAATAAAGAATTAATTATCGATGCAGAAGAAAGAGGGTATGTTGTTGATGAAAAATATCAATTAGTTTTTGAAATTCTAAACGATGAAAAAGAAGTGTTGATTGAACAGATAGATGCGCATGATTATATTCTTCGTAGTCAAATCAATAGAATTAGAGAAACGTTTCAAAAAATTTTAACAATAGACGTTACGTTGGGTGATAAAATTAGAACTTTATTTAGAGAACAAGTTGTTACGATAGTCGCTATATTGACAGCTTTAAGTATGACCATCGCTTTTATCATTGAAGAGATCGGTAATGCTGCGAGTAAAGTTGTACCTGCTCTACCAAAACCAACACCTGCTCTACCAAAACCAACACCCACACCAAAACCTGTACCCCCAAAACCAACACCCACACCAACTCCAAAACCCACTCCACCCAAACCGAGCGGCAGCGTAAAAGAGTGGATAGAAAAAACATTAAAAAATCTAGCGAATGTATTATCTAAACTAGGTGTGAAAGCTTTAGCCGCTTTACCAGCCATTATAGGATCGGTTGTAAGTTGGCTATTTAAAACGGCGTCTAACGTCGTTACGTATGCGGCGAAACATTTATGGCTAGCGATAAGTGGAGTTGGAGTATTAGTTTTAGCCTATACGCAGAAAATGTTAAAATAACAATTCGTAAATCATAACACCTACACCGGTTAAAATCGCAAAACCAAGTATTAAAGAATTGTTTTCTTCTTGATGATTGTCCGTAGTTTCTAACGCGTCTTGCGTATGCGCTATTGTAAAAGCGTCATCATCTAATTATTGTACGTGTTTAGCAGTTTGTGGTAGTTGCGTTTGTTCTAGCGGTAGAATAGGAGGAACAACGGACGTTGAATTTGTATCTAAATTTGATCCTAATTTTAAATCACCCGTTGCGATTAATATATTATTGTTGTATGATGCGTACGTGCATATTCGTAAATTCATATCGCTAGGCATCATGTATAGATTTTCTCCGAGACAAAAATTTTATTGAGAACGAGCGTATTGTAAAACGTCTTGATATCGTTGAATACTAGATTGTAAATCAACCGGAGAGTCAATCTCGGCTTCAGTTATATTTATAAATTTGCGTTGAGCGTCTAAACCGGTACCGCCCGCTAAAAATGAGCTTTTGCTTGCGCCTGAGCCCCCAATATCGCGTAAACGAACGTTCTTATAGAGTCGTTTATCCGTTGTGTGCCAATGTCTGTAAAACCTCTAGACTCGCTGATTATAAATTTTGCCCAAGCGAGCTCTGTGGGTAGAGATTGTTTTATATAACCTATCGTATAGGTCGAAGGATGATCTCCAAAACTCATTTTCGTCGCGGTTTTGTAATAATCATAATCAGTCACCTCGGTAGAAACAACGTTCAAACTACTTTTATCGTAGTTGTTTCCTGGTACTGGAATGTAGCCGTTATCGTAATAATAAGCTGTTCCTAATCCGTTTGAATTTAAATCGACTCGTTGTTTCCAATTGGAGACTTGTGAAAGGTGAAATTCTTTACATAATCTTTTATACGCGCTTACGTCTATATTATTAGCAAACGCGTCATAAAATTTTTGGAATGATGTAGTAAACCTCATTTCTTTGAGCAATCGTCTAATTTGATAATAGACGTGAAATCTAAAAAAAACTACGAATCATCGGGTTTAAATGATTTAAATGTTGATAACTCACACCGCATCTCGTTGTGGCACAATACGTTGCAAAATTTATTTGATTTTGATAAAATTTGAGCGGGTTAGAATACCAATCATCAACAACTGCGTCGCTTTTAACGCGAGGTAGCTTGTAGTTGTTGAAAACATTATTGAAATGAACGTTAAAAAACTCGTTCTTGTTTATGTAAATGTTTATACTCGTTAAATCGCTATCGTTAAAATCAAGAGGTTGTTTAAAATTTCCAGATGTTGGATATGAATACGTAAAATTACTCTTGAATGCTAATGGAAACATCATTTTATTATTATTTCCTATTATAAATTCTAAATAATAAAATGTACCATACGTTCGAAATAGAAATAGGTAAAGAAGGCGGATCGATTCAATTAGATAACGTTATCGATAATCGACGAGATAATCTCTCGATTATATTACACAGCGTAAACGTTTGGGTAGAATATTACAACGTGCGTAAAAAAGAAAGAATAATCATTCGCACATCGGGTGGGATAGATGATGTTATTAATTTTATCGAACCCGGGCTTTACAACATTAACGAAATTATCGACGTTATAACTAGAGACTCTCCTTGGATCACGTTTACTATCAATAAAATAACGGGCGTTTTTTGCTAAAAATAACTCAAGCGAACAAGTCCGTTAAATTTACTAGTGGGTTGGCTAATTTACTGGGGTTTCACAACGAATTTCTAACCGTGGGAGAATACAACAACAACATCGACGTACAACTTTTTAAAATGTTATACATTCATTGCGATCAAATTTCTACGACCGATAATTATTTCAACGGTAAACCTTGCACTATTTTAAACGCTTTTCCTTTGCAAGACGCGTCGTTCGGTGAAAGCATGTACATGGAATATAAAAATCCGTTGATGAAAAAATTACGAGTCGGTACTTTTAATGAGTTGACTTTTAGAGTTAGAGATAGCAAAAGCAGAGATATACATAATCACGGTTTTCCCATTATTTTAAATATAGAAATACTATAAATATGGCGAGCATTTACGGGCCTAGTCGTACGAGCGTCGTTGTTGGTGGCGCGAGCGGTGAAATTTTAAAAACATCACCCGCCGAAATTTACGAACATCACGGATATCTAAACAGAGATGAAATTTTACAAACGACGATTCTAGTAGGAAAATACAACGTTATACTCGGATGGCACTCTCATTTTAATTTACCCTTTTTCATGTTTACCGACGTGCCCACGTACTGCAGCATTTTTGTTTTGTTCATAAAAACTAATAATATCGTTTCGTATAGTTCAACGCGCGGTTACGCGGCTAATATTTATTATATTCCTTCTCCGGAACGAGATGAGAGATTTTATTTTAGTCGAGATGAAGTGCAACATTTAAAGTACGAAATGTGTTTTAAAATTCGAGACGAACAAAAGGCTTTTGTAGAGGCGACCTTTTTCGGCGCGTTAAACTCTAAAATCTGTTTTAATATAAAAATTAAAACTTTACCGTTAAATAAATAATTTTATACTATAAATATGGCGAGTATTTATGGACCCAGTCGAAAAAACGAGCTCGAGCAAAGTTCGCTCAATTCACAAAACAACGCTTACACTCATGAAAAAAGTGGACATATCGATAATGCTTTACAAAGCGAAATGTTTTATAATTTAGATAATACAATTTGGTTCGCTTGGGGAGGTACATTTGGGCCGAGTTTTGATGCTTTTGTACCAATAACGGATTGCACAACTTTTGTAAAAATAATTGATGGCGAAAATGTTTTCCAACGAGTTGAAAAACGTGATATTTCAGTGGGCGGCAATCATAGCCTTTTTTTACCCGCTGATGAGGGTAAATTTCGGCTTAAAGATGGACTTCAACGGAATATATTACAGTGTTTTGATGCTGTTAGGCTTACAAGAAGTGTGTAATGATTACTTCTATATGATTAACATTCAAATAAAGTAATTTCTTAATGTAAAAAAAAATTCATTTTGATCAGCATTTCACTATCTAGAAAAGTCGTGTTTCGCAAAAAAACCGAACTCATGAATAATTCATATCGTAGTTGTGACGTACAATCAAGGACTGGCATTCGCTGCTTATGCCCACATGTCATGAGTGTTCCCCAGCAAAGTGCATTAAAAAGCGACGTGTACGAAACGAACTCCCAGTCGTACTCACTTGCCTTCTCTCGATATTTGACGCTTTCAAAGTTGGAACAGAGCCTTGCTTCAAACGATATTTGGTATCCAAACCAAAACTTTCTTTCACTTGACTGGAAGAATCTCTACAGTCGCCCGTAAAATGGGCTGAACAAATCAACGACCATTTTGTCAACGTGAAATCCTTTCGTGTATTGTTCACGAACTTCACCCACTCCTTTGGAAGCCGCCGGATTCGCGGAAATCGGAAAAAACTAACCTCTGGATTCTTGGTGGCACTTCTTGTACATCCACCAACAGCACATGTGCTAGGCATTATGCCGTCTTACACAAAATCGTCAAAACGGGAAAAAATTCATGTGTATCAGCTTCGAGCAAGTAAAATCCCCATTGCCAAACACAAAGACAAAAACGGCTTCCTTTATTTATGCCCCAGATAGTACGTCACACTTACGCTGGTTTACGTGGCCGCTGGTATTTCACCGTTCATTTCGTATTGTATTTCTATGGGCCTTTGCTGGGAACCATGAAAGCGCGCAGCCAACGGCGAGAAAAAACCACTCGCTCAGAAATCTAAGAAGGGGGGCTATTTTTTACAATCAAAATTAAACAAAATAACGGGGAATAAAACCATCGTACTGATAATGAAATAATAACTAAACACAACATAAACAAGACTCAGGAGACGATTTAGTGTACGAGCTCTCGTTGAAGTCCATCTTTAATGATAACGAAAGTAAATATATAGAATGCAGCATTTGCTTAAAAATAAACCAACCCAACTACAACAGAAAATTTATAATTCATTTCAAGTTTTTAGGCTCTATAGAAGAGGGAATCTGTTATGAGATCAAAATTATTACTTGGTTGTTAAATTTAAAAATTAATAATCTTTTTCTATTAATAAAAATGAGTGTGCATACAGAATCAACGAATGTACTTTATCCGAATTTAACTGTTTTAACGAATGACCCTGAATCGGAGCGCGCTAAAACATTTCGTTTGCAAAAAATCGATGATATTCAAAAATAATTACGAATTGAAATAAACGAACGCGAAGCCGTATATAAAAAATATAATAAAATCATCAACGCTTGTAATATCGTAGAAACAATGGCTGAATTGGGGTGTATGGGAGCAGGGGCCATCGGAATAGCCAGTATCGCCAGCGTTGTGTCGTCGCCGGTAGGATTCGCTTTAGAAGGTTTAGCTTTGGGGTTGGGCGGTGCGGCGTTCGCTATCAGATACGCGAAAAATAAATTGTATAAAAAAGCAAAAAAACACGATGAAATACGAATTTTAGCTTTATCTAAACTCAACACGATCGAAAACCACGTTTCTAAAGCCATCCAAGACGGTTACATCAGTCAAGAAGAATTTGTGCTCGTATGCGAAGAGCGAGATAAATATTATAAAATGAAAGAAAAATCCGTAATGTACTCGCTAAACCAATTACTAGTACTCGCGAGAAAACGGAAGTTAAACAAAGCGATGTAAATGCAGAAAAAAAAATTCTTATAGAAAAACTTTTAAGTTTAAAGTGAGCGTAAATAAATATTATTATACCCAAAAACTCGCTTCGCGAATAGCGGAGCGAGTAACGGATAGGCCACCGCCTTACAATTTAAATTTTTAGTACAATGTTTATAATTAGTTCTACATAAAAAATAGTTTCTTTATCCGTTTCATTTAAACTCTGCAACTCGCTATAATATAGATTAATGTAATACGTGTCTAAAGCGAGTTGAGTTATATACTCTTTTATACTCGCTAAATCTCTAGATTTAATTAACTCAAACGCCGGAACTAATTTTTCTCGCACGAGTATAATCAATTGTTGTGCGGGAATGTTTCTAATATAATATTCTAAAAATGTTAAATCTTGTGAATTTGTACAAAACGATTTTAAATCATCAATAAGCGAAAGTATACACGTTCGTAATAGTTCGCCCATATTGATATTACTCAACATTAATATTTTATTTTTTCTATTAGCTCTACCATTACTAAATTAAACAACCGTATAGCTTTTTGGTTCATTTGGTAAGAAGTTTTTACTTTTAATGTTCTTGCGCAGTTTGTGCATAAACCCGTCGATGTTTTTGTACCTTTTTTGCAACTTTTACACTCGACGGGTGAGATTTTTCTGCTTTTAATTTTAAACTGATGAAAAGCGCAATAGTTTACGTTGCGTGAGCTACGCACGCAACATTTGTACATTTTACCAATTATTAACCATCTGCAAGGAACGATTATTTTTTCCATACTATTTATTATTAAACTAGATAATATTTTTCGTTTTTATAACTCTATATTTACATTGCGCGTTTATCAAATTATTGTCCTTTTTTTTATTTATTTTAGGGTCTTCACGTTTTTTTTTTTTTAATGTTTTAAAAGTGAGTTTTCTTTATCACTTTCAAAACTCCAGTCTTTTATAAAAGCTGTAATTTTTCCTAAATCGCCTACCAACGCAGCAATTTTTAATGGAACTTTTCGTTTAGGCGCGTAACATTGTATTTGTTTGCATAAAGGTGACATTTTTAATAAAGCGCTAAATAAAGTTGACTCAAAAGCAGCCGAATAAGTACGCGGCTGCTTTTCATCTACATCACCCAATTCTAAAGATGTACCGTAAAGACTATTGCCGTCGCTTGAAAAGCTAACGTAATATAAATTGCGCATGTTAATGTTAATTGTTACGTTTGCTTGCAACATTTTTTTAAGTTTTAAAAAATCGCTACTTTCAACTATGTAAGGATAGTTATAATCACAATCATTGGGGGTTTCAATTGTTTCCGCGGAAACAAACTTATTAATAGTTACGTTGTTAGTTGGATGTTTCGATATACAATCGTTCACTTTTTACGTAAACAGTTATTGGAACTTTTCGGTTAATACTGCGGGTTATTTTTTGCAAAAGTTTTAAATTAATCGTAAATTCAATTGGGTTTTCGCATTTAAATTCAAAAAAGTTTTCTCTGTTTAGAGTTATATCTACTAATATTCTTTTTGACAAATCGAACTCGCAACAATAAAATCCCGTTTCATCTACCTTAAAATTAGCTTTTGTTTTAATACCTATTAAAATGTCGATTAAAATTTTAAATGTGTAACCCGTTTTGATTTTAAAATAAAAATCGTATACGTACTCGTTATTATTTTTTGATGCACCATCGTAATTTAAAAATTTTGTAAAATCTAATATTTCACGTTTTATGTTGTCGTCCCAAACTGGGAGTGTTAGTTTTTGGTATCCCTCTTTCGGTTTAGGTTTTGGCTCATATTCTTTAGTATTTTCGTTGTATTTTAAAAAATTTGAAAAATCGAATATTTCACGTTTTATATTGTCGTTTTCACAAACTGGTGGTGGTCTATCGTCGTTTGGTTTTTCAAGTCTATCATCATCAAACGTTTCTTCGTATTCTTCTTTAATACCAGACACTCTTACGTAGGGCACTGTTTCTCGTTCCATGATCTAATCAATATATATTTAGAAAATAAAAAAGGAAAACATTAATTTAAAAAACGTGAAGTGTTTGGTTTTCTGCTTAAACCCCCCCCCCCCTATAGGTACCCAGCGAATTTGTTTAAAAACAGTAAGTCTGTTTTGCGATTTTGTTAAAATCCCCTATAGGTACCCAGCGAATTTGATTTTTGGGGAAGGTGTCCTGGGACCCCCATCTACCATACTACTACCCCCGCATTGGCATACTTCTCGGCTAGTCCGTACAATACAGCATTATTCTGATGGACATATTCAATGATAAGACTTGTGTGGTCTATATCTTCGACAATGGTGTTGCTTCGTCGAAATTGGAGATAAGAGTTTACACCAAGAGTCAGATCAGAACATGTAACTGTTGTATCACTGTCATGTGTAATCCATGGTTCGCTGGTAATTGTAAGTGCAACAGCCGCTTTAGATAGAAACATACAAAATAACTGTTGTGTTATTTATGTTGCATATTATGTCTGTTTTCACATGTTGTTTTTACCAAAAAATAAATAATAATAATTCTTTTGACACAAATACTTTCTACTTTGGAGTGTTAAGTGTAGACCTAAGTATTACACTAATTTCTGAAGAATTCTTTTTGAATTCTAGATTTTGTCTAAAACCTATTTTTCGGAATTGTTGATACATGTATAAAGTACAATTGTACTGGCGTTCGTGTAAGTTTTGGACATCAATTGACAATGATCTATGTGTGATTTTATATACATGTAAAACTATTATGTTGTGCCTTTATTTCGTACTGGTAGTGAAAAAATACATACTCAGTAACATCTGAACTGACCCATTTTACTCAGGTTGGGTCAGTTCAGGTGTTACCTCGGGACATATTCTTCTCATTTGACTCCAATGCATTCAAATTGAATAACAATCTATACCTACTGGGTGTTTGTGGCCATAGATAAACATTAAAATAACGCCATCCTTGCATGCAGAACAAGCATACATAGGTGTACAAACGGAATCCATAGAAGAACAAAAATACAGAGATAAATATTAAGTGGAAATATATTCAGGAATTTTGATCGGCAAACATGTATGAACTTCGTATTCATTCTCAACGAGGAATTTGTTAAACTGTTCGGAAATAAAAATGCTTACTTATCTATTTATTTATTTATTTATTTATTTTTGAATCTCAGACAGAAATATTTCAAGTTGTTATAGTTTAAGTACTTAAGGTGTACACTACCTACGCGCATTTAAACCACTATGTATATGACTTTGAATAAGTACTAGGATGCAGTAAACAACATACAATGTAAAATGAAGGTACAATATTGGTATTCTAAACAAACAAACAAACAAACAAACAAACAAAAAACATCAATGTTCAGTTTTAATAAAACTGGGTGTAAAGTATCAATCATCCTGAGAAATGTTTGCGTGTGTAGTGTTTCATCTTCACAAGTTAGGTATTGAATGCTCACTAAGTTATGGTTCAATATTCAGTATTCAGGATGTGGCTGTCTTTCGAATGATGTATTTACTGTTTCATGTTGATGACAAAATTCATATTTTTAATACAAATAATTACTTCAGAGGAAAAAAAAGCTGATTTACCTTTGATCAAGAAGAACACAACGGCGAGCAACCCTACGTTGTACATTCCTGCTGCCATTGAGGTAATACATTGCCTTCACCAAGTCAGTCTTTCATTTAGTTTGTACAAGTACATCAATATATAAGGTTCCTTATCATTATGTCGATTAACCCGTCGTTGTCATTGGAAAGTGCAGACAAGTTCAAAAGGTTCACTTGACATTACTAGTATATGCCTGAATAAACGGTAAGTCTTTTACTGATCGCTATTCATATGAACTGTTGCGTTTTCATTTTCTGCTGCCGCATTTCTACTAATGGACTCTTTTAAATGAAAACAGTTAAGAAATATGTAACGAACAATCTGTATAAGGTCAAAAGTTACGAGGGTAAAACTCTACAATTTGTTTTTGTTTTTGTTGTTTTGTTGTTTTTGCCAACCACTGAAATACGTGATACATGTATACGCGGGGACCATATTTCCCATACAAAGTATGGTGGTTAAGAGAGGCTTCACAAATCGGGCAAACGTTCATACCACTGTATGGAAAAGTCGTTTAAAGCACAGCACGGCAGAATCCCA
>CM055816.1:60838605-60866121 GCA_029582265.1 Zoroaster sp. YZ-2022
AAATTGCTTGCCTTTAAAAACTGAAGCAATGAGTGACATGATATTTACAGGTTTTGATTGTCATTCAGGCAACCTAATCATATTTATTTACCATACTGCGGCGACCCTTGCACATGATTGGTTCGTTGCAGTATTCGCTGCCGTCATTACCATGTCGGACACAACTGGACGTAATTACACATCTGGGGATACATCTTACCTTGTGGAAGGAGAAGATCGTCAGTACACATGCCGGGTACCAGACATAAACCCAGGAGCATCATTCACTTGGACTGTTGGGAGTCAGGTATTAACATCTTATGACAACCATAATGTCACTGATGCTGATGGATTTACTACAAGCACCAGTACAGCTACACTATCAGCGACATGGAGCCATCATGGACAGATGTTACAGTGTCAAGCCATCAACAAGGACGGCCACTCTGGGATCAGTGTCAGTGTGCAGCTTGATATTAAAGGTAAGAAACTTCATTGTTTATATGTAGTGGAATTACATTGTTCAAGAACCAGTAACATGACAGTAACATATTCAATTATTGATTTTCAGTACAACTCCACATACTCGACATGACATTTATTTCCACATACAAAACAATTGAAGTTTATACAAAAGTAAACAATAGATGAAGAGAGAGAAAAAATAAATGTCCTGTACAAATGTTATACGTATTTGATTTGATATTGTTATTTTTTCTTTAGTGCCATCGAAGGCATCGTCGTTAATTGTTTATCTTCCGACGCAAGAATTTCTCCAATCTTTATGTATATCCACAATGTTGGCTTGAATAGCGCCCCCATTGGTATCCCGTGGCTTTGGCTATTATTATTATGAGGAGTGGGTATGGTCTCAACTGAATGACATACGCCATTCCAGTTTCGACATAAGGACACGTAGTCCTTTCATTGGGTTATTGGGTCTGGTATTGGATTATCACAATACGCATTTGATATATATATATATATATATATATATATATCTATATATATATATATATATATATATATATATATATATATATATATATATATATAAGGCGAAACACCAATAATCAAAGTAGCAGGCGCGGGGTAAGATTTCACGTTGGCCCATAGAGGATTATGGATCAATAACAATAGCCTTTGTGCGCGTCTTTTGCTACGTTAATGAGCGCCCCTAGTATCGGATACAACATCTGGATAAACTTTACTAATTATTAATTTAATGGACGACGCCATCCAGAAGTGAAATTAAAATAATTGATATTAAAGTAGACTACCAGCTGAATCCCAACTTATTCTATAGAAGCAGAATACATCGGACCTGTTAATTTCTCTTCTGATGTTTATCAATCAATGCATTGATTAAAATTTAGAAGCATGCCAATTTAAGAATTCCGCAACGATTACCGTTGGCCGGGACAAATACCTCTGTAAAAGGTCTAGATCATTGGGAATCCATCTTTAATCTACACTGCATATTGCTGTATATTTTTCAGGGCCTACTGAATTTTATTGACAACGCAGTGAACCGGAGAAAAACTGAAAAACGGCCGGCAGCGACCTTTGATGTATCATTAAAAAGGATTATCATATACAAAATTAGGCCTATTGTGAAATGGTAATTTTAATATTCTGAAACCCTTGATGGCGGAGTACAAAATGAGAATGTTTTGGAATCCCTCCCCCCCCCCCCCCGCACATACACCCACCGATATAATTCTAAATGGGCCATTAAGGCTAGGAAAGGAGTTTTCGTCCTGAGGGCCTCCTTATTTAAATGTTCTTCGCCGCCATTGAAATTTGATTTTGCTATCTTTTCCTCTGACCCGCGCGTCGACATTTATTTATTTATTTATTTATTTATTTATTTATTTATTTATTTATTTATTTTTTATTTTTATTTTTTTTTGCTATGAAATTTGGTCCCTGCGTATAACATGTATAACGTATTTCCCTGTTGGTGGCCTATGACCAGAAACCGGATACTTTTTTTGGGCCTAATTGTTTATACCGCTAAACAACAGGTGGTTGCTAGCTTTGGAAGATCATCTCATTCATATTCATAATCATGCTGGTGTTGGGTGGTGGAGTATATAGCCTGATTGGTTAGTCCTTATCGTTTCAGTGCTTCTTTCAGCACGTATGCCAACGGCTCGAGTACTTACTGGCCCTTCTTATCCGAGTTGTCCTGTAATGATAGAACACTAGTGTCTAGATCACTCCAGTTCAAACTAGTTGATACATATTTGTACATGTAGGGAACATTTGTGTTCATTTTGTATATCGAACGCACTTAATTTGTATTGCAAAATGGCAACAGACTGAATGAATGGAGATCCGAACAACAAGACTTACCATTGAGTTTTGTTGTGTCATAATACAATTTTGATATCTCTTTTATTGTAAGGTCTTTTTATCAATTGAACTACCATAATGGTTCCCTTGGTAACCAGCTCGCTTATAGCATTGTGATTGTATCATATTATTTATATCAGCAGTTTTTGTTTTATTACTGGCACAGTCGTCAAGCAAGACTAGCGTTCCAAGAAGCTCCATTACTGGAATTAAAAATAAATTAGCTTATTTCCATTCTGAACTGCTGGTGATGTGAAAACCAATATGGCTAAAATAGGGAAACTGTTGTATATTGTGTAAGGCTTCACACAGCTGAGAAGATTGGCAAGGGGCCAAATTAATTCAGTCCAAAGGAGCGAGCTGACGGCGTGGAGTCCTATAAGGATAATTATTCAGTCGTGCGTAGTTCGTACATGTACGCACGAACTGTTGCGGGTACAAGTCAACATTTGACAGTAAGCCTCGATTATCAGGATATATTGCCCGCTCTGGGCTGCAAAATTTTAGAACCTGACACTCAAAAACCACAAATGTTCCAATGCACAAAAAACATGATACACCTTTCATCCACCTGGACGTCCAATTAGTATTAGGCATATGGTGAAAATGTTAAAATATCCTAAGTGCTTGATATATGTGAGATTATGAGCGCCTAACAAGCAGCCACTCATAACAGCTCTCCAGTTTTTGTGCTAAGTAAGTGTTTTTGTAGCTACAAGTTTGTCTTCATTTTTATACTAGTGGATTTCTTATTACACTTGGAATCTACTGGACGTTTTACGTGAGTATTGGAACATTTGTTTTCTTATAATAAGTGAAAAAAACTGTTGTGTTTTTTTGTCTGTCTCTGCTGTAAGATTTTACTGTGTTGTGGATACACACTTGTATCTTAATTGTATTTGTGCAGTCAACCTTGACTTAGATTATAACCTATAGCCTTTTGTTTGGATCAACAACCTTGTGATTAGACAATGGAGGTCTACATTCTGTTTATTCTACTCCTGCTATCCGGACCATTGTGTCTCAATGACTCATCTTTAGAATACAGCATGCAACCTACAAGTACACTACATAAAAAACAACAAATCTGCCATCTTAAATTTTTGAGCTGTCCTATATCATATTATAATAATTCATCTGCCACCTTTCACGTGGAACTCTTAATTTCTGGTGACATAAACCCAAACCCTGGACCTGAAACACTGAACAACACACCCACAATCGCCACTCAGCTCCATAAAATTTCCTTCAGCCGCAATGAACTACTCAATTTTCGCAATGCTCCATGTACTGATGCAGCTCTATCTTATTCAGCATTGAGTCAATTGAACTGTCTTGGAATACTTGCCAATCAACTCCAAACATATCGCCGCACACATAGAGGTTGGTCGCCGTAGAATGGACAGACTTACAAAACTAGCACTCCGGCCTCACCAACCCCCAACAGTGAACTTAACCACATCAACAAGCGACATTGGCATAACTTCAACTCCAAATGTTCATGATGAGTCTAAACTTCAGCTCTGTGTCTTGAACACTCAATCCATATGTAACAAATCGGATGAATTTGTTGACTTTGTACTTCAAAACAATTTGGATATTGTTGCTATATCCGAGACATGGTTTAAACCTGATGATGACTTGCTACCCCGCGAGTGCACTCCTCCTGGCTACTCTCTCCATCATATCCCCAGACCAAAAAAGACCGGTGGAGGGGTTGCACTTCTCTTTAGGTCCAGTTTATCTGTCAGTATGAAAAATGTTAACATTGACTACCTAACATTTGAATCTCTGCATGCTGAGGTAACATGCAACTCTAGATCTGTTCGCCTTGTTAATATATATCGACCAGGAAGGGGTGTTGATGGTAAACATGTTAATTTCTCCATTTTTCTGCAGGAATTTGATAAATTAATTGTAGATTATCTCTTGCACCCATCTGACATTATTTTAACCGGCGATTTTAAAATTCATATGGACATCACTTCAAACAATTATGCAAATCAGTTTAAAGATCTGCTCTCTGCTCATGGACTTATCCAGCATATCACAGCACCCACTCATCGATATGGTCACTGTCTTGACCTCATGATAACGCGTGAAAATACTTCACCTCTCATCTCGAATATAACTATCCATCCCGGCTTATCTGATCATTATGCAATCATGGCAGATATGAACCTTTAAAAACCTCCCATACCTACCATTTCTGTAACTACTCGCCACTGGAAAAATGTAAATATTAAAGATTTATGTCATGATATTGAATCTCAACTGGAAAATGTAAACCTTGAAGATGGTGAGCTGGATTCTTGTGTCAGTCTATTTGAATCTACTGTCCGTAACATCTTGGACGATCATGCTCCGCAAAACAAACTCGAACTGTTAAACTACAATCTGAATCCCCCTGGTTCAATGATGATATTCGTGCTGCAAGGAAAATCCGTCGTCAACTTGAACGAAAATGGCGTGACAATGGGAAAATTTGAGTACATCGGCAAGAATACTGTAACCAACGTGATATTGTGAAGAACATGATTAACCAGGCAAACATAATTCGCTACTCATCTCTTGTGGAAGAGAGCTCTGGCGATCAGAAAAAAACTCTTTAACATTGTTGAAAAGCTGCTTCATAAACCCAAAACTCCAGTGCTTCCATCTACACACTCCGATCAGGACCTCGCAAAAATTGAGAATATCCGTCGTTCTTTTCCCCCAGTACCTGCCATTCTATCACAAACACCGTCATGCAAGGATCCACAATGTAGACTGTCTATGTTTGAGCCTACTAGTGTTACGGAGTTCAAGAAACTCATCATGAAATCGCCATCAAAATCATGTGAACTTGATCCAGTACCAACTTCGCTAATAAAACAAAATATTGATGTGTTTGCTAAGTATATCACAATTATTGTAAACATATCTCTTTCTTCCGGTTGTTTCCCTGATAGCCAGAAGGTTGCTCATGTTAAACCACTACTGAAGAAACCCAATTTGGACAAGGAAGTTTTCAAAAATTACCGACCGGTAGCGAATTTAAAGTACCTTGGAAAAACAATCGAGCGAGTTGTTTCATCACAGATCTCTGACCATGTTCGTGCTAATAACCTGTCGGACACATTTCAGTCAGCCTTTAAACCATTTCATGGAACGGAAACTGCTCTTCTCCGCGTCAACAACGACATTTTATCTGCCATGGATAATGGAAAAATCACTGCATTAGTTTTGTTAGACTTAAGCGCCGGTTTTGACACGGTCGATCACAAAATCCTTCTCTCCCATCTTCAATATCATCTTGGAATACATGACACAGCCCTGGATTGGTGTAGGTCCTACCTTTTAAATAGGCCCCAGCATGTTTGTATTGGTGACGCTATCTCCAAGCCTGTTATTCTTGACTATTCTGTACCCCAAGGCTGCGTGCTCGGCCCACAGTGGTTTACTGTTTATACGTTTCCAGTTCGTGATATCATTTTGAAGTATAATTTAAATTACCATGTCTACGCTGATGACACGCAGCTTTACATTACTTTTAAATCTTCTCAAGAACCTGCCGATTCCTGCATTACAACACTGGAGAAATGTATTCAAGAGATTCGAAGTTGGATGAGACAAAACTTCCTGAAATTGAACGACGAAAAAACAGAATTTGTTCTATTTGGATAACGTCAGCAATTGTCTAAAGTTTCTCTTCCATTTATTACAATTGGTAACTCACAGATAACCCCCTCATCACAAGCACGCAATTTAGGTCATATATTTGACTTGACAATGACTTTAAAACCTGATATCTCCAACATTGTTCGTATATCATCATTTCATATCAGAAATATTAGCCGAATAAGGAAATACTTGAATAAAAGTGCCGCTGAACAAATTATACATGCGTTTGTCACATCACGGCTCGATAACGGGAATGCTCTCCTCTACGGTCTCCCGCAGAATCAAATATCTCGTCTTCAGCACATACAAAACACAGCAGCTCGTGTTGTGACTTTGTCCAGAAAGTCATGCCATATCACGCCAATCTGTAAAGAACTGCACTGGCTTCCTGTTTCACAGAGAATTGTTTTTAAACTTATGCTAATTGTTCACAAATATTTTAATAACATTGCTCCAATTTATATTTCTGAACTGCTTAAAGTCTACACTCCATCACGCAATTTGCGCTCCAGCAACATGTTACTCCTAAAGGAACCAACTTCAAAACGGAACTGGGGTGATAGGTCTTTTTCTGTCGCGGCTCCGAGACTCTGGAATCATCTTCCAACTAAACTCAAATCTTGTCATAGTATAACTAGATTTAAGTCGATGCTTAAAACTCATCTTATGTCACAATTCTTCAAAGATGATGTATATTTGTAATTGCATTGGATGTACATGTATCTCATTACATAATTTTCCCCTATGCTATCATTGTATATTGTTTGTATTCATGTTTTATCTTTGTTTCCGCGCCTTGAGCGCCCAGTAGGGTGGATATGTGCGCGCTACAAATCTTTATTAGGTGTTAGAGCTATAGCTTTTTTGCTTTTTCTTCTCCTTCTTCTCAGTGAAACATATTCAGAGCCAAAAACATAGTTGCGGAGTTCACAGAACCTTAAAACTTAACAAATTGTTAGACTTAACATGTAGTTGTACCTTAAGGTGTGACGTCATAGTGAGGTCATCAGATATCGAATTACACTAAATCAAAGTTTAATATTTTTTTCAAAAAGCAGTTTAATATTTTCAAAAAATCATATCTCATGCACCACAAACGATATTTTCACAATCTTTGCACCATGTTATACTTATAGATCTTTAATTATGTGATTGTTCGTACACAGACGTGACCCCAATCTGACCTCTCCTTCCGGTGGAAACCGGAAGTTGAATATTTAAAAAAAATCATATCTCATGAACCACAGAAGATATTTTCACAATCTTTGCATCATCTTAAAGACCTTGAACTATGTCACATTTCTTATACAGACATGACCCCAATTTGACCTCTCCTTCTGGTCGAACACGGATGTTTAAAGGGGGACTGACATCCTTTATTGTGTGTGTACTTAAGGCGTTTTGTAATAAAATATTGTTTTTGAGACCCACCTGTGTCTATTTAATCATTGATTTCTGAGTACAAGTATTTTAAAACAATGTTTGAAGTGTTTGGGGGAGGCAACCCCGCCCATGGTGGAAGCTTCATTTGCATAAGATATGTGACGTAAGGTCGGGAAGATCCGATGTGTACATGATGTACATGTACATACAAACGTTTCACACACGTAGCGTCGATTTCATTTCTTCCGTGATTTTTGTTTCCGGAACTAATAAAATGCCGGGAAGATGTGTTTCTGCAGGATGCAACAACACCACCAAAGACGGTGTTAGCCTTCATCTGTTCCCAAGTGACCCAAAAATCGCCGTATTTGGACGAGCAAAGTTCGACTGACAAGAGTAAAGTGGTCAGGTCCATCGGCTCACATAGTTTTGTGCAGCGATCATTTTGAGCCGAGTTTTGAGCCGAATTTCTCTTCCCGACATGACGTCACGAACAGCTCCTCCGTGCAGGGCGTAAAAGTGGGGGACATTTTTACAATGGTAAAATAACACTCTCAAAAACAATAAACACACAAAACTAAAATGTTATTGATCTTTTACTGATATAAAAGAATAAAACGATCACATATTTAACTGTTTGATTTAAATCCATGTCAGTCCCCCTTTAAGTGAACAACCATTCAGAAGTACATGTACTATGTATAAGCACACAGCCCATTCCGCGTGTGAACGGCCTTGACACACACAGACAAGAGGCATACAGTGTATAATACACTGTATTACATTCACTGTCCACTACAGGATCTAATTAGAATATAATACATCGCCAGAACATTCGTACGTAACGGTCCACACAGTTTACGGTAATTTCACTATCGTCATTTATTTTGTTCTAAATCTAAGAGATAATTCTAACAGATCGTTTTTGGCATTCATGACTTCAATTACCTCATCGTGCATGTTTCGCATCATTTCGCGATTGATGCAGTCAAATTAAGAGTTATCGATGCGCAGAGGATTTTTTAAAGAATTTATTTCTTCGTTTTTCTTTCGTTTATGGGCAATCAATTTCATGGTAACAGTTTTCCAATGCGCCCTTGACAAAATGTTTCCAGGCACTGGAGTTAATTTAAATACAAAATCAATTAAATTTGATTTTGATGCAAGAGATATAGATCTAACTTATGTATTTCATTTCTTTTCTTTTTATTATTTTAGCAACTTAATTAAATTTAATTTTGCAAATGGAATAATGTGTATAGTTTTTAAACGAAAAACATCAGCAACTTCCAACAATGATTGTTTAATAACCAATGTGGCAGAAAAAGCGTCTAGAACAAACAAGTTAGTAACTTTTTCCAAAATTGTTGGGTGTTTATTTGTATATATTGGTTTTGGTTAGCCGGCTAGCAAATTTCTAAATGGTTAGTGCAGGTTTTTTTTCATTTTTAATTAATGCAATAACCAAATGATATGTTTCATTTTATTTTTAGTCTTTGATATATATCTAAAAACAGCAAAAATAAATAAATAAATAAAAAGATTAAGGCCTAAACATTTATATATTATTGTGGTGTTTGTAAAAGTAAGTTTTTTCTTCATTCATAAAGTGACTATTAATTTTTCTTAAAAATGTTTCATGACATCATCACAGATCACAACGCCCCATCTCAGAAAATTTTACCAAACTGTTAATGTTATTTTGGCATGATCATGAAGAAAAATAATTGTGTCATTATGGACAGTTATCGATAGTTTAGTGTTGATGTTTCCAGATAATTAATGCTAGCTCATAGGTCCAACCCTTCTTGACCTATTTTTACATCAGTCAAAGTTTATTATTGTTATACTTTTAGACTTTCTATTCACAGCTGTGAGACCGAGTGGTGCTGATGATGGCTGTGTGGGCAATGTGTCCAGGAAGTGTTTGAGGATCACGTGCCTCTTTTTGCACATCGTGATTGGATAAATTTCCATCATAACAAATTTATGTTGTTCTTATTGGCTATTCGATTGCTCATAAATATATGTTCACCATGTTACATTTCACTGTTATACCTTTTCTGTACGAACGTAGGCGCTCTGTAAACTATGAAAATGGACTGTATAATAATATGTAAATGTATTTGTACAGCCAAAACATAGTTGCGGTGTCAGTCAAAGAACCTTAAAGCAACAAATAATTAGACCTTAACATATAGTTCCAGGTAACGTTGTGACGTCATGGTGAGGTCATCTAATGAATTATTACGTAATTAATTATAATTAAAACAATATATTTTATATGTCGTGAACCATAATAGATAATATCTTGATTCCTTCACAATCATACAGAACATGGAGGACTCGACATTTGATACAAAGACATGACCTTATTGAACCTTACTTCCAAAGTGGAAGTGGAAGTTCACCTTCTTTATAAATTGACTCAAATCTGAAAGAGTATTCGAAATAACATTTTGGGTATATAAGTGGGATCTGCTCTTTTCAAAAATATATTTGGTGACGTCATTGCTCTTAAAAAAGTCACTTTGTGCTATCTCAAGAAAATATTAGATGGAATTTTACCAAATTTGGCACAATTGACACCCATATTATGAGGAAAGTTTTTGTGAAGTATGAATGACGTCACATGATTGAACCGGAACTTACGGTTGGAAGAATTTTAAATTATATGGGATGAACCGGAAGTTAATGTATTCAGTATAGCACATTATATGTTTTATTAATTATATATTATGAAAACTCATATATCCCGAAATAAAGCTTGTTTTTTAACAACTTTAGGTGATGACGTCATCACATATGATGCACACTCGAACACCCTGAGTTTGTTTTTAACAAACTCAATACCTCTAGTTATTATTATTATTAACATTGGTTTCTCTTGGTTACCGGTTTGCTAATAGCATTGTGATTATATCATATGATTTGTATTAGCAGTTCATTACTGGCATAGTCGTCAAGCAAGACCAGCGTTCCAAGAAGCTCTATTACTGGAATTAGGTGTTTGGGTTGGTGCCCAAACACCTCTTGATATTGTTCGGTTTTTTTTTCTTCTTCTTTTTCTTCTTCTCAATAAGAATTATCCACAGACAAAAACATAGTTGCAGAGTTCACAGAACCTTAAAACTTCACACATAGTTAGACCTTAACATGTAGTTGTGCCTAAACCTTAACATGTAGTTGTACACTAAGTTGTGACGTCATAGTGAGGTCATCAGATATCGAATTACACTAAATCAAAGGTTAATATTTTCAAAAAATCATATCTCATGAACCACAAACGATATTTTCACAGTCTTTGCACCATGATATAGATCTTTAATTATGTGATTTTTCGTACACAAACGTGACCCCAATCCGACCTCTCCTTCCGGTCGAAACCGGAAGTTGAAAATTTCAAAAATAATTCAAAACAATTCAAAAAATCATATCTCATGAACCACAGAAAATATTTTCACAATCTTTACATCATCTTAAAAACCTTGAACTATGTCACATTTCTTACACAGACATGACCCCAATTTGACCTCTCCTTCCGGTCGAAAACAGAAGTTTAAATGAACAACTATTCAGAAGGACAGCCACGTGAATGGCCTTGACGTTCTCTTACACACAGACATATCGGCCTATAATGTGTGTATGCAGTATCTAATTAGAATAGAATACTTACGAAGACCGCGCAGGTCATGACCCGCCATGCGTGCGCGCGCAGCATGCAGTAGCAAAAACAATGGCTTCCCTGTCGGGCCTGTCTGAAGAAAATTAAGTATTATGCATTTGTCTAGCATGGAATCCAAATTGTTATCATTTTTGGAAATGAGTTGGACAAAGTTTCTTTCATGTGCAAGTGGATGGAAGAAATAGATGGTATGGTTGAGTGTGATATTGCCGATGTCCATGTCTAACCATCGAGCGAGGAATGGTCTAACGTTAGGTAGGGCTATAATAGTACAGCTAACGTTACAGGTAATGTAGGAATTATTTTTAAAAGAATTAGAAAAATATCTGGACCTAATCAGACTCATATTTTTTGTAAAATAGTTGGACTTAGGCCTATATGAAAAATATCCTTGACAGTTTAACTTATGTCGTCAGACTTTTAATATCTCATTTTCGTCTGTCCTTCAATATCGTGTCTGTTGTTGTTGACATTATCATCATACTTTTTTAGTGACAATTTCAAAAAAAGATCATTCCTGGTGATTATTTTCAATAGTTACCATGTTAATACCTTGACCAACAAAATAACCTTGAGCAACAAAATAAACTAACCTTAACCACCCCAAATCCATCAAATTCCTGAAAGGGGCACTTTTTTGGGAAAAAATCAGCACTGTTGAAAAATGGGATCTTTATAATGGAGTTTTATCAGATACTTAAAAGTAATACTAGTTGCACAAACATAACTTTGTACATGAGCCAAGAATATTCAACCTTTGGCGGTGTGAATAAGCATGGAAATGAACTTCAAGCTGAACTAAAGTTTTTGGTTATTTTTTCATAGTGTATACAAATTATTACAATGAAGATGGATGCTGACCCAATTATTTATTATTTTACATGTATGGATGAATAGCCGACATTCCTAAAATTAATTACCATTTGATTTACAGATTTATGGGTACCACTCTGAGTGGTACAAATGCTTACATGCCATTTGCAGGGCTGAGAGGAAACAGAAACATCAAGGTAGGCAAATATTGAAAAATTCGGGTAGAATGTCGTATCCGACCGGCACTTTTTATCATTCAATATAACCAATAAAGTAATCTTACCTACCTCGTAAGGTGGAGAACATAATTATGGATGATGATGGACATATACTTCAATTTATTCCAGGATATTTATTTCATGAAAAATCAGCCATTTTGGTATACGATGAATTCCTCAGTCATGTCAGTCTGATGTCGTAAACTCCACAACACAGTCATTGTACATGCGCAGTGGCAACTATTGATAGGATCCTTCTATTTTCTGAAGGGGAGGACTTTTTTAGAAGGGAAATAAAGTCCGAAACCATCATAAAAGTGGATTTTTAAAGATAGTTTTCGCTTTCTGTACCACCAAAAATCGATAGAATAATTTTTAACTGGTTAGTGGTTGCAGAAAAATCCCCAAAAACCCTTAAAAAATGGCGGTCGGATACGACATTCTTTCCAATAATTCAATCAAGTTTCAAGTATGCAGTAAGCTTGGGCGATAACGATTTGTTTTTATCCACGATATATCGGCAAACATATATCGCGATTTTCGATAATATCGCAATTCTTTTTTTCATTCATTCATGATTGCTTTAGAGCCGATAACCACAGGTATGTACCCCTCTACAAGTGTCACAATAAATCGCAAATTCATTTGCAGAGCGTGTATTGTAGTTCTGAAGTAGTTTGCTTTTGTTTCTCATTTCTAAAAGCTCAAAAGACTAATGGTTTTATTTCCATGGAATGTCTGACTTGACTCACAATGTCGATTTATATTTTATCGTGATATATTTGTATTTGCGATTCGCCGATATGCCGATAACTTAAATAGGTTCTCGATATTGTAATCGAATAAAAAAGTTATCGCAATATTCGATATCGTGTTTATCGCCCAAGCTTAGTATGCAGTAAAATTGTTTCTAGTTATATGTTGCTTTTTCGTTTCTTTCTATCTGTTTACCTTGTCTTGTGTGTTTACTTTTGTTAATTTTTACTCTCTTTTTGTCTACAATGCCCATTCCCCTTACTCACTTATTCCTCTATTTCTATTAAATAATTATCATTCTTTCTTCATACATATTCAGGTCAATATGAGCTCAAGCGGTAAGAATGCAGCACTGAACCCCAGAGAAGAAAACCGTGGTCTTCATCAGACTTACTCCCTGACAAACCGAGAAAAATTGAGAAAAAAAACTGATAAATATTCACAGTGCCAAACCTTGATTGCATGCCAACTGTTTGAAGCTGCCCAACGGAAAGATGAGAGGTTACTTTTGCAAATCGAAGATAAAGATCTTGTGGGTTTAGAAGTTTGCTATCATTGTCTTTGCTATAATGAGTATGTACCCAATTCTTGACAAGGCCAGATCCATCAGATAAAATACCTATTTGGTACAATGATGCATAAATAAAATTCTGTGAAGAAGTCATCCAGTAGAGAATAATAAAAACAATGAAATTCTTTTCACAAAGTCATTACATCGTAAGTTCATCAAGTATGTACAAGAAGTGGAGGGAGTTGACTGGAGTTGACCCACAATCTGAAAACACGTCTGAAAAGTACATTTCCTACGCTGGTAATTCATAGATCATTTACTAAGAATACAGTTGACTTGGTGTACAGCCAATCTCTCGCTGCAAAAGAACTGGTATAGAGACTGCAGTTGGCTCAGATACATTATGTACTGATACTGATACAGACAGCAGTTAAGGTGCTGGAGAAGCAGAGAGGTTTTTACATAAAAATGCATAATTATCTTCACACACTCTTCAATGCATCATCTGTACTATATAATACACTTGTAATGAAGAAATCACATGGCATTACAGTTGCCCTGGCCATCAACTTCAGATGACTTATCCTTGCAGACTGCTTAACAAATGAGCCAGTAATTTTCAATTGCCTGCTTTGTTCATCTTACACTAGGACACTGATTCCATGACCAGTTGAAAGTCTACTCTGATTGAGATGATATGGCCCCTTTAACCATTATCTTTAATTGAAACATTCTGTTGACTTTCTTTTCATGCACCAGTAAAACATTTTTTTTTTAAGTGTGCTAAAGGTTCAACAATACTAGCCAAAACCAATTAATGCCAGGGACTACAGGTTCACTTGTTGGAATATTTAGTACTTCAGAAAAAAAATATTTTCATTGCAAATTAGACCTTGAAGTTTGGATAACCTTTATCCTGCATGAAATGGATTATTATTGATGGGTGCAAAAATGGATGGAAAAGGAGTATCATGACCATGACAAAATAAAGCAGAAGTGTCATTCAAAAGATAAATTTGTTTTGCATTTCCTTTATTACTTATTAATTGTGTGTATTAACGAAGAATGTGTTTTATCAATTTAAATATTTACACAAAACATTGACAATTAATAACCAATGCGGAACTTTTTAAAGATGATAAAATATTTACAAATTGGTCTCTTATGTAGGCAGGGTTAGAATCAGTGTTGCCCAAAGCGGGTGGGGCTCAAGGCAAGGAGATGGGGGATGGGAAACGAAACCCCAAAATATTGAAATGTATGGTCAATTTAGAATGTTTTCACATGATCAATTAAATTGGAATACTACCCCACGACACCATGGATCATACCCTGGGAGTAAGGGGTAGAGGACTGGGGGATCAGATGGGTTCAGACGGGTTCAGACCTTTTATTCAAGGCAATTTTTTTTAAACTGGTTCATTTTTTACAATCACAAATATTCCCCAAATATGGAATCCCCTTTCCAAACTCTTCCAAACATAAAAAACATAGCCCATGTGAACTATTCAAATTATACAAAATTGAAATGTACATTAAAATGTACAGTTTTCTAAAAATGGCCGAAAGAGGGCGCCATTTTCATGTCATTCAAATGCAAATATCTGCCAAACGGGCAAGTTTCGTGATTGTGGATTTATATATTAGCAATTTACATGTAATGATCTACTGTTTCCACGCTCATGCCTGATATGTGTCACAAAACTCAATTTCTGAACACACTTTCATTGCACACCCCGTAGTCTAGTAGTCTGAAGTCAAATTACACGCCGAACTTAACTCTCGTAGCCATAGTCTCTTGTCAAGTCGCACTTGACACCACTGATGCGAGTTTTGTCATGAAACCTTTCTGAAGAGAAAACCATATTTACCAAGTTCAGACTTAATTCGGTTGGAGGAATTTAAAATTATATGGGATGACTGAACCGGAAGTTAATGTATTCAGCACATTATATGTCATTTTCATTATATATCATAAAAACACATATCTCCTGAATTAACTCTTGTTTTTTAGGTGTTCGAGCGACAGCCATAGCCAATAGACTAAATTAATGTTTTTTTTAAACTACTTTAGGTGATGAAACTATAACATGATGAACCCCAAACACCTTGAGTTTGTTTTTTACAAACTCTATACCTCTAGTTAAAAATGAATTAGTCTATTTTCATTTTGTACTGCTGGTGATGTGAAAACCATTATGGCTACAATAAGGAAACTGTATATATTGTTGCTGTGTATTGTGTAAGGCTTCATATTAATTCAGTCCAACGGAGCGAGGTGACAGCATGGAGTCTTAAGGATATTCAGTCGCGTGTAGTACGTACATGTACTCACTTACTGTGGCGGGTGAAAGTAAGACTCGATTATCAGGATATATCGCCTTTTCATAGAGACTTTAGCTGGTGACGAAAGAAACGTGGTGTTCTTATGAAAACCGAATTTGGTATTATTTTGTAAAAAGTAAAATCCTTCAGTTCGGTATCGGTTTCAATAACAACTTCCGGTGACTTCTTGGATACCGACAAATCAGCCAAGCCTATTTAAGATGCATGGCAATAACAATACATACCTGACATTTTGACATTTATTATCTGCTGATGATTGATAATTTTTTTTATTAACTTTAAAAGTTAACTTAAAATACATTGGCTTGTAACCTCAGTAACATCTGGCGTCCACTACTTCCGACTAACCGATCCTCTGCATCCATGATTGACGTTTCACTAAGTCTCATCGAGTCGTCTGCATGAAATACACCGATCAACTTGGTCACATAACGCGTCAGCTTTATACATAACGCGTCAGCTCTAGACAGCTCAAAATCACCAAAATAATTTTGCCTTGAAGTTGATAATTATTCAGCTTTGTGTGATTTTTACTGCGTTGTTTTTGCAGACGAGCACGACTATGCTTCTGGAAGGGGCGATCGTGTTAATGTTATGCTTCGGAAAGGGTAAGTTGTGGATTTCTTTTAAACATAACTTCGGTCACATTTATGTAAAATTCAGTAATAACCTCTCGACCACCGAGTTTACCTGATGACGATTGGCCAGCTAGAATCCTATACAGCAGCGGGTTCCGCGATATAGGTTGGTGAAATTCTTGCATTGGGAGATAAACAATTGATTTAATTTTTGCCGTACATTGACGTGATCGAGAGGTTAAGACGTCTGCACTAGTAATAGGGATGTTAGACCCACAATTCAAATTCCTTGTTTCTGTACAAAACTTTGATTGAAAAGGCAAAAAATATCAAACTTAATAATGAAACGGTTCAAAAGTTATTAATATTCGGGGTCCTTCCTGAAAAATGAAATGGAACTGTTAGTCTGTCGGCTGGAGGGGTCTACCGTGCACCCCTCCCCCCCATAACCCACCACCACCGATATTTGTTGTTCCTTTGGATGTCGTAAACACGAAAAAAAGATGTTAACATTGAACATTTTGGGTTGCACTATTTGTTCTAGCCCACTATTGTTTACCCTTATAATGAACTTACACTGATAATTCTTAGCACTAGGGGTGGAAGAAGATCTTACATCTCGCCATTACTCCATCATGCCTTCACCTATTATCAAGTAACTTGGGACAATTAATGTTCAGTCATATGTTGTCATGATGACGTCATCGGTTCTCATGAAAACAACCGCTAGAGGGCGCTATAATTGCCTGTATTTTATGCATATTTTAATTATTGGGATTTTCAGAAAATATCTTGTTATAAGTCAATTAGTTTTTATAGTTGCAACCAAGAACAAAACAATTATTAATTTATGCCTTAAATGGGTTTGTCTATGTCTAATGTAACCACAAAAATGTGTTAACTTAGAAAAAGTTTTTTGGGATTTTCTATCTCTGGGGGAACTTCTTTAGCCCCCATGGTATTAAACTTAGTTGGACATCCATGTCACTTCATATCGAATAATCCTTTATTTCTTGAACATGCTTTGACCTACATTAATCAAACTTTGCACAATAAATGTTCATTCACATGTCGTCAAGATGATATCATTGGTTGTCATGGAAACTACCTTTTGAGGGCGCTGTACTTGGATGCATATCATGCACACATGAATTAATGGATACAATTATTTCTTATTTTTAGCCATTGTAGTACACTAGTTATCACTGTGGGGATAAAGTATCGGTAACACTTGTAGCTTTAAGTTTTAATTGACAAGGATGTGTCAACTGTAATGTAAAGAAAAACGAAAGATAAATTTGAAAATATTTTGTTTAGTGGTCTCTGGAGCTTATTGTTTAAACCCCTATCATGTCAAATTCAGCCGGGAATCCTTAGCATTTGGGGTGGGAGGGCATTACACAAACCTCCATTACTCCGGCATGCTTTGACTTACATTAATAAAACTTGATACATTAAATGTTAATGTATATGTCGTCAGGATGACGTCATTGATTGCCATAGAAACTACCTCTAGAGGGCGCTGTATTTTGATCAATATTATGCACAAATGAATAAATGGTTACAAAAATTGCAGTATACAATATGGACAATGTATCATTAATTTTAACTGGATATGATATGTCAACTCTAGTGTAAGAAAAAAGGATACATTTGAAAATCTTGGGTTAAGTTGTCTCTGGAGATCACTGTTAAAGCCCCTATCGGCCCCTTGTTCAGCCAAGAATCCTCAGCCATATGAGGTGGGAGGGATTAAACAAACCTCCATTACTCCGGCATGCTTTGACTTACATTCATAAAATTTGGCACATTTAAAGTTCATGTATGTTGTCAAGATTACATCATTGGTTTCCATGGAAACTTCTATGTTGGACTACATCTTCTGGTTCATTGCTGACTAGGTCCTTGTCTGTAAGAATAAGCTTCCTGTTTGGGATGGTGAGTCTACCTTTCCAAGGAAGCCTCATTCCAGGCTGTATGGGAGCACCAAATCAATATGAAACTTCTTGAAAGGAACTCCTGAAAGGATACAGTATCCTCACAAAGCCAGACAATACAAGAGTGTTGGAATATAGGCCAGCACTGTGGCACTTGTTCCGAAATGTGGCTTTCCCTAACATGAGGACTGCAGTGATGTATGAGCCAAGCATCTGCCTGTCAGCAATTCATCTGCCATCCAAACTCAGTGACACACGTTTTATTTTCGGGAAGGGTTATCCAATGGAAGGTCACTCCGGCCTGGTTTTAGGCACATGAAATCATCAACCGGCTTGAAAGGGTTCACATGGGCTACATGGTTCTCTCCAAACATGAATGTATTTTATCCACGGACGTTGCCTACAGATGTGCTCAATTCATCACCTTGATTAGTCAGCTTGATTCACTACTTTCCTACGAGGCTGTGTAGGCTGGGTACTTCTAGCGGTGGCTCGAACCCATGACCTCCTGCTTACTATAGTATATAGACGTCTAATAACAGGGTTGCTTGTGACGGCATGCCGACTGGATCCCTATATAAAAAAGGCCAATCCAAAGGCCACTCTGGCAGGACTCAAACCCACAATATCATGCTTGCGTGCGGATGTCCTAACCGCTCGATCACATGGCTTGCCCAGTGACGATATAGACTGGCTAGATCACTATAACCAAATACCAAACAATAAATCACTCTGGCAAGAGTTGAACTCACGACATCATGCCTATCATTGGCAGCATAATTGTCGTGAACGTTGCTCGCCATTGTGCAGCATCACTCGTTAACAACGGCGCACCCAGGATTTTGTCTTGGGGGGGGGGGGGGGCTCAAAGAAAATTTTACTCTCACAAATCAACTAGGCCTAGTATGTATATGTATGTATGTAATTTTGGGTTGTATGTATGTATAATATGTATGGATGGATCTTCCCATTAGGAACTCGGTAACCTCCCATGGAGGGGCATGAACGCCAAGCTGGCAAAAGCCAATCTCACTCACACACAAACATTAGTGTATCGTCTATAATTATAAACTGCACAAATCAATCAATTGTGATTCAGTAACTAGACGACAATACTTAATATAGGCTGGGATTCCGAACTCACAACCTTGTGATTGCAAGCCCTGCAGTCTAACCACGTGACCACGGTGCCATTAGTATAATAGGGGGCAGCAATTTTTAACCTCTATAGTCCTAGTAGAGGCATAGGATGTAAGGGTGTTCAAAAACTGGTTAGGTAGAGGCATAGGGTATAAAAATAAGTGTGTTCAAAAACTGGCTCCTAATCCTTTCATTTATGATACCTATAGTTGTAGATTGAAAAAAAAAACCATTTATTTGTGACAAATGTACAACTTTACTTAATAAATCTAGTGAGGGAATAACATTAAAGTGAAAAGTCCAATCTACGACGCTTTAGTGCCATCCGATTTATGACGTCATCGATGTCCACATCTATTGCTCTATGTATAGCCATCAAAGCAAGGCCTGTCAGACGCTGGTTGCTCATGGTTGACCTCAAGTAGGATTTAAAGCGACGAAGGGTACTGAAGGTGCGTTCTGCAGTAGCTGAGGTAGCAGGGATGACTGCAAATATCGTGATAAGTGTGTGTATATTCGGGTACAGGTCCGCCAATCCTGGTACTGAAGTCAGAGTCTCTGTAGGTGTAGATGGTACATTACCGACAGCATTTTTCCACCGCGCACACCACATATCAAACTCGCCTCTCACTATGCCTTCAGATTCGATGTCTTGTGCGTACATTTGCACAATGTCCTGGAGTTGATTGAAGTTGGTATCATTGCAGTATGCAGGCAATATGTACTGTAGTTTGGCGCATCTTTCAAAGTGGACTGAAAACCTTGTGCTGAGTTCACTTAGCAATTGATCAATGTAGATGCCAAACATTGATACCCTGAAGTATTCTTCAGCTGATTGAGATGGATGATTTTCTCTAGCTGTTTGACGAGATGCTGTCCGTGGTTTGCGTATGATGCCGTCTACTTCATCAGCCAACTTCGTTGCGTCACTAAACAACCGTCCAAACTCTTCTTCACTGTTTTCCCTCATTTGCTTGATGATCTGCTGCACATCACGCACAAGTCTAACGCATCCAACGAGGTCACATGTAGGTGACTGCAATTTCCGGGATAAGGGTAGGAGGACTCCGCTGAGCCGGTTTAGTATGGTTGTGGCCACGATAAATACTGAAGATCTGAGAGCAGTAAGCAATGTGGACGCTCTTTGCGACGATGATCTGTCACCATTATGTGACACATACTCAAGGGCCTCCTCTATAGGGACGTAGAGTTCATAGAAGACGTTAACAGCCTCGTGCCTCTCAACCCATCTTGTGGTGCATAGTTTTTTCAGACGTTTGTGTGACGACTCTGGGGCCGTCTTGGTGATGTAGTCACTTAGGAGGCTTTGTCTCTTGGCCGAAGAACCAAAAAACGAACAAATCTCCTGAACGGTGCTGATCGTGTTTAGTATTGTAGGTAAGTTACTTCCATGAGAGACAACCAGATTTAATACATGACTTGCACAATGTGTGTACACTGCGAGTGGGTTCTTCTCTCTTATGCATGCTTGGACTCCATTAAATTGCCCGCTCATAGCCGAAGTCCCATCATAACCTTGACCACGCATATTCATGGGATCTAGAGTTTTCTCATGGAGTATGTCAAGTATGCTTTTCGCAAGTCCGTGTCCTGTGAGATCATTCACTGTTACAAAAGTCAAAAACTTCTCACATACTTTGCCATCATGCACATATCTCACTGACAGGCTCATTTGTTCTTTTGTGGAACAGTCTGTTGTCTCATCCACTAATACACTGAAGTATTTCGCATCCTTCACTTCATCAACTATCTTTTCAGAGATAATATCTCCAACGGTGTTGATGATCTCATTTTGTGTTCCAACTTGTGTACATGGCGTTTCCTCCTGCAGTTTCTATGTGCCTCTTCAGATAATTGTCTCCAGCGTTGATGCGGAAACGAAGGGCTGACCTGAAGTTTCCATCATTTTCCGTGGATGTGTTGGCGATGTTGGCGATACTGCCGCTGTCTCGGTGACCACGAAATGAAATTTCCTGCCTTCCCAAAAGAGCACAGTTTCAATCATAGGTCTGATACGCTGTCTATTGGTTATTATTTGTTGTTGTCTTGTGTTGTCAAGTTGATTGTCAATGCTTGGTACCTTGTTGGTCACAACCTTGAGAAACATCTGACATGAGTTGACAGCATCAGCATGATACTTTGCACTGTTGTGCTTGTTGAAGACTTCAATTGCGTCTTTGTATTTGTTAAAGGGAGTGCTTACTAAGGTTTTAATCTTTGATTGCCGTGTGCTCCGGCAGATTCAGGGGCAAAGATGAGACATGGTTTGCAGAAAACACCCTTCTCTGCATCGCTGTATGCCAACCAGTTGTATCGTTTTAGCCAGCTATGTTGAAATCGTCTCCTAGAATTTGCACACTGTGGGAAGTTGAAGGAGGAATCAGGTACCCAGCAGTCTGTAATGAGGGCCAACTTTGTTTCATCGTCTAGCAATTTCCTCCCGTGCGCTTTACTGTAGTTTCCAATGTCGTACTTATTTGTGAAACCTGTACAGTTAGACCCTTCTATTATGACAGCTGTGGCAGACTCAATTTGTTTATTGCAGTCGTCTGAGCTTTCACTGCTTCCACGCTGTGGAACGGACTTAAGGATGCCGAAGTCATCAGGGAAATGGTCATCAGGGGTGTCTTTAGAGCTACTCTCTTTGCTTACTGGGGCAAAACTTAATTTGGCTTGCTTCAGTTTCTTGGGTGGGGGCCCATTGGTGCTCATTCTTAATTTCTGAGAAAGTACAAATCAAAATTACACATTTTAATTAATTGTTTTTAATTTTAATGCCAGGCCTTAATTTGAATCTTTAACATGGTGTTTATTTTTTTGTATTCAGTATAGGGGGCATATATATTTAGTTCTAAACTTATTTATAATGGATGTTCGTCAGATTGACAATATAGGCTCAAAACAAGAAATAGGGCCCAAGTATATATGTTAGACTTATTGCCACTCATCTGGGTTAGGCTGGTGCCCGCATGGTTTCCCCAGAATGTTGTGGTATGTTGGTGTAATCTGTGTACAGTGCTGCAAAAACAGCCCACTGGACTTCCAATTGATTATACTTACCGATGAAGCCAATCTCTGGAGTCTGGATTGCAATTTTTCAGTAATACTCCCTCTTGATAAACATGAACTTGAGTGTATATCGTCGGCAAGATTTTTTGCTTTAAATAATTATATAGCGGACGTTGTTGAAGAGATCATTCCGGGGCGGTGCTACCTACTTTCCATCAATGGGCGGCAAATTCCATGAACAAGTGGGCGGCAAATCCAGATCCTACCGGTAATCTTTTTCTTCTTTTTTTTGCTAAAACGGTGTCACATAATAATTATTTATATCAGATTACTAAACTAAAACTAAAACCCTAACCTGGGCATGTATGTGATGTGTAATTTGGAAAGGGTAGGATTGCAGGCCTTTTTAATGCCCTGCACACAGCCGAGTTAAAGAAAAATGGAGAAAAGGAAACAACACATGATAAAATAAGATTGGATCTGGTCGTTGCACCAGAGTTACATGTTCATGCATATTCATTATACATCATCTAAAAATAAATTGTGGGTAAACAAAAATGCATTACTTTATCCTTACACTTGTCCGGCATTCCCTTGAAAAGGGAAAAACACTTAAATTTGAAAAATGCGGGAACCACGTAAAATATATTTTAGCCCGGACAAATTGGCACGTTGGTTTCAAATGTTTATGTTATTGTTGCAAATTTAAACAATTATAATGAGATTTCATGAGACATCATAATAAAATAATTTTGGCAGAAAGAAGAAAACAATTCCAGTGGCATAAGATGAAAAGGGCTGGAAAAAAAACATTTGCAACTTTTCTCCTCCTCCCCTCTCTCTCTCCTTTTTTTCCTTCTTCTTTTTGTCCCTTTTTTTTCGGGGACCCTCTTGGGGGGGGGGCTCAAGCCCCCCAAGCCCCCCCTTGGGTGCGCCGTTGCTCGTTAAGATGCAGTGGTTATCAAAACTGAAATACACATGATACACGTATGCTGCTAATGTACATGGTAACACAATCATGTGTCAGCACGTGGATCACACACTCAAATGGGCGTGTTATTCTTGGAACAGACTGCGAGTACATTTTGAGCACCCTGGTCACTGATAATTATGTAGATGACGTCACATGAAGACTCTGCGTCTCTGAGATTTTTTTTCAGAGAATCAACAACCCCCACTTTTGTTTATCCACACATATGATCAAACTGTCAGTTTGAAGGCGTGTTATGTTTAGCTTTTTAGGTGTTCGGCTTTTCAGCCGAACAACTATTGTTATTGTTCCGTTTTATTTTATTTTTTTTACTTCTCCTTCTTCTTGTTCTCCTTAACTCTTCTCTACATTGAAAGTGCAAGTTAACAATTTCACACAACCTTGAAACTTCACACATATAAAGACCTTATCATGTAGATGAATCTAGAAGTTGTTACGTCATGATGACGTCATCAGGTATCAAATTACAAGCCATTTAAGCTTTAAAAATGACCATTTGCTATCGACTATATATCAAAATATACTAAAGCTATGATGTTTATAATCTGGGATCTGATAGATCAAGGCGTTGGCAACATTTGATAAGTTAACGTCAAAATCATCTGACATTTGCTTCCAGTCGTACCGGAAGGTCAAAATTTTGATTGTTTTGTTTCTTCAAAATTCCTTTTCTGGGCCAAAATCCCATTGACTTAACACACACCAGACACTCGTGGTTCTGGGGCCCATTGTTTACAAACCGCAGAGACTGAGATCGTTATCTACTGGAAAACAGCTGGCGGTCTTCACGGGGACGTTTGCGGTTTCACAGGCTAAAGCTCTTGCAGGATAAAATATATTTTATAGATGTGTGGTTGGGCGTTTAAGCCAATAACGGATGCGCTACAATATTTCTAAAACCATAGATCGTATTAACTTAATACTGCAGTGTCATTTTTGTACGAATGGAAAGGGCTGTTGAAAAAGCCAATACCGAAAAGCTATTTCTTTGAAATGAGTAAGGCAACTTACTTTTGAAAACAGACGAGACAAATGAAAAGAAATAAACAAATAAATAAATCCATTACTGTACATTTATATGATGTTTCGTTTTATTTATTTATTTATTAAATAACAAATGAAACTAGAATTTGTAGACCTTTTTTTTTAACGAATATAATGAATGCATAAAATTACAGAATTAATGAATGCATAAAATTACAGAATTTACATATAAATTATACAGGTGAGCACAATATAAAATTTGTTCACAATTAATGTGTAATTTCAAACATTTGTTTGAAGTAAATTGTTAGTGTTCACTAAGATAGGAGAGCAGCCGTATAAAATGATTTTTATTTGAGTTTGTTGAATTTCAAAACTTTTAGTGGTCACTTGGTGGCGCTGATCATCACATATATTTATAAACTTATAACGCATTTGTGGAGCATCGCTGTAAAAATTCCACTTTTCTACTGATTCGAAGTTTTCACAAGAACATCGAAGTCATCTGCAGACACCTGATTAGTGCTTCTTACTATGGTGTAAGTAAAAAGGCGAAGAGAGCGGGAAATTACTTTAAAAAATTGGTCAAAGTTGATGATTTTTGTAAACAAGCTTACGTACATGTACTTGGCATGTACTGAGAACTTAACAAGTAGATGAAACACAAACCGGAAGTCAAAGTTTAATATTTAAAAAAATCATATCTCAATAACCACAAGAGGTAAATTCACAATTTTTATACCATTGTACAGATCGTTAATTGTCAAAAGATATTTACAAAAAGGTGACCCCAATTTGACCTTACTTCCTGTCCAAACCGGAAGTCAAAGTTTAATATTAAAAAAATCATATCTCAACAACCACAACAGGTAAATTGACATTTTTTGCACCATTGTATAGATTGTTAATTGTCGAAAAATATTTACAAAAACATGACCCCAATTTGACCTTACTTCCTGTCCAAACCGGAAGTCAAAGTTTAACATTTAAAAAAATCATATCTCAACAACCACAAGAGGTAAATTCAGAGTTGTTGCACCATTGTACAGATTGTTAATTGTCAAAAATATTTTTAAAAACATGACCCCAATTTGACCTTTACTTCCTGTCCATACCGGAAGTCAAAGTTTAATATTAAAAACTATCATATCTCAACAACCACAATAGGTAAATTCACAATTTTTGTACCATTGTACAGATCGTGAATTGTCAACAAATATTTACAAAAAGGTGACCCCAATTTGACCTTACATCCTGTCCAAACCGGAAGTCAAAGTTTAATATTTAAAAAAATCATATATCAACAACCACAAGTAGTAAATTGACATTTTTGCACCATTGTATAGATTGTTAATTGTCAAAAAATATTTACACAAAGGTGACCCCAATTTGACCTTAATTCCTGTCCAAACCGGAAGTCAAAGTTTAATATTTAAAAAATCATATCTCAACAACCAAAACAGGTAAATTCACAATTTTTATGCCATTTTACAGACCGTTAATTGTCAAAAGATATTTACAAAAAGATGACTTAATTTGACCTTACTTCCTGTCCAAACCGGAAGTCAAGGTTTAATATTTAAAAAAATCATATCTCAACAACCACAAGAGGTAAATTCACAAATTTTGTACCATTGTGCAGATCGCTAATTGTCAAAATATATTTACAAAAAGATGACCCCAATTTGACCTTACTTCCTGTCCAAACCGGAAGTCAAATTTTAATATTTAAAAAGATCATATCTCAGCAACCACAAGAGGTAAATTAAAAATTTTTGCACCATTGTACAGATCGTTAATTGTCACAAAATATTTAAACAAAGTTGACCCCAATTTGACCTTACATCCTCCCGAACACCTAGAGTTTGTGTCGAGACAAACTCTGAATCTCTAGTTAATACTGATATGGTGTGTCGTGGCCGAGCGGACTCAAGTTCTGGTGTTCTCAGAATATGGGTTCGAATCCCGGCCTGTTTGGTCTCGACTCTTGTGTACCTAAGCAAGACACTTAACCATAATTGCTTCGTCCTTCGGATGGGACGTTAAGCCGTAGGTCCCGTGTACTAGATTAAGTAATGCACTTAAAAGAACCCAGAACACTTATCGTGGAAGAGTAAGGAGTTTACCCAGGTGTTTTTGGTTCAAATAGCAAGCGCCCTTGTTTCCTGAGCACCTTTGAAAAGCAGTGTTTCGCTGAAAGGTCTCCCCAGGTTAAATAAGAAATAAATAAATAAATACACAACCAATATTAAAAAGATATGGTGAGAGTTTTCTATTTCAGCCAATATTTAAGGACATTTAGATTTCGTTTAATGTACTGTAATGCAATTGGTTTTTCGATGGTTGACAATAAACAATATGTAATATACCTTGCAAGGGTCCAATTTTATAGAGCCGCTAGGCAGCGGAGTTTTACAAATCTATTGTGACACGCACTGCTCTGACTTTTCTTGCTAACCTGTAAAATGCACTTAAGCGTTTGTTTAAGCATTTTTTCCTGCTACAGTTTGCACGAGAATTTGCTTACCGGTGAGCAGCATTGGTCCCTGGTCCTTATTGTAGCCCCAAACCTTGCCCTAATGTAGCCCTAAATTCATGAGAGTACCGTAACCCAGCATGTCTCACCTAATCCCTATTTTTTTCTGTCTGTATGTATCTACCCCCTCCCCCGTCCTACACCTTTTCTTCTCTGATGATGTAACATAAATCAGGAGTCAACCCAGGACCATGCACGATGAATACGGATTGCAGTAACGGAGGACGCTGTGAGCCCGATGGGACGTGTGCGTGCATCAACGGATTAAAAGAAGCGAATTGCGAAATAGGTCAGTAATTTATACTAAAGTGGTTTCCAAAGTGGCTGTCCAATGTTATCAACACGCTCAAGCGTAGTAAAAGCGTGTAATTTGTTTAATATGCCAACTATCATACACCAAAGGGTATAGTTTTTAACACCATAGTTTTAGCAAAGTAAGGCGTAAGAAGCCCGATAGAATGGGCATCAATCTTAGTCACATTTGTTGGAACACTTTCATCTCATACAAAACCCCCGCGTCCCAACTTGGGGGCTCGCGCTTTGACTCTGCGCGCAAAACAACTCCCCTGCAAAAAGTTCACAATATTGTACGAATGCGGGGTTTAGTG
>CM055816.1:60866621-60894121 GCA_029582265.1 Zoroaster sp. YZ-2022
GGCTGCATGCATGGCAGGTCATGACCTGCGCGGTCTTCGTAAACTCGAACTATTCTATTCTAATTAGATAATGCACACACTATAGGCCGATATGTATGTGTGTAAAACTAAGAGAACGTCAGTATGGCTGTGCTTCTGAATAGTTGTTCGTTTAAACTTCTGTTTTCGACCGGAAGGAGAGGTCAAATTGGGGTCATGTCTGTGTAAGAAATGTGACATAGTTCAAGGTCTTTAAGATGATGCAAAGATTGTGAAAATATTTTCTGTGGTTCATGAGATATGATTTTTTGAATTTTTTGAAATTTTCAACTTCCGGTTTCGACCGGAAGGAGAGGTCGGATTGGGGTCACGTCTGTGTACGAAAAATCACACAATTAAAGATCTATAACATGGTGCAAAGACTGTGAAAATATCGCTTGTGGTTCATGAGATATGATTTTTTGAAAATATTAAACTTTGATTTAGTGTAATTCGATATCTGATGATCTCACTATGACGTCACAATTTGACATAAAACTACATGTTAAGGTCTAATTATGTGTGAAGTTTTAAGGTTCTGTGAACTCTGCAACTATGTTTTTGTCTCTGGATAATTCTTATTCGGAAGAAGAAAAAGAAGAAGAAAAAAAAAAACCGAACAATATCAAGAGGTGTTTGGGCACCAACCCAAACACCTAAAAAAAAAACCCGAACAATATCAAGAGGTGTTTGGGCACCAACCCAAACACCTAAAAAACGAACAAAAACAATAGGTGTTTCGGGTACATACCCGAACACCTAATAAAGTGTACTTACATAGCGCATAGCCCTAAACCAAACAGGTGCCTTTTAAATTACCCCCTGCTCATTTGGCTCATCGATCATTCTAGATCCTGAAACCATCTCAGCTCCCTGGGGAGTATACAGCTCAATGACAGACGTTTTGGCGCATATACATTGTAGGGCTCATCAAACACAGCAACCAAATCTGCTCTCACAGAGGTACCATTTACACGTACTCCTGGGTGGAGAGAATCAATTATGATAAAGTGTCTTGCTCAAGAACATTAAGCTCAACGGTCGCGGTCAGGATTCGAACCCACATTCTGACAACTCGGCCACCAGAACACAAATCCTATGCACTAAACCGTTCAGCCATGGTACTCCAGTTAGTTGATGTATAGAATTGATAATTGATATTGACTCGGTATTAAAAAAAAAACGTGCATTATTTTTTTCACATTGTCGATTATATCATACAACATTAAGATAGGTACAACAATCTAATTAGTACAGTATGACCTCTATTAATACTACTTAGACAAAGATATCACCTGCTACTTAGGGCATGCCTTTAAAGATAAGATTTAACATTTGTAATTTCCTTAAATGAAGAAACCACTTAAAAACATATCAACATTAAACCTTTAAACTAATGAAGTGTTATAACTATAATTGCTTGACAACACCAATAATGAATATTCATTTCATTATAAACCATCAGCAGCCAATTAAATACTATACACAGCATCTCTGTTTTCCTGTTACTATGGGCAACAACATTGACGTCAGTATTGCCTTCATGATATCAAATTCCACTGAGTGCTCATCACCTCAGTAAGATTACATGTACGAGTAATAAAGTAAATTTAATACTGCAGTCAGAGAAGACTTAAGACTTCATAGAAGACTTCATAGAAAGACCTTTAGGTTGGTAAGCAGTTTTGAAACAGCTAATTCTCTATTGATGTTTACCCTTTTTTTGCAAGTATAGGCCTATTGGAGTGTCGTGGCCGAGCGGTCTAGCGCACCGAACTCAAGTTCTGGTGTTGCCAGCAGCAGGGTGTGGGTTCGAGTCCCGGTCGTGACACTTGTATCCTTGAGCAAGGTACTTAACCATAATTGCTTCGTCCTTCGGATGGGATGTAAAGCCGTAGGTCCCGTGTGTTGTATAATGCACGTAAAGTGGATTGTCGTGGCCGAGCGGTCTAGCGCACTGAACTCAAGTTCTGGTGTTGCCAGCACTAGAGTGTGGGTTCGAGCCCCAGCCGTGACACCTGTGTCCTTGAGCAAGACACTTAACCATGATTGCTTCTCTCCACCCAGGGGTTAAATGGGTACCTGTGAAGGCAGAGATGGTTTGCTCTCTATGCGCTAGAAATGGCAGCAATTGAGCTGTATACTCCCCAGGGAGCTGAGATGGTTTCAGGAATGATTTATGAGCCTTATGAGCCTTATGAGCAGGGATAATAATATAATGCGCCTTGAGCGCCACTTAGTTGGTGGATACGTGCGCTATATAAATCTATACATTATTATTATTATTATTATTATTATTATTATTATTATTATTATTATTATTATTATTATTATTATTATTATTATTATTATTATTATTATTATTATTATTATTATTATTATTATTATTATTATTATTATTATTATTATTATTATTATTATTATTATTATTATTATTATTATTATTATTATTATTATTATTATTATTATTATTATTATTATTATTATTATTATTATTATTATTATTATTATTATTATTATTATTATTATTATTATTATTATTATTATTATTATTATTATTATTATTATTATTATTATTATTATTATTATTATTATTATTATTATTATTATTATTATTATTATTATTATTATTATTATTATTATTATTCTTGAGGTTTGATTGTGATGTAGGGTCATTGTTCTTTCATGCTTCACTCTTTATAATACAATCTTGTTCTAAGCTCCGTGAAAACTGTAACAATAAGATTGACAAAACGGAGTATAACAAATGACTAACAGTAACAACAGGGCAATAATAAACACCTGTAAATTACTGATAATAGCTTAGCTAAAAACGCTAATTCTCAAATTACATGCACATATAGACTTAAGTAATATCAGGATATAAATACCTCCTTGCATCCATAAAGACTGTCGCAAATTCAGGTGAGAAACCGTAACTGGTCTGAAGGTCCATGTAAAAACATGTACAATTTAGATGGCAGCTTACATGGCTAAAAACAATGTGCTATGTTTGTGTGTTTATCGTGAACTCCACTCAATATCTGAAGAGGGCGCTATAACAAAACAATGGTCAGCAAAATAAAAGTCTACATTTACACAGATTATTAGTGTTTTGAAAACTATACACATTTAGATTATTACGACATCATTGTTCAATAAATAATTGGATAAATAATTTAATGTGTTGCATTGATAAAAAGCATTGATACACATTTAGATTATTACGACATCATTGTTCAATAAATAATTGGATAAATAATTGAATGTGTTGCATTGATAAAAAGCACATCCTGCGTCATCTATTGTTAAAACGTTGCCTTGGCAATTTCCAAAGGATTACACATGCGTATTGAAAGGGGGGATACCCAGGGATTTTCCATTTTCACTGCAATAGCAGGATATGAGATGCATGACAACGCCAGTTTTACAGTTTAAATTATTTACATAGCTCATTTAACCAAAACAAGTTGGCCTAGCCTATCCTTCCTCCATAGTATGACCATCAGTAAAATACGTTATCATCTCGGTTGTACCATTATCATTCACTAAATCCTCGTGCAGGCAGTGACAGATTCAACCGAAACTTGGCATAGCTGGTCCAAGGATTGGCAGATCGTATTCTGGCTCCGGACGACATTTTACATAAGGTATTTCAGTCCTCTTTTAATTTTTGTTGTTCCAGCTTTTTTCTCTCAACTCGCCTCTCTGCAACTCTCAACTCGCCTCTCTGTTGCGCTCGGCGCAACTGGTAGGCTAGTCGAGGTTTTCCCTGGTTGACATGTCCCATCGCAATTTCTTCTTATTTTTTCTGCAGACAAGTATTCTAGGTAGCATACACTGTAAAAAACAAAACAAAAAAACAAACAAAACATGTAAATATACAGCAAAATGTAGGCAACTCTTTTTCCAACAATTTGCTGTATTATAATTTTACATAACAAGTGTACGAACAGCACCACTACACGGTGTAGTAGGTCAACGAACTTTCTGTAATTATTCCTTAATTAACGGGTGAACATATTTAATCCTTCGTAAGTTCCTTTGGATCCCCATTAGACATACTGTGTTAGAAGCTTAAAGTACTGGGAAAGTTTGTTCACCCCTTTAAGCCAGCCGCACATGCCATGCCTGAGGGTCCCTATGGGATTTGTGTACACACTGTGGCTTAGCTTTGGGGTTCACAAGGTCATAAACACAGGCCGATTACAATCAGATAACATGCCTGCGGTGGTCTGGGAGACATATCAAAGGGCTCTGTGATGGCATTTGACAGGCCTGATGTATTTCGACCAATAAAATACGTCTATGTTGGGGGGGGGGGGGTGGGTTGATATTGGGGGTTGGCTGTTTGGGGGGGGGGGGGTCGGATGATGGCGGTATCTGAGTGATTGATGATAGGAGGTGGTTTTTATGAATGGGACATAGGTTTGTATACATGGCTGGATAGTGTATGTGTAGACTGGACTGCTATTGAGTGAATAAAGTACAGATTTTGGGTTTAAAAATGAGTTTTTTGATGAAAAATGAGGATTTTTTAGTGTTAATTAGTAATTAATTTTCTAAGAAAAACATAAAATTTCCCCCAAATCTTTTTTTTTTATAGAAAACATCTCTAGACCCTCTGAAACAAGTTCAAATGAATAAAATTGGGAATATCAGTTCATTTACCCATGTAATTAACGATTTACAACCTACTACACGGTGTAGTATAGGTGCTGAGACCGCGTATAAATGAATATCAAACGAGCCGCTGTGTTAAACTGATTTACGCAATTTCTGTAAATGCTAAAAAATTAAACTGCAGTACGACGTTTCCATATTTTGTTTGTTTTACCCATTCTGATTCTCTTTTTCGGCCCACAAAGAATATGTCCAAACAAATATGGAAACGTACTGCAGTTTCATTATTAAGCGTTTACAGAAATTGTGTAAATCAGTTTTTTTTTTTTACAGTGTAGTGGTATACTAGGACTAGGGCTGCATAATACACGCATGGCCATACGAAAGGTATAATCTTTGCGTGTGTGTGTGGGGGGGGGGGGGGTGTCATGGGCATGAAGTGTGTGTGGGAGGTGGAAACCAATTTGCCGTCTGACTTTGGCGGCGGTACAAAATTGAACCCTTCAAAATCGCTGGACAAAGAGGGGTGGGTAGGCATGAGTAAATGTTATGGGAAGAATAGTTGTGAGACAGATACATTTTTGAGGGAGGTGGACGTGATACATTTCGAAGGGGGTTGGTTGAAAAAAGGTTTTACCCATAACAGTCTTGCCTTGATTTGGTGATTTATTTGTTGCTGACTGAAGCTCAATTTGCCAACTGAAAAATTATAATTGGGGCCCCCCCCCCCCCCCCCCCCAAAGGGGCATGGAAGTGATTGAAAAATACTGGCTAATTTATGCAGCAGCAACGTATAATATGACTTTATCATGCGGGGTATTATTTTCAGTCACTGAGTTAATCTAAAACTAGAACTCTGATTCCATGCCCTCCTAGGCAAAATTTCGTAGAATTACACTGTCTCATGACCGGGTTGGTTGCAACCAACAGACTAATGATTTGATAATAACTGTAAACAGTTCCAATTCTATGGCACTATGGCTTTTTATCTTTGTTTACTTAATTCCCTAGAATATTTGGGCCTATGAAGTGCTATCCCAGGTGTGTGTGTGGGGGGGGGGGGCGGGGGTGGGGGTGAATTAGCGAATGCATAGACGATTTCTTCATCCATCCTACACATAAAACAAATGAATTGTTCTTATAGACAAGCTGATATACTCATACTGACCACATTTTCTTCTAGTTGTAATGTGATCATATTTACTTGTGGTAAAACTGACAAGGAAAGTCAGGCCAACTTATCTCAACATGTGTCAAACTTATGTTTTCTTCATGTGTGGTGCAACCCTTCCCACACACTGTACCATGTGTACATACACAAGGCTTTGCTACACCGTAGTCTACGGTGTCATGACATTTAACCCCCTCTACGGTAGAGGGGGTTAAATGTCATGATATGATGAATATTTTAGTTTATTGGTTCAGTTGTATAGGCGCAGTGCAACAAAAAAAACAAAGAAAAAAAAAACACTTTTTGTAAATAGCAACCAGCCCACTCTCTCCTAGGCGTGTTAAAATTAAGACTGCTAACCAATACGATCTATGTAGAATGAAAATGCAAAAATAAAATTAATTGCCTCACTGGTTTGAATGCGTTAGTAACAAAAATACTGCAACAAGCACTTTTATAAAATATTAGATACAATTTTCATCTTTAAATATTATGATAAAAGCTTCCCACTCTCTAATATTGACCATTAATTCAAAATAGTTCATAACACATGTATTGTCATGCTGTGATTGTAATTATTCCCTTGCCATTGATAGTGCAAAAACTCATTTATATTGTTGTGTTTTTTTAATTACCCATTTGATAATATCTTGACTTATTATACCATTTTAAACCCTGATGTCATATTTTAAGTTTTGAATACTTATATTTTTAAATAGGCTAAGACAATTTTCCCTAATAAATTAAATATAAAAAATAATTAGGTGAACATTTTGTTTTCAGGGAAAGGTTGCATTTCAAAAATTACCCCAAAGTACACTTTCCCCGAATTGCATGATTTTTGTCTGAGAGCTGTTTTTTGTCTGAGAGTTGGTTAAAACCCTTTAATTTATCCCAGTTTATAGCACCCTGAAGGAGCCTGAATTTCAATAGCCTATTTCCATTATTTTCTTGAAATCAATTGTATTCAAGAAAACACATCGTGTTATGCAAGATACTTTAAACTTCATGGCTGTCTTCAGATGACCTAGGGCTACCTTCCATGTAATATAAAAGCAAATCGCAGATAAGTTTGTATCGAGGGTTAAAGGCGAACTGCGCTTTACAGGTTTTTTCCTTCAAAATTTGGCCCAGAAAAAACATTGTTGAGAATTACCTGTTTTTTTGTTAGAGATCCGAAATAGATTACCAAAAACGTCATATCTGAATCTGAGTCATTGCCTTTCAAAATTGTATTTAGGCATATTTAATATTATTATTATTATTTATTTATTTTTAATCGGAGAGGGTTACAAAAGGGTTACACCTTGGTTTTTTTCTCTAAATTTGGTCCATTAATTACACTAATTGCCTGATTTTTACCGAAATAGATTGTTGATAACTTAATTTCTGAATCTGAGACATCTGTCTTTCCAACTTTATCTTAAAAAATAGTTTCCTTAAAATTATGAGTAAAATACCAATAATTGCTATCCCAGGGCTATACATCAATTCAAGTTAAAATAACAAGGCTTACCCCTTGGATTTTAAATTTTATTCTAATTTTAAAGCCAATCGGAGACAAGTTTGTTTCAAAGTTTTTACAACCCGTTCAAGTGGGAAAAGTGTTGAATCCGCCATTGTATCACTAGAACTGAGTATGTACCGGTAGCATGAAGAATTGAAAATGAGTTGAAAGACCTCAACTCAAAAAACACAAAACAAAACAAAAACAAAAACACAAAAACAAAACAAAAACTCAATGAGCGTTCTCGGTATTTTTTTCATCGTATCAAATGTTGATTAATTTAATTTCCTTACACACGTTTAGATGAAGCGGTGGTCTGATGAATTAGATGATTAACTGCCATGCAGGAATCGCGGTTCGAATCCCACCAACTATTTTCTTTTATTGTGTAATGCAATACAATTAAACTCTTCCATCGTATCAAATGATGACGAATCTCCTTACGTTGCAAACACTAAGATGAAGCGGTGGTATAATGGATAAGATGATTGACTTTCATACAAGCGATCATGGTTCGAATACCAGCAACTAATTTCTTTTATTGTGTAATGCTTTTCCATCGTATCAAATGATGACGAATCGCCTTACGTTGCAAACACTCAGGTGAAGCGGTGGTATAATGGATAAGACACTTGATTTCCATGCAAGCGATCACGGTTCGAATCCCACCAACTACTTTGTTTTATTGTGTAGTGCAATACGATTTAAACTCTTCCATCGTATCAAATGATGACGAATCTCCTTACGTTGCAAACACTCTGATGAAGCGGTGGTATAATGGATAAGACGGTTGACTTTCATACAAGCGATCCTGGTTCGAATCCCAGCAGCTATTTGTATTTTGTTGTGTTGTGCAATACAATTCAAACCCAGTAGGTTTAATTTAACCTGTCTAACACCAACATGGTCCAGATGGCGCAGCACGTTAGCCGGACCACTGGAAGTGTCAATCCCGGGGCTTCCAGAGCTGGGACGCACCGGTTCAAAGCCCTAGAACAGACCTAATTCAGGGACATGGCAGTTGCGGCAGCAGCAACGGTTTGGGGGCCGCCATGTCTCTCTCCTATTCGATAGTTGGTTACGGTGCGGGAAAGTAAAGGAGCAACCGGGGGTTTGCCGATTCCCCCAGAAGGGTGCTAAGGTGGTTATCACGCTGGGTTCGCCTAGAAGATTCAACTCTCCCCAATGCCTGGTCATCACTCTGACTAACTTTCTGCAAAAATTAGTTTTGAATAAAATATTTAAAAAACAATTTTTTAAATTAATTTTTAATTTATTTATTTTTTATTTATTGTTTTCTTTTAATGCCACTTTACGTTTGTTCCTTATTTACATACAGTTTTTCTCATAGCATTGTGTGGTCCAATTTGATATGTTTTCCAAAATAATTGTTTGCATTATTTTTTGAAAACAAAATATTACAAAAAGTACAAAGACAGATGTATCAGATTTAGACATTAAATTACCATAAATTTATTTAAGCTAGAAATAGGCAATTCTGAACAAAGCAATTTTTTACCAAATTTTGGAAAAAAAACTGGAAGGGGTAAGGAAGCCTTTGCAATTTTTAACCATTTCGGTTTTAAAAAATCAAGTGGAAAGAAAAATGTTTCAGATTCAGAAATGAAGTTATCGGCAATTTATTTAAACATAAATCAGGTAATTTTGTAATTTATGGGTCAAATTTAGAACAAAACTGCAAGGGGAAAGTCATTTTTTTACTCTCTCCGATTTCAAACAAAACTAATAAGTAGAAAGACAGGTGTCTCATATTCAGAAATTAAATTATCGGCAATTTATTTCGGCTAAAATCAGGGAATTCTGAAAAAAAGGCGTTTTTTCGCAAAATTTTGACCAAAACTGCAAGGGGTAAGTAGGCTAAGCCTTTGTAATTTTTTTACCATTTCGTATTTTTTAAAAATATAGTGGAAAGAAAAATGTTTCAGATTCAGAAATTAAGTTATCGGCAATTTATTTCGGCAAAAATCATGCAATTCTTAACAAAGCAATTTGTTAACCTTCCAAAAAGGTCTCCGATTGGCTTTTAAATTAAAAAAATACCCTCTCCGATTTTTTTAAAGTGAAAATTCAGTTATCGGCAAATTATTTTGACAAAACTGCAAAGGGCAAGCCTTGCACTTTTGTAACCCTCTCCGTTGACAAAAAAAATAATAAAATAAAATAAAAAGAACAAAACAGGAAGACAAATGACTCAGAAGTGAATTTTTTTGGCAATCTATTTTGACTCTCTGACTAAAATCGGGCAATTCTGAACAAAGGTTTTTTTAAACAAAATTTTGAACAAAACTACAAAGGGTAAGCCCATGTCACTTTTTTACTTTCTCCAATTTAAAACAAAAGTTATAAGTAGAAAGACAGGTGTCTCATATTCAGAAATTAAATTATCGGCAATTTATTTCGGCTAAAATCAGGGAATTCTGAAAAAAAGGCGTTTTTTCGCAAAATTTTGACCAAAACTGCAAGGGGTAAGTAGGCTAAGCCTTTGTAATTTTTTTACCATTTCGTATTTTTTAAAAATATAGTGGAAAGAAAAATGTTTCAGATTCAGAAATTAAGTTATCGGCAATTTATTTCGGCAAAAATCATGCAATTCTTAACAAAGCAATTTGTTAACCTTCCAAAAAGGTCTCCGATTGGCTTTTAAATTAAAAAAATACCCTCTCCGATTTTTTTAAAGTGAAAATTCAGTTATCGGCAATTATTTTGACAAAACTGCAAAGGGCAAGCCTTGCACTTTTGTAACCCTCTCCGTTGACAAAAAAAATAATAAAATAAAATAAAAAGAACAAAACAGGAAGACAAATGACTCAGAAGTGAATTTTTTTGGCAATCTATTTTGACTCTCTGACTAAAATCGGGCAATTCTGAACAAAGGTTTTTTTAAACAAAATTTTGAACAAAACTACAAAGGGTAAGCCCATGTCACTTTTTTACTTTCTCCAATTTAAAACAAAAGTTATAAGTAGAAAGACAGGTTATCGGCAATTTATTTCAGCAATTATGAACAAATGTTTCCCTCCACCCAAATTTTGAAGACAACTGCAAGGGGTAAGCCTTTGTCATTTTTACCCTCTCCGATTAAAAAAACAAAGTGGAAAGACAGATGTCTCAGATTAATTTTAACCCTCTCTGATTAAAATAAAATAAATAAAAATAACAATTTGTTCTTTGAGAAAAATCAGGCATTTCTGAAGAAAATTATTTATTTAGTGATTTAAAAAAAAAATCAAAATGTTAAACAAAACTCTCTCTCCGATTAAAAAAATAATAAAATAAATAAATAAATTAACAGACAGATGTCTCAGATTTAGAAATTAAGTTACCAACAATTTATTTCAGCTAGAATTAGGCAATTCTGCACAAAGCAATTTTGTTACCAAATTTTCAACAACACTGCACTGCAATGCCTTTGTCATTTTTTACCATTTCGGTTTAAAAAAATAATAAGGTGGAAAGAAAAATGTTTCAGACTCAGAAATTAAGGTCGGCAATTTGTTCAGGCAAAATCATGCATTTCTGAACAAAGCAATTATTTTGCCAAATTTTGTCAAAAAACTACAAGAGGTAAGCCTTTGTCATTTGTTAACTCTCGAGGAAAAGTTGTCTCTGATTGGTTTTTAAATTAAAATAAAAAAATAAATAAAAATTTAAAAAGAATTTACCCTCTCTAATTTTTAGTGAAAATTAAGTTATCGGCAAATTATTTCGATAAAAATCTGGTAATTCTGTAATTTTAGAATAAAACTGCAAAAGGGTAAGACCTAATAACGGTCATCATAAAATAATTGTGAACTATAGTGCTATAAGTGCATAAAATTACCCTAACCCTAACCCTAACCCTGACCCTAATCTAAACACTAAATTACCCTAACTCTAACCCTAACTCTAACCCTGATCCTAACCCTAACCCTAACGCTAACCCTAACCATAACCATTACCCTAACCGTAACAATAACCCTAACCCTAACCCTAACACTAACTCTAACCATAACCATAACCCTAACGCTAACCCTAACCCTAACCCTGACCCTAATCTAAACACTAAATTACCCTAACTCTAACCCTAACTCTAACCCTGATCCTAACCCTAACCCTAACGCTAACCCTAAATATAACCATAACCCTAACTGTAACAATAACCCTAACCCTAAACCTAATCTAAACACTAAATTACCCTAACCCTAACCCTAATTCTAACCCTAACCCTAACAATAACCCTAACCCTAACGCTAACCTAACTCTTATCCTAACCCTAACCCTAACCCTAACAATAACCCTAACCCTAACCTAACTCTTATCCTAACCCTAACCCAAACTCTAACCCTAATCTAAACACTACCGCAGTGGTTCGCAAATCCCACATAGAAAAAAAAATAATCCCGCTTTTTTTAGTGAAATAAAAAAAATAATTTCTCCAACTGAATTTACATCATAACATTTTATTGTGTTTGCCGACTTAAAAATTTGCATGCTTTTTCGCTGTTTCCTCATGAAGCACACAATGTAATAAGCTGAAACTTTCATCAGTTGAAAGTTTGTTCATTCGTTTGTTTGTTCCATTGTCTCTTCATTCATTTACTTGTTTCTTTTTTGTCTGCTTGTTTATAATGACTTGTTTACTTTTGTATACTTATTCTTATCAAGAAAAAAATATGACAGAGACCAATCACATCCAGTGTGAAAGCTGCGATTTCCGTGAACGTGCACTCAGAATTGGCCGTCCATTATTCCAGCGGCAGCAGTTATTATGGTTAATCATGGTTTGACTTAAACAAAGTGGACAATAGCCAAGTTGAGGCACTTTACTGCAATGTCTACAATCTTTTATTATGTTTTAGGTGTTCGAGCCACAGCGCGAACACCTCTTGATATTGTTCGTTTTTTTAAAATCTTTTTTTACTTTTTCTTCTCCTTCTTTTCGGTGAATATCCAGAGCAAAAATCATAGTAGCAGAGTTCACAGAACATTAAAACTTCACACATAGTTAGACATTGTGTGAAGTGTCGTGGCCGAGCGGTCTAGCGCACCGAACTCAAGTTCTGGTGTTGCCAGCAGCAGGGTGTGGGTTCGAGCCCCGGTCGTGACACTTGTGTCCTTGAGCAAGGTACTTAACCATAATTGCTTCGTCCTTCGGATGGGACGTTAAGCCGTAGGTCCCGTGTACTAGATTAAGTAATGCACGTAAAAGAACCCAGAACACTTATCGTGGAAGAGTAGGGGTTTACCCCGGTATTTCTGGTTCACATAGCAAGCGCCCTTGTTTACAGGTTTCCTCAGGCTTCCGAGCTACAGTGCTTAAGTGTGCTTTTGAGGCATCCTTGGTTTCATTACCAGAAATGTATAATAATAATAATAATAATAACATGTAGTTGTATCTTAAGTTGTGACGTCATAGTGAGGTCATCAGATATTGAATTACACTCAATCAAAGTTTAATATTTCAAAAAATTATATCTCATGAACCACATAAGATATTTTCACAATATTTACACCATGTTATAGATCTTGAATTATGTGATTTTTCGTACACAGATGTGACCTCAATCTGACCTTACTTCCTGTCCAAACCGGAAGTCAAAGTTTAATATTAAACAAAATCATATCTCAACAACTACAAGAGGTAAATTGACATTTTTTGCACCATTGTATAGATTGTTAATTGTCGAAAAATATTTACACAAAGGTGACCCCAATTTGACCTTACTTCCTGTCCAAACCGGAAGTCAAAGTTTAATATTTAAAAAAATCATATCTCAACAACCACAAGAGGTAAATTCACAGTTTTTGTACCATTGTACAGATTGTTAATGGTCGAAAATATTTACAAAAACATGACCCCAATTTGACCTTTACTTCCTGTCCAAACCGGAAGTCAGAGTTTAATATTTAAAAATAATAAATCATATCTCAACAACCGCAAGAGGTAAATTCACAGTTTTTGCACCTTTGCACAGATTGCTAATTGTCAAAAATATTGACAAAAACATAACCCCAATTTGACCTTTACTTCCTGTCCAAACCGGAAGTCAAAGTTTAATATTAGAAATATCATATCTCAACAACCACAAGGGGTAAATTCACAATCTTTCCACCATTGTATAAATTGTTAATAATTGTCGAAAAATATTTACACAAAGGTGACCCCAATTTGACCTTACTTCCTGTCCCAACCGGAAGTCAAAGTTTAATATTAATAACATTCATACCTGAACAACCACAAGGGGTAAATTCACAATCTTTCCACCATTGTATAGATTGTTAATTGTCGAAAAATATTTACACAAATGTGACCCCAATTTAACCTTACTTCCTGTCCAAACCGGAAGTCAAAGTTTAATATTTAAAAAAATCATATCTCAACAACCACAAGAGGTAAATTCACAGTTTTTGCACCAATGTACAGATTGTTAATTTGTTAAAATATTTACAAAAACATGACCCCAATTTGACCTTTACTTCCTTTCCAAACCGGAAGTCAAAGTTTAATATGAAAAAAATCATATCTCAACAACCACAAGGGGTAAATTCACAATCTTTCCACCATTGTATAGATTGTTAATTGTCGAAAAATATTTACACAAAGGTGACCCCATTTGACCTTACTTCCTGTCCAAACCGGAAGTCATAGGTTAATATTTAAAAAAATCATATCTCAACAACCCCAAGAGGTAAATTCACAGTTTTTGCATGTACAAACTGTTAATTGTCAAAACTATTTACAAAAAGTGACCCTAATTTGACCTTTACTTTGTCCAAACCGGAAGTCAAAGTTTAATATTAAAACATATTTTCAAAATCGTACATTATTAGCGAGGACGAAGGTTTCGTCAAATTCACAATTCGTATCTGGAACTACACGAAAACGGGTTGTAAAACTCGCCAAAAGAAATCAATGCCTTCTCTCAAAGAATTTCGGTACCAAATTGACCCTTATGTAGCAGAACAGTTGTTTTTCACATTTGAACTGTTTTTTCAAGAATAAATAATGTGATTAAGTTCAAATCATTGAAATGGACTTCAAACAAATCACCGTTGGTAACCACATCATATTTTACAGGGTATTCTTTAATATGAAAAATGATAATGCAAAGTTTCTTTAAAAAACATTCTGACGTCATCAACACTGCCCTGACAAAACTCGAACACCTATGTGTTTGTAATATCACAAACACTTCCATCTAGTTTTTAGGGGTTCGAGGCACAGCGCGAACACCTCTTGATATTGTTCGTTTTTTTTTTTTTTTTACTTTTTCTTCTCCTTCTTTTCAGTGAATATCCAGAGCAAAAATCATAGTTGCAGAGTTCACAGAACATTAAAACTTCACACATAGTTAGACCTTAACATGTAGTTGTATCTTAAGTTGTGACGTCATAGTGAGGTCATCAGATATCGAATTACACTCAATCAAAGTTTAATATTTCAAAAAGATTATATCTCATGAACCACATAAGATATTTTCACAATATTTACACCATGTTATAGATCTTGAATTATGTGATTTTTCGTACACAGATGTGACCTCAATCTGACCTTACTTCCTGTCCAAACCGGAAGTCAAAGTTTAATATTAAACAAAATCATATCTCAACAACTACAAGAGGTAAATTGACATTTTTTGCACCATTGTATAGATTGTTAATTGTCGAAAAAAAATTACACAAAGGTGACCCCAATTTGACCTTACTTCCTATCCAAACCGGAAGTCAAAGTTTATTATTTAAAAAAATCATATCTCAACAACTACAAAAGGTAAATTGAAATTTTTTCACCATTGTATAGATTGTTAATTGTCGAAAAAAATTACACAAAGGTGACCCCAAGTTGACCTTACTTCCTGTCCAAACCGGAAGTCAAAGTTTAATATTTAAAAAAATCATATCTCAACAACTACAACAGGTAAATTTCACAGTTTTTTGTACCATTGTACAGATTGTTAATTGTCGAAAATATTTACAAAACATGACCCTAATTTGACCTTTACTCCTGTCCAAACCGGAAGTCAAAGTTTAATATTTAAAACAAATCATATCTCAACAACTGCAAGAGGTAAATTCACAGTTTTTGCACCTTTGCACAGATTGCTAATTGTCAAAAATATTGACAAAAACATAACCCCAATTTGACCTTTACTTCCTGTCCAAACCGGAAGTCAAAGTTTAATATTAGAAATATCATATCTCAACAACCACAAGGGGTAAATTCACAATCTTTCCACCATTGTATAAATTGTTAATAATTGTCGAAAAATATTTACACAAAGGTGACCCCAATTTGACCTTACTTCCTGTCCCAACCGGAAGTCAAAGTTTAATATTAATAACATTCATACCTGAACAACCACAAGGGGTAAATTCACAATCTTTCCACCATTGTATAGATTGTTAATTGTCGAAAAATATTTACACAAAGGTGACCCCAATTTGACCTTACTTCCTGTCCAAACCGGAAGTCAAAGTTTAATATTGAAAAAAATCATATCTCAACAACCACAAGAGGTAAATTCACAGTTTTTGCACCAATGTACAGATTGTTAATTTTTTAAAATATTTACAAAAACATGACCCCAATTTGACCTTTACTTCCTTTCCAAACCGGAAGTCAAAGTTTAATATGAAAAAAATCATATCTCAACAACCACAAGGGGTAAATTCACAATCTTTCCACCATTGTATAGATTGTTAATTGTCGAAAAATATTTACACAAAGGTGACCCCAATTTGACCTTACTTCCTGTCCAAACCGGAAGTCAAAGGTTAATATTTAAAAAAATCATATCTCAACAACCACAAGAGGTAAATTCACAGTTTTTGCACTGTTGTACAAACTGTTAATTGTCAAAAATATTTACAAAAAAGTGACCCCAATTTGACCTTTACTTCTTGTCCAAACCGGAAGTCAAAGTTTAATATTAAAACATATTTTCAAAATCGTACATTATTAGCGAGGACGAAGGTTTCGTCAAATTCACAATTCGTATCTGGAACTACACGAAAACGGGTTGTAAAAACTCGCCAAAGAAATCAATGCCTTCTCTCAAAGAATTTCGGTACCAAAATTGACCCTTATGTAGCAGAACAGTTGTTTTTCACATTTGAACTGTTTTTTCAAGAATAAATAATGTGATTAAGTTCAAATCATTGAAATGGACTTCAAACAAATCACCGTTGGTAACCACATCATATTTTACAGGGTATTCTTTAATATGAAAAATGATAATGCAAAGTTTCTTTAAAAAACATTCTGACGTCATCAACACTGCCCTGACAAAACTCGAACACCTATGTGTTTGTAATATCACAAACACTTCCATCTAGTTTTTAGGGGTTCGAGGCACAGCGCGAACACCTCTTGATATTGTTCGTTTTTTTTTTTTTTTTACTTTTTCTTCTCCTTCTTTTCAGTGAATATCCAGAGCAAAAATCATAGTTGCAGAGTTCACAGAACATTAAAACTTCACACATAGTTAGACCTTAACATGTAGTTGTATCTTAAGTTGTGACGTCATAGTGAGGTCATCAGATATCGAATTACACTCAATCAAAGTTTAATATTTCAAAAAATTATCTCATGAACCACATAAGATATTTTCACAATATTTACACCATGTTATAGATCTTGAATTATGTGATTTTTCGTACACAGATGTGACCTCAATCTGACCTTACTTCCTGTCCAAACCGGAAGTCAAAGTTTAATATTAAACAAAATCATATCTCAACAACTACAAGAGGTAAATTGACATTTTTTGCACCATTGTATAGATTGTTAATTGTCGAAAAATATTTACACAAAGGTGACCCCAATTTGACCTTACTTCCTATCCAAACCGGAAGTCAAAGTTTATTATTTAAAAAAATCATATCTCAACAACTACAAAAGGTAAATTGACATTTTTTGCACCATTGTATAGATTGTTAATTGTCGAAAAAAATTACACAAAGGTGACCCCAAGTTGACCTTACTTCCTGTCCAAACCGGAAGTCAAAGTTTAATATTTAAAAAAATCATATCTCAACAACCACAAGAGGTAAATTCACAGTTTTTGTACCATTGTACAGATTGTTAATTGTCGAAAATATTTACAAAAACATGACCCCAATTTGACCTTTACTTCCTGTCCAAACCGGAAGTCAAAGTTTAATATTTAAAAACAAATCATATCTCAACAACCGCAAGAGGTAAATTCACAGTTTTTGCACCTTTGCACAGATTGCTAATTGTCAAAAATATTGACAAAAACATGACCCCAATTTGACCTTTACTTCCTGTCCAAACCGGAAGTCAAAGTTTAATATTAGAAATATCATATCTCAACAACCACAAGGGGTAAATTCACAATCTTTCCACCATTGTATAAATTGTTAATAATTGTCGAAAAATATTTACACAAAGGTGACCCCAATTTGACCTTACTTCCTGTCCAAACCGGAAGTCAAAGTTTAATATTAATAAAATTCATACCTCAACAACCACAAGGGGTAAATTCACAATCTTTCCACCATTGTATAGATTGTTAATTGTCGAAAAATATTTACACCAAGGTGACCCCTATTTGACCTTACTTCCTGTCCAAACCGGAAGTCAAAGTTTAATATTGAAAAAATCATATCTCAACAACCACAAGAGTTAAATTCACAGTTTTTGCACCAATGTACAGATTGTTAATTTTTTTAAATATTTACAAAAACATGACCCCAATTTGACCTTTACTTCCTTTCCAAACCGGAAGTCAAAGTTTAATATGAAAACAATCATATCTCAACAACCACAAGGGGTAAATTCACAATCTTTCCACCATTGTATAGATTGTTAATTGTCGAAAAATATTTACACAAAGGTGACCCCAATTTGACCTTACTTCCTGTCCAAACCGGAAGTCAAACGTTAATATTTAAAAAAAATCATATCTCAACAACCACAAGAGGTAAATTCACAGTTTTTGCACTGTTGTACAAACTGTTAATTGTCAAAAATATTTACAAAAAAAGTGACCCCAATTTGACCTTTACTTCTTGTCCAAACCGGAAGTCAAAGTTTAATATTAAAACATATTTTCAAAATCGTACATTATTAGCGAGGACGAAGGTTTCGTCAAATTCACAATTCGTATCTGGAACTACACGAAAACGGGTTGTAAAAACTCGCCAAAGAAATAAATGCCTTCTCTCAAAGAATTTCGGTATCAAAATTGACCCTTATGTAGCAGAACAGTTGTTTTTCACATTTGAACTGTTTTTTCAAGAATAAATAATGTGATTAAGTTCAAATCATTGAAATGGACTTCAAACAAATCATCGTTGGTAACCACATCATATTTTACAGGGTATTCTTCAATATGAAAAATAATAATGCAAAGTTTCTTTAAAAAACATTCTGACGTCATCAACACTGCCCTGACAAAACTCGAACACCTATGTGTTTGTAATATCACAAACACTTCCATCTAGTTTTTAGGGGTTCGAGGCACAGCGCGAACACCTCTTGATATTGTTCGTTTTTTTTTTTTTTTACTTTTTCTTCTCCTTCTTTTCGGTGAATATCCAGAGCAAAAATCATAGTTGCAGAGTTCACAGAACATTAAAACTTCACACATAGTTAGACCTTAACATGTAGTTGTATCTTAAGTTGTGACGTCATAGTGAGGTCATCAGATATCGAATTACACTCAATCAAAGTTTAATATTTCAAAAAATTATATCTCATGAACCACATAAGATATTTTCACAATATTTACACCATGTTATAGATCTTGAATTATATGATTTTTCGTACACAGACGTGACCCCAATCTGACCTTACTTCCTGTCCAAACCGGAAGTCAAAGTTTAATATTTAAAAAAATCATATCTCAACAACTACAAGAGGTAAATTAACATTTTTTGCACCATTGTATAGATTGTTAATTGTCGACAAAAAATTTCACAAAGGTGACCCCAATTTGACCTTACTTCCTATCCAAACCGGAAGTCAAAGTTTATTATTTAAAAAAATCATATCTCAACAACCACAAGAGGTGAATTCACAGTTTTTGCACCATTGTACAGATTGTTAATTGTCAAAAGAAATTACACAAAGGTAACCCCAATTTGACCTTACTTCCTGTCCAAACCGGAAGTCAAAGTTTAATATTAAAAAAATCATATCTCAACAACTACAAGAGGTAAATTGACCTTTTCTGCACCATTGTATAGGTTGTTAATTGTCGAAAAAAAATTACACAAAGGTGACCCCAATTTGACCTTACTTCCTGTCCAAACCGGAAGTCAAAGTTTATTATTTTAAAAAGTCAGATCTCAACAACCACAAGAGGTAAATTCAGTTTTTGCACCATTGTACAGATCGTTAATTGGCGAAAATATTTGCAAAAACATGATCCCAATTTGACCTTTACTTCCTGTCCAAACCGGAAGTCAAAGTTTATTATTTAAAAAAATCATATCTCAACAACCACAAGAGGTAAATTCAGTTTTTGCACCATTGTACAGATTGTTAATTGTCAAAAATATTTACAAAAACATGATCCCAATTTGACCTTTACTTCCTGTCCAAACCGGAAGTCAAAGTTTAATATTTAAAATATCATATCTCAACAACCACAAGGGGTAAATTCACAATCTTTCCACCATTGTATAGATGTTAATAATTGTCGAAAAATATTTACACAAAAGTGACCCCAATTTGACCTTACTTCCTGTCCCAACCGGCAGTCAAAGTTTAATATTGAAAAAAATCATATCTCAACAACCACAAGAGGTAAACTCACAGTTTTTTGCACCAATGTACAGATTGTTAATTTTCAAAAATATTTACAAAAACATGACCCCAATTTGACCTTTACTTCCTGTCCAAACCGGAAGTCAAAGTTTAATATTAAAAAAATCATATCTCAACAACCACAAGGGGTAAATTCACAATCTTTCCACCATTGTTTAGATTGTTAATTGTCAATAAATATTTACACAAAGGTGACCCCAATTTGACCTTTACTTCCTGTCCAAACCGGTAGTCAAAGTTTAATATTAAAAAAATATTTTCAAAATCGTACATTATTAGCGAGGACGACGGTTTCATCAAAATCACAATTCGTATCTGGAACTACACGAACACGGGTTGTAAAAACTCGCCAAAGAAATAAATGCCTTCTCTCAAAGAATTTCGGTACCAAAATTGACCCTTATGTAGCAGAACAGTTGTTTTTCACATTTTAACTGTTTTTTCAAGAATAAATAATGTGATCAAGTTCAAATCATTGAAATGGACTTCAAACAAATCATCCTTGGTAACCACATCATATTTTACAGGGTACTCTTTAATATGAAAAAATATAATAATGCAAAGTTTCTTTAAAAAACATTCTGACGTCATCATCACTGCCCTGACAAAACTCGAACACCTATGTGTTTGTAATATCACAAACACTTCCATCTAGTTTAAAATTTGTATTTATTTATTTATTTATTTATTTATTGCCAACCAGTGAAATACATGATACATGTATACGCAGTTATTGGAACCAGACCAAATTTCCCATACAAAAAGTATGGTGGCTAAGAGGAGCCTTACAGATAGGTCAAACGTTCATACACTTATGTGAAAAAGACGTTTAAAACAAATGTCATGATATGAATGAATATTTAGTTTCTTGGTTCAGTTGTAGGCCTATAGGCGCCGTGCTAAAAAAAAAAAAAAAAACTTGTTGAAAATACCAACCAGCCCGCTCTCTCCTATGAGTGTTTACATAAAGAATTAGCTGTTACAAACTGATAACCAATACGATCTATGTAGAATGAAAATGCTGTGATTCTCATGCTGTGATTGTAATTATCCCATTGCCATTGATAGTGCAAAACTCATTTATATTGTTGTGTTTTTTAATTACTCATTTGATAATATCTTGACTTATTATACCATTTTTAGCCCCTGTAGTTATCAAATTACAATGTTTGTGTCATATTTCAAGTTTTGAATAAATATATTGTTAAATAGGCAATTTTCCCTAATAAATTAAATATAAAAATAATTAGGCGAACATTTTGTTTGCATGATTTTTGTCTGAGAGCTGTTAGAGACTTGGTTAAAAACCCTTTAATTTATCCCAGTCTACAGCACCCTAAAAGAGCCTGAATTTCAATAGCCTCTTTCAATTGTATTCAAGAAAACACATCGTGTTATGCAATTAAGATACTTTAAACTTTATGGCTGTCTTCAGATGACCTAGGGCTACCTTCCATGTAATATAAAAGCCAATCGCAGATAACTTTTTATCGAGGGTTAAAGGCGAACCGCGCTTTACAGGTTTTTTCCTTCAAAATTTGGCAAAGTAAAAATATTGTTGAGAATTACCTGTTTTTTGTTAGAGATCCAAAATAGATTACCAAAAACTTAATATCTGAATCTGAGTCATTGCCTTTCAAAATTTTATTTAGGCATATTTAATATTATTATTATTATTATTTATTTTTAATCGGAGAGTGTTACAAAAAGGTTACCCCTTGCTTTTTTCTAAATTTGGTCAATTAATTACACTAATTGCCTGATTTTTACCGAAATAGATTGTTGATAACTTAATTTCTGAACTTGAGACATCTGTCTTTCCAACTTTATGTTGAAAAGTAGTTTCCTTAAAAATATGAGTAAAATACCAAGAATTGCTATCCCAGGGCTATATATCAATTCAATTTAAAATAACAAGGCTTACCCATTGGATTTTTAATTTTACTCTAATTTTAAAGCCAATCGGAGACAAGTTTGTTTCAAAGTTTTTACAACCCGTTCAAATGAGAAAAGTGTTGAATCCGCCATTGTTGTATCACTAGAACTGAGTATGTACGGGTAGCATGAAGAATTGAAAATGAGTTGAAAAACCTATGAGCGTTCTCGGTATTTTTTTCATCGTATCAAATGCTGATGAATTTCATTTTCTTATACACATTAAGATGAAGTGGTGGTCTAATGAATAAGACGAGTGACATCCATGCAGCGATCCCGGTTCGAATCCCACCAACCATTTTCTTTTATTGTGTAATGTAATACAATTAAACTCTTCCATCGTATCAAATGATGACGAATCTCCTTATGTTGCAAACAATCAGATGAAGCGTTGGTATAATGGATAAGACGCTTGACTTCCATGCGATCCTGGTTCGAATCACAGCAACTATTTTTATTTTGTTGTGTAGTGCAATACAATTCAAACCCTTTATTTAAGTAGGTTTAATTTAACATTATCTAATACCAACATGGTCCAGATGGCGCAGCACGTTGGCCGGACCACTGGAAGTGTCAATCGCGGGGCTTCCAGAGCTGGGACGCATCGGTTCGAAGCCCTAGAACAGACCTAATTCAGGGACATGGCAGCTGCGGCAGCAGCAATGATTTGGGGGCCGCCATGTCTCTCCCCTATTCGATAGTTGGTTACAGTGCGGGAAAGAAAAGGAGGGACCGGGGGTCTGCCGATTCCCCCAGAAGGGTGCTAAGGTGGTTATCACGCTGGGTTCGCCTAGAAGATTCAACTCTCCCCAATGCCTGGTCATCACTCTCACTAACTTTCTGCAAAAATAAGTTTTGAATAAAATAATATTTGTTTTAATTTTTATTATTTTTGTATTTATTATTTTTGTATTTATTGTTTTCTTTTAATATCATTATTTTGTCCCTCATTTACATACATTTTTTTTATAGCATTGTGTGGTCCAATTTGATATATTTTCCAAAATAATTGTTTGCATTTTTGGATTTGTATTATTTTTTGAAAACAAAATATTACAAAAAGTACAAAGACAGATGTATCAGTTTAAGACATCAATTACCATCAATTTATTTAAGCTAGAAATTGGCAATTCTGAACAAAGCAATTTTGTAACCAAATTTTGAAGAAAAAACTGTAAAGGGTAAGCCTTTGTTATTTTTACCATTTCGGTTTAAAAAATGTTTCAGATTCAGACATTAATTTATCGGCAATGTATTTCGACAAAAATCAGGTAATTCTGTAATTTATGGGTCAAATTTAGAACAAAAATGCAAGGGGAAAGCCCATGTCATTTTTTACTCTCTCTGATTTCAAACAAAAATAATAAGTAGAAAGACAGATGTCTCAGATTCAGAAATTAAATTATCGGCTAAAATCAGGGAATTCTGAACAAACGTTTTTCCCCAAATTTTGAACAAAACTGCAAGGAGTAATCCTTTGTCATTTGTTACCCTCTCTGATTTAAAAAAAATAAATAAAAAAAATAAATAAACAGAAAGACAGATGTCTCAGATTCAGAAATTAAATTACCGACAATTTATTTCAGCTAGAATTAGGCAATTCTGCACAAAGCAATTTTGTTACCAAATTTTCAACAACACTGCAAGGGGTAAGCCTTTGTCATTTTATACCATTTCGCTTAAAAAAAAAGTGGAAAGAAAAATCTTTCAGATTATCGGCAATTTATTTCGGCAAAAACCATGCAATACTGAACAAAGCAATTGTTTTGCCAAATTTTGTCAAAAAACTACAAGGGGTAAGCCTTGCCATTTGTTAACTCTCGAGGAAAAGTTTTCTCTGATTTTAAAATTAAAAAAATAAAAAAAATTAAAAAGAATTTACCCGATTTTTAAGTGAAAATTATTTCGATAAAAATCAGGTAATTCTATAATTTATGGGCCAATTTTAGAACAAAACTGCAAAAGGGAAGCCTTGCACTTGTGTAACCCTCTCCGATTTAATAAATAAATAAATACAAATAACAAATTAGTAGCACAAATGACTCAGATGACTCAGAAATGAAGTTTTTGGCAATCTATTTTGGCTCTCTGACATAAATCAGGCAATTTTTTTAATACAAAATTTTGAACAAAACTGCAAAGGGTAGGCCTAAGCCTTGTCATTATTTATTTAGCTAAACTGCCAACATTATCAATGTTGTACCTTCATTTAAGATTAATCTACAGTTCCCTAAACTAAGCAATACATCATCAAAGAATTACATATAAAACAAAAAAAGCCTTTAAATCCATGTTAAACGTTCACTCCTACCATCATTAGTAAACTCTTGTAAAAACAAAGCAATGCAATAAAAAACAAGCTCAGCCGTTATCATTATGTTTTATATTCAATTTGATCATTTCATTTATGGTTCACCTTGAAAATGTTACATAATTCATAAAGAAATCCTCCATAACTCATGCCACTATATAAAATAACAAGATTATTATTCATCATACAAACATTGACACCATTAACAAAATCTAATAGCGGTCATCATGAAATACTTGTGAAATATAGTGCTATAGGTGCACAAAATTACCCTAACCCTAGCCCTAACAATAACCCTAACCCTAGCCCTAACCCTAACAATAACCCTAACCCTAGCCCTAACCCTAACAATAACCCTAGCCCTAACCCTAATCTAAACACTAGCGCAATGGTTCGCAAATCCCACAGAAACAAAAATAAACCCGCTAAAAACAATTTTAGATAAGGACCTCGTGGGAGATATGGACGGGAATCTCAGTAGTTAAGTGAAATTAAGAAGATCATTTTTATCAGTTGAAAGTTTGTTCTTTCGTTTGTTTGTTCCATTGTCTGTTCATTCATTTGCTTGTTTCTTTTTTTGTATTCTTATCAAGAAAAAAATATGACAGAGACCAACCACATCCAGTGTGAAAGCTGCAAGTTGCGTGAACGTGCACTCAGCATTGGCCGTCCATTATTCCAGTGGCAGCAGTTATATGGTAAATCATGGTTTGACTTACACAAAGTGGACAATAGCCAAGTTGAGGCACTTTACTGCAATGTCTACAATGAATTCTGCAAAATGTGTACGAAGTGAGTTTTCCCAAAGTTGTGTGAACACTCTTAGGGGAAAAAATAAATTTAAAAAAATCTCCGGTTTCTGGTCATAGGTTGGCTTCACAATCAGTGCGGTGATCTGACGCGCTTTTAAAAAAAAGGTTAAATTAAAAAAAAAAAATTTTTAGGGGCCAACCAGTGAAATACATGATACAATACATTATTATTATTATTTCGCATTAGCACAGCATGAAAAGAAAGATCTTGTTTTCCTTTCTGCCGCTTACACCTCGAGTCAAGCTACGTCCCGTAGCCTTAGATCCCGAGTGTCTTTCGCAGAGTCCTTGCTGTCCCTACTCTAACAGATGTTCCTATCTCCATGAGATGTTTCTCCAACGCCTTTGGAATTGTGCCCAGTGCTCCCACTACCACAGGAATTACCTTCACCTTGACTTACCACAGCTTGCAGAGTTCTCTCGCTAAATCCTGATATTTCTGTACCTTTTCCTTCTCCTTCGAAGCTGCTCTACTATCACCTGGCACAGCTATATCAATAAGATGACACATCTTCTCATGCTTATCCAAGACAACAACATCCGGCCGTCTATGTTCTATAACGTGATCTGTCTGGATGTTGAAGTCCCAGAGAATCTTGACATGGTCCGTTTCTTCAACCTTTTCCGGCACATGGTCGTATATACCACTTCGATTGCACCTTGGCACCGTACTTCTTACACAGATCCCAATGGATCACCTTGGCCAACTTGTCGTGTCTGCCTTTGTACTCTGTCTGAGCATGCACTCTGCATTCGCTGACAATGTGAAATACAGTCTCCTCCACCGCATTGCACATTCTGCACATAGAAGAGACATCTGACTTCTCGATCCTTGCCTTCATCACATTCGTCAGTAGAGACTGGTCTTGCGCTGCAGTATTAAATCAGACCCTCAGTTTCTTTCTTTAGTTCTCCTCTCCTCAACCATTCCCAAGTCTTGCCACTTGCCACTTCTTCAGTACATCTCAGGAATCGCCTGTGAAGTGGTTTTTCCTGCCAATCTCGTGTTCTTTCTTGTCTTCTTTGACTCTTATACTCCTTTGGACCTAATTCGTCTGCCTTCATGTATTTCTGTGCAACCTTCAACAACTTTTCCCGAGTACTACTTACATGACACTGCAAGCTCCTTCTCTCGATGTTAACGCTGTCTGATACACTAAGTAATCCTCTTCCTCCCTCTGACCTCGGTAGATAGAGTCTGCTGACATTCGAACGTGGATGTAACATACCGTACATCGTCATCACTTTCCTCGTTTTCCTGTCAGCAACATCTAGATCTGCCTTGGTCCACTCGACAATTCATGCACTGTACCTCATCAGCGACGTGACACAGCCCAAGTGTTGATCGCCTTTATCATATTCCCTCCATTCAGCTTGGACTTCAAACACTTCTTCACTCGTCTTATATACTTATACTCTTTCTTAAGCCTCTCTTTTGATTCCTCGTGCAGTACGTGATCTGCTTCAAGCACTCAAGATACTTATAACTTTCTTCTTCACCCAACGCCCTCAATTGTGTGCCATCTGGGAAAGTAATTCCATCCGAGTGTACCCTTTTACCCCTCTTCATGGTCATCACAGCACATTATTTTCTCCAGACCAAACTTCATGCCGATGTCATCGCTGAAGATCCGTACAGTCTGCACCAAGGAATCAATCTCTTTCTCGTTCTTCGCAAACAACTTCAGGTCGTCCATGAAGAGCACATGATTAATCCTGCATCCATCCTTCGTCATCTCGTATCCAGCACTAACCTTCCGCAAAATCATCGTCAAAGGGAACAGCGCCAAAACAAACAAAAGTGGAGACAGAGAATCGCCCTGGAAAATACCTCGTCTGATGTTTACCTTACCAAGACATTCATCACCGGCCATCAAATTTGTTCTCCATGTCTTAATGCTCTCACCCAGAAGACATTTCACCGCCTCGGCTGCCCCTATCATATCCAAACATTCCATAATCCACGAGTGTGATACCATGTCGTATGCCTTCTTGTAATCTATCCATGCCATGGCCAGATTAGTTTTCCTGTTCCTACAGTCCTTTAGCACCGTCTTATCAATGATGAGTTGGTCTTTCGTTCCTCTTGACCGCTTCTTGCAACCTTTCTGCTCATCTGGAAATAACTGCTGATCTTCTATGTGACTATACAGATCTTCTGCAATGATACCGGTCAGAAGTTTATACATCACGGGTAGACATGTAATAGGTCGATAGTTACTTGCAACGTTACCCTTCTTAATGTCCTTCATGATGAGAACCGTTCTTGCTTCAGTCATCCACGTCGGAACGTTGCCACGCGCTAAGCATTCTTGCAGCTGCTGGGC
>CM055816.1:60896621-60919474 GCA_029582265.1 Zoroaster sp. YZ-2022
GAGCGGCACACTTCATGTAGGTAACAGACTTCTGGTACTGTGCCGTGGACAAGGTTAGTACACGAGTGGCACACTTCATGTAGGTAATGGACTTCTGGTACTGTGCAGTGGACTAGGTTAGTACACGAGCGGCACACTTCATGTAGGTAATAGACTTCTGGTACTATGCCATGGACTAAGTTAGTACACGAGCGGCACACTTCATGTAGGTAACAGACTTCTGGTACTGTGCCGTGGACAAGGTTAGTACACGAGTGGCACACTTCGTGTAGGTAATGGACTTCTGGTACTGTGCAGTGGACTAGGTTAGTACACGAGTGGCACACTTCATGTAGGTAATAAGGGCGCAACCACGTGTTGAAAGTGGGGGGGGTCGTGTTGCATAATTGTTATGTCATGAATGACATTACTAGGATCATGTATACATAAAATACCAAAATGTTCCAGAAGTTGGGGAGGTCCACATAAAAGTAGGGGGGTGTGACCCCCCGACCCCCCCCCCCCCCAGTGGTTGCGCCCTTGGTAGGTAATAAAATTCTGGTACTGTGTAGTGGACAAGGTTAGTACACGAGTGGCACACTTCATGTAGGTAATAGACTTCTGATATCATATAATTATCATTGCAGTACACAACATTACAAGCTTGACTTTACTGCAGTCACTGTGCAACCTACTAACAGTAGCAACAGCAGACGAGCAAATGTTGCCTTGAGGTTGGTTTCTTTTCTTTTCTTAGTTTTTGGTCACTCTGTGCAATTAACTAGTCTATAATTTCAAAGGTAGTTGTACTAAACAAAATGTTATTTTGTAGAGATTTAAAGGGGCAATATCATCATGATCAGAGGAAACTTTCAACAGGACATGGAATCGGTGTCCTACTTTTAAGATGAATTGGCTCATTTATGCAGCAACGGTTGTAAATGACCTCATCGTGTGAGCTATTATTTTTCAGTCACTGAGTTAATCTAAAACTAGCGCTCCAATCCAATGGCCTGTTGATTGTGACGATACTGTCCTTTTAAACATCTGTAACATTGTTTTATGCTACTGCACATGATTCATGATTTTTAAAAATCAAATTTAAACTTATTATAAACAGGTAAGGTTATAAAAGCTATACACCTGTTAATTCAAAATTCACCGAATGATATAAAGCTGATAATGGTTAATCTTCCCTAGAACTAAATTTGTCTGAGCTAAGTGCTGTGTCACTTTTACGAAAAGCAAAATATATTCCAGTTTATAGAATTTAGGAATGAGTATACTCTTTTCTAAATTGCACGTTAGAATGAAAACAAACAAATCTGAATGCATTTTCACTATGTTCTCGTTAGACGACACTTAATAAGCTAAAACTTCCATGGGTTGGTTGGTTGTTTAATGAATATTGTATTCAAAGAGAGTAAACATACTCGTGAAAGCTAAACTTGTAGCTATCCATAGTGAAGAGGATAAGTAAAACAAGGATCAGTATGCTCTGATCGTCTTCAGGAGAAACGTCGAGTTGTAACCTCCAGTTCTTTTCAGAACTAATTACTACTCAATTGAGAATTTCACATGGTGTCACCGCAATTAGTTTTACTCGTGAAAGCAGTTTTGACAAAATTACCAATGATTTGATTCCTAATTTCCCCCCACAAAGTTGGCCTGTTGTACGCTCATGTAACACTGTCAATACAACCTTTTTTGACGCTTTCTGGTTCGAAATCACGACGCGGCATTGCTCATGTTCCCACTACTTACGATCGTGGTCTTTAATTCGTTCCCTACACAACTTCCATGTAGGACTTGTAAAACTAGTTCATAATGTCAGTGTCCAATGTCGCTAAATTTCGATACATACATTTGTTCATGTATTTTTAAAAAATCAGCGTATTTGATAATCGACTATAAATTTTGTTTTAATATCGTCACCCCTAATTCTTGCATATAATTGTAATTATCATTGGTTTTATTATATTGAGCTTTCTATGAGGCCTGCCTATGATCACATATGTTCAGGTACACACACAAAAAAGAAAGAAAACAGTGTACTTCTTCATTTTCATTGCAGATCTAATGACCCATTTTATGCTACGAGCATCTACTTTGAAGCGAATGTTTTTACACAGGGTAAGAATATGAAGAAACGAACACCAATTCACGTCCGCCGTGTGTCTACTTCTTCCACCATCTTGAAAAACGAGTGGGAACGGGCCTTTTTCACCGAATGGCTATGGTATTGGCATGACAGTAAAACAGACACATGGGTAGTGTACTCCGAACAGGTACATGTATATATAAATCGATGTTTCACCTGTGTTTCACTGCCAATATCCAGAAATGTTTTCATTACAACATTGACAAAATAGTGCCAAAAACTACTTTATGACAGAACCCACACAATAAATTAATTTCAGTACATATTTAGTAAATATTATTTACTGTAAAACCATGCTTCTCCTGATTATTTTGTAAAATGTCTCATTGTACCGGTATTCCAGTAAAATAGCAAAAGTTTCCGAGCGATACTGTAGGGAAATTGGGACGCTTATAAGCACATATTTCAAATTCACTAGAAATTGTGAACATTTATTAAACAACTAGTTTACAATTTAAAAAGTGACATCCATCAGGTTTATTACAAAACAAAAATGTTTATCATCAAAATTGTTTTAGTGGGTCAAATGTCAATATAATTATATTGCGTCATCAGAAGTGTCCCAAATTCCCTACATGTGTAGGGAATTTGGGACACCCAGTACCTTAAAATAACACTGCTTTAGTACAATAACACCAATTTTATTTGTGTTTAGGGGTGGGGGATTTAGCTACTGGGTGCTACAGGGGAGGATGCAATAGCTAGAACTCCTAGAAGATTATTGTCCCAATTTCCCTACCGTCCCAATTTCCTTACAGTTACCCAATGCATTACCGGTATTTACTATTGTATAAATGACCATTTTTTTGGGGGGGGGGGCGAGGGGGGGGCAATAGCTGGGAGGTATGAATAGAAGAATTTTAATTATATCAATAAGAATAATAATAATGGACACTTATATTACACCGGTATCCGCCAAGTTTGACGCACATCGCTCTCTTTTTTTCCCCGTTTAATAACTGGATCTAGCAAATTTCAACACATCACTCCATTTCTTCAACAACGTCGATGAATCTTAAAAAAAAGACATAAAAGTGGGACTACTTGATTACTTTGCCTGTATGATTGAAAGTGGATGTATCATCCATACGATCCTGTTCATTACATTATTGTTTTTTTCCCAATGGTTTCCCAGGCACCGTACATTCTCAACTATACAATGGACATCAAATCAAATATTGACAGTAATACCATTGAACAGAAGTACTTTGAATTTCAACGAAAGAACGGCAATTCAGCCATCTATTTCACAGCTGGACGGCACATATTCAGACTTGACTTCACTACAATGCAACAGACCAACGAACGCAGCGGCGAGATTCAACCGGTCCGACGGAGACCCAAATTTGTTCCGAGTGAGGAATGGGAAATGGCATCAAGGTGAGACACATGTGTCGTGATTCGTGGGTCTTTCCGTTTGAGTCCATCTTAACCTAATTCTTAAATGTAAAATGTGTAGCTTTGCCTGGTGAAAATGGATAAATAACTCTTAGTTTCTCCTGAAGACGATCAGAGCATAATGATCGAAACATCGAGTTGTAACCAGTTCTCAGAACTAGTTACTACTCAAAAGAGAACTTGTTCACATGGTGTCACCGCAAACAGTCTTTACTGATATGATTCATAAATGTGTCAACATTCTGATTGGCCGAGAGAGATCAAGTCAGGGGCGGATCCAGAATTTGTTAAAGGGGAGGTTCCACATACATAGTTGGTTAAAAACAAAAATAAATAAAACTGTCAAATCTATGTATTTGGGACACATAAAACACCAATGAAGATCAGAGCATGAGTCGATCAGCGCGATGGGAAACAATAAAATACTTCTAATCTGATTGGTTAGGAATGCGTCAGCGAATAGCTGGCACAAAGATGCCCATATGTTGATGATGTTCCAATCTTGATTATGCTAATGGCGCCCCTACATGATTGTCTTGACCAGTCAGATTGTCTTAATTGTCGATAACTAGGCAGGAGTGAATGGATTGACCTTACCTTCGCCTTATTATTTTTTATAGTCATACCCCAGTGGTCTTTCCTGCAGTATAGAGTGCACGGACAAAAGTTTATTCCAGCCAAATATCTGAATATATATATATACCTATTTTTATATTATTCTATTTCAAAATTAGACTTTTGGAGGAGAAAAGGATTTAGTTATTTTCCCCAATTAACCTATAGGATCTTCGATTATTAAAAAAGAGCTCCGTTTGTTCACGTTCAGTAGTACGGGAGTGCAGCGGGCATTCTAATTGGGGCCGTATTCGAACACAGATTCCGATTTGGGATACGATATAATTCTGAGTGCGCGTACGTCGTGGGGGTCGAGGGGTCGTGGGTCGTCGTGGGGGTCGTGGGGGTCGAGGGGGTTTAAGAACAACCCGTTATTTCACCATTCAAAACCACAAAAGTGAATGGTTTCAAATGGTGGATCAACTTGTATGAAAAAGGTGCCAGAAGTAGGAGGGTTAAACAAGATAAATATTTAACACAAGATATATTACACAAACAACTTGTGTAAGTTTCAGCTTCTAAGTTGTGTTATTATAAGAAAATAGGAAAAATGTGAGATTTTGCATTCAAACTGCTGAGTATTTTACTTTTATTAAATGTGACATATTGAGTACAAATATCTCATTGAGAGTGCGACCATCTCATAGTGACAAAAATACTTCACTGAAATAAATACCACATTATGAAATTGCACTGTTAGGCAATTGTTTCTTATAGTGATTTGAGTTAATCACCTGTGTTTTACCAGCAGTTTCCAGAATTGTTTGTTTTCATTGGAACATTAATAATTTCCTGTAAAAAAGGAAAGCGATTACATCGAAATAAGATATTTCACAGTATAATTGTCAGAGTCTTGGTTTTACAGTAAGTGCCAACATTATTTTATTGATAGGACCCGCCATTAATAAATGTTGGTACATATTTATTGTAAAACCATCTCCTGAAGATGATCAGAGCATACTGATCTTAATCCTTCCTATGCCCAGGCTGAAATTTGGCCCAGTTAGCACCGCACCCACAGACAGTCACTTGAGTATTTTTGGTTGCATTGCCAATTGTTCACACATGTGTATTTTTGTGCTGGAGATAGTGGCAAAGTCAAACACACTTGTGTATGTCTTAAAGTTATATGCAGAGTCACACATAGCTGTGTATGTAACTGCATAAGTTACACTTGAGTGGTTTTGGTTTGACCTCCTACCATAGCCACATGTCCTTGCACTTATTTGAGTGCACTGCACAAAGTCAATGGGTTAGTAGAGACATAACAATTTTGAGTGTCTTTGATTGTTAAACCTATAGGAGGGTTAAAGGGTCTTAATGACTTTGGACTCGCGGACCAGAGTATTAGCAATGATTTGGAGATAGGGCGTCCAAATTTGTTATTCTTTGAAAAACAGGGTGTCCAAAACGGTAACTTACAATACTTCTGCATGTGTATTACAAATAAAACAGGATGTCCATTTAGCAAACATGGCGTCCAACAGACACCCAAAGGTAAGGCCAAACAAAATTTGTTGAGTTGCCCTCCAGTGACAATATTTGAAGGGGTCGGTCGGTCGCGTTTTTTTTTTTGGTTTTTTTTGAGGGAAATATAGATATTATTACTCAAACAAATAAGGGTCAATTTAAATACTAATACTTGCCAACTGCTGACCCGCAGTAGCATCTGCACATTTTGAGGGAAATATATTATTATTACTCAAACAAATAAGGGTCAATTTAAATACTAATACTGGCCAACTGCTGGCCCACAGTAGCATCTGCAGATTTTGAGGGAAATATAGTTATTATTACTCAAACAAATAAGGGTCAATGTAAATACAAATACTGGCCAACTGCTGACCCGCAGTAGCATCTGCAGATTTTGAGGGAAATATATTATTATTACTCAAACAAATAAGGGTCAATTTAAATACTAATACTGGCCAACTGCTAGCCCGCAGTAGCATCTGCAGATTTTGAGGGAAATATATTATTATTACTCAAACAAATAAGGGTCAATTTAAATACTAATACTGGCCAACTGCTGGCCCGCAGTAGCATCTGCAGATTTTGAGGGAAATATATTATTATTACTCAAACAAATAAGGGTCAATTTAAATACTAATACTGGCCAACTGCTGGCCCACAGTAGCATCTGCAGATTTTGAGGGAAATATAGTTATTATTACTCAAACAAATAAGGGTCAATTTAAATACTAATACTGGCCAACTGCTGGCCCGCAGTAGCATCTGCAGATTTTGAGGGAAATATATTATTATTACTCAAACAAATAAGGGTCAATTTAAATACTAATACTGGCCAACTGCTGGCCCGCAGTAGCATCTGCAGATTTTGAGGGAAATATATTATTATTACTCAAACAAATAAGGGTCAATTTAAATACTAATACTGGCCAACTGCTGGCCCGCAGTAGCATCTGCAGATTTTGAGGGAAATATATTATTATCACCATTCAGTTATAAAGTTATTTAAACAAACGCAGTTTTATGTTTCAGTCGACGGTTTCCAGTGGCAGATCCAGAAAAGTGAGGAAAACGAGGATATGTTTTTCCTGTTTTAGGACCTACTGGGGTACATTACAGGACAAAACAAACAAATACACAGTTTTATGTTTCAGGTCCACAGTTTTCAGTGGCAGATCCAGAAGAAATTGAGGATTTTTTGTCTTGTTTAGGCCCTATCTGTGGACAATACAGGAAACCAAAAACAAAAGTTTTATGTTTCAGTCCACGGTTTCCAGTGGATGATTCAGAGGCTCTGTCCACCCTCTCCACAAAAAGAGAGAGTGAAAAGAAGAATAAATGCTCACAAGTCGCAAATGCAGGGCTGGGAGCCAGAAGACGGCTGAATATTCCAACAGGCCATTAGTCCGATGGCCCATTATTTTGTCCAACAAAATTTAAATGCGTCAGAAATACAGACAAAAGTCAGACGTCCTATATTGCTCTGACAGCTCAATAATCCCACAGCCCACTTTTTCCACCAGCTGCTTGTTCTAACAGCTAATTACATTCCAATGTTTCAGCTAAGTGAAAAACATATATTGTTTCGACGTCCAGAAACGTATAAAAAAAGTTGTTCGCTGCTCATACTTTGCCATTTTGCACGGTTCGACAAGGAAAACCAACAAGTCATTTAATTTGTGTGACTATGTTTGAGCTTTAACGAACCAATATACATAAACGGTTTGAAAACACACCAGGTAAAAGAATTCGAAGCTTGCCTGCAAGGTCTGTTACATTTTCTGTTGGATTATCACTGATAAGAATCTACTCCCGCTGGGCCAGGGTTCTATAGGATGATTTGAAAAAGATAAATACCAACCCGAGTTGGGCTATCAGCAACTCAGATTGAACTCTAATATTTATGGCTAGTGAAACTTGTTTGTCTAGAAAGGCAGCCCATAGGTATGTGGCTTCACAATAGTGTTCCCAATAGTACCAGCATTTGTTTCCATGATTTTACAAGTCTCCCTTTACCTCAGTATTTTCTTGAAAGAAGAGAAGTAGCCACCATGCAAGGAAAGAAAGAATTAGCCTGTATTGTGTCCAAACCTCTCGTTTCTTGTTTGTGTGGATGTGGAACGTCTGTATAATTCCTCCAAAATTAAACATCCATGAGGTTCATTGAGCTTTGTCCTCTAGACCAAAGGGAGACCCAGGCCCGCTACCCATTTTTCAGGATTTTTTTTTTTACTTTTGTCAAATCACACCCCTGCAATTGACATATGTATAGCCATTAATGAATTATTAAACCGCACCCTAGGCTTGGGCCGTTTTCAATTTTTGGCTAGCCAGTTTACCGCTGGTACATGTAAGTGCTGTGATTTATGGATATCTTTATGAATGGCAAAAGGTCAATTGTTCACTTTGTGCCTTTTTTGTCTCTTTCCTTCTAAAGTGATATTGAAGTCATCAGTAAAGTTAACAAGTTGAGTATAAATCCAAAACAGTCGCTGGTTCCACCCAAGTCACCAGACCTCCCATCCGCTGAAAATGTTCAAGAGAAAAAAGTTTCAGTTACAAAGCCAGGCATCAAAGCGTCTCATGCTGTGGAGCCAAAGCCAGCTCTTCATGTAATGGTAGCGGACATGCCTAGCCTCATGGGGTGGAAGGTCAAGGAATCAGAAGAGAATCCAGCATGCCTTCCCAAGGAACCAGAGGCCTCGGTGTTCAAATTCAAGACTCCAGATGTTGTCAGGCCTAAAGTACTTAACGTCCCTTATTATCTCCAGGAAGAACCCAGGCTTCGTGAGATTTCCTCAGGGGAACCAGAGGAGAGAGGCTTCCGACGTCACAGGTCAGAGGTTCAGCCCCGCCGTAGTAGTTCGTTTGATGAGGTCCCTTCGTCTTCCCGTATCAGACATCCATCTGGTGACAGTCGCGCACATGCCGGTTACCAAGCAGAGTCCGTCTATATCTGCGTATATTTTCTCCGTGGCAAATGTATATTCAGTGATGACAAGTACAATCATAAGAGACACTGCAAGGAACCGTACCAGTGGCAGACAATGAACATACTGCAGGATATCGACTGGCTGGACCTTCCCATTTTGGACAATGGCGCAGTCGAGAAGTCGTTTTGTAACGTCAATAATTCTCTATTCAGCACCTCCAGGTACATAAATTACACCTACAGTACATGTGTCCTCAAGGGGTTAGAGGGAGGGGGAGTACAGAAAAATGTATTCGAGTACAAGTACGAGTACTCCAATTCTGTAGTTGTAGTTAAGTACTTTTTCATGAGTACGAGTACAGAAAAATGTACTCCAGTGCGAGTAAGAGTACTTCAACTCTGTAGTTATAGTCAAATACTTTATCGTGAGTAGGAATCCAGAAAAATGTACTCGAATACAAGTACGATTACTCAAACTCTGAAGCCAGTCATGGTTTACAGATCACTGGGTGGATTTATACCAGTAAACCGTGATTCTTCTTTTAATAGAAACGACATGTACACCTCTCAAGAGATTAAAACCATCCACTTTGAGACCAGTCCCATGACGCGAACGGAGAGCTATATCCATGTCCGCCGCATATCCACTCAATCCAGCATCACAAGGAGTAACTGGGAGAAAGCATTTTGCACCGAGTGGATATGGTATTGGCTCGACGAAAACGGCACATGGACAGTCTACTCGGAACAGGTGGGTAAAAGAGTCACCTTTTCTCCCCGGACCCCTCCACGACTTTCCTGCCCACATGCTAGACCATGCAAGCTCCTCGCCATGATTTCTGGGGGAGGGGGTCCCAAATTTTTCCCCAAAAGGGCACATTGCAGTGTTAGTTTTTCAACATTCAGAAATTTCACTAAAAGACTGATCCATTAAGCCCCACCCACCATAGTAACTGTCTATAGCAATGACACATGTGGGTACACATACGCCTAGCACCCCTCACATACATCAAGTCGCTGACCCGCCACCATGGGCGCGCACACAGCTGTACACTGATAAAGGTACTTGATGACAAAATTACCGAATTATTATCCAAAAGCTAACTTGATGTGAAGTTGGTAAATGTACAATCATCCTTAAAAATTATTGTCTAAAATGCTCCCATTTCAGAGAAAATACAACAAAATATGCACATGTTGGCTTCACATCCCTGGAAGCAAATACACCTGTGCAGAGGGGAGGGAGGGGGGAGGCGAGGAATCATGGCTGCGCTCAGAATAAGCTTACCTCACAACATCATGTAGTCTACATCAATAAACTCATCTCTTTGCTGTGCAGCTCCATGAGCAGTGATTGTTGGAATGGTGCCTTGTAAAATCAAATGATTGAATTAAGGGAATAAAAGTTTGTCGCACTGTCATTAACCTGCGCTAAAGACCAAGCATCGATTTCATTTTCAAAATGTAAAAAAATTGAAATTTTTGTTGAATAAAGCTGAATAGAAATGGACCAATTCACGTTTTGGGGACAAATGAAACACTTCCAAAGTACATGAGTCATGCGTGTGATGCTGACAATCTTTGTCACTCTGATTGGCATCGCACAAAACAGCTTGCGAGCAGCTGCCACATACGCGCTGCTATGATTTTGATAAGTCATGTCTTTACCATCCATTACTACACCTCACATGATTACATTTTGTCCAATCAGATTGTCTGTTTTGTTGTGAGCATTTATGAATGAGATCTACCATTATGAAAACATGTTTGTCAAGAGGTTGATCCAATTTTCGAGATGGGAAAGGGGAAACATCCAACTTCTGTTTTTTGTGGGATACACAATTCGGCAACTTTTCTTTCATATTTCCAAATTTCGTTTTTTTTTTCTTTTCAGAATGCCAAAGGCATAACGGCAGGCATTGACAGTGCCACTATTGAGCAGAAGTACCTAGACTTTGAAAGCAAGCGCGGTGAATCTGAAATCGATTTCACGGCAGGAGATCAGAAATACAAGCTTGACTTCACTACAATGCAGCAGACCAACGTACACTACCGCACGCACAGACCGGTCCGACGGAGACCCAAGTTTGTTAGAATGGACAAACGGAGAAATGAATCAAGGTGCGCAGGTGATGTTATGTTAATATTACTTGTTCCTTCAGAACTAACGGGGCTGCGAACTAGGTAGATGCCAGTGGGCTACAGTTACAGCAATAGTGTAGGCATAATCTTTTGGAAGACAATGAAAGACAATCTGACCTCAGCAGAGGTAAAATATTGAACACTTTCAAAATCGCTGGACTGTGAAAAATTGTTTCATGAGTTGGAGGGGAAAGGTAGGCATGATGCATTTCGTCCAAAAATTTAATCACCTCGGACACAAAAATACAAGCCTGCTTCAATGGTTTGATTTGGTGGTTTATTTGCTGACTGAGAAAAATTAGCTCTTTCAATTCTCAGGATTTTTCTTGATTTCAGGATTTATTTTACAAATCTCCCTTCGCCGCAAAGAAGAGAAGTAGCCACCAATGAAAGAAAGAAGTAGCCTGTATTGTGTCCAAATGTCTAGTGTCTTGTTTGTGGGGATTGTGGAGAGTCTGTACATCCTCTACAATAAAACATCCAGGAGGTTCAGGGGGGCTCTGTCCTCTAGACCAAAGGGAGACCCAGGCCCACTACCTATTTTCAGGATTTTTACTTTTGTCAAATAACACCCCTGGATATTACTAATCCTCCGTTCTCCGACGTCATCAAACAAATATGTTATCACCCAACAGGCAAATGTCTCAAGCTGAGAAGGCCGGTGTTGTTGTGCCGAAGACGTGGGACAAACCTACTAGTACCCAAACAGACATGAAACTGGTTACCATCACTGACTGCACCAGCCCAGAATTCATCAACACTGCCAACTTGTTTTGGGACACAATGGATGACAAGGCATCCATCGTCTCAATTCAAAGGATACAGAACCTGGAATTGTGGGAAGACTTCTCAAAGTATGTACAAAGTGTTACCTTTTTAATCAGTTCGCGTCGGAGGCCGTGTACAGTATACACGGAATTTTGTTTTTTCAACGGATCCAGGTGTCTATAAACATGCCACGAAACTCCCGGAATATTTGTGTATGCATGTGGTACCCAAAAAGGCGGTTAAAAAAAGGGATTTAAATTTTTTGCAATAATGAAAAAGGGTAGGGGGGAAAACAGAGGACCAGAGAATTTCGAATAAAAGCACGAGTCACAGGCAGAGAAGTGTGAGACGAGCGGACACACACGTTGAGGAGATCGGGGCGAACGATTACCAGCTTTTGGGGGGACCAGGAAAAGAGAATGTAGACGATCTTTAAAGAAACACAGCGTAACGAGGCCAGCTGCAGGTCAAAACGACCACCTGCGTACGACCAGACGGGAATGGGCACCACAACCGAACCAGGGGAAACCACGTCGACATGACGGCACACGAATTACCAGCGTCCCGGACCAGACGCCCCCAGCCGAGGTCCAACAGGCAACTGATGGCGGCGACTTTCAAATGAGGGCCAGCGTTCGAGCGAATCCGTGTTCTCACCCCCCAAGCTAAAAACCGGACTTCGATAGTTGTACGCGTGCACAGCATAGACAGTCACGAAAATTCTAGCCGACGCCGAATGATGGGATTGAAAACAAACGCCACGGTCACAACAAGTCAACAATAACAACAACAACAACAAAACCAAAACATGAACGGGAGAATAAAAAAAGGGGTCCCACACCAAATTTCCCGTACGTCAAGGGAAAGGGGTTTGCGCAGCACACAATAGCCCAAGATTCTCCCCGCGGCCGAGCCCGATCTGCCAGGGATGCCGACCAAAACTCCGGGGTTCCCACCAATGCGCCACCCGGGAATTTCCCTGGTCACGAGTCCGGTAAACCCATCCACGGCTCTACCGCGACAACCGGAGAAACAACGGTCAACGCAGCGCACAGCCTGAGCCTCCAGGCGACACGACCGACTCAACGAGAGATCCCGAAATCCCGACTTTCCTCGTGACATAACGGACGGAGCACCACGAGGATTGATGCAGATCAGACGAGTCCCGGAAAACAAAAAAGGACAACATGGATCGGGTGAGGAAAGTAGACAGTAAGACACAAGCCCCACCCCGGCCCGACCAACAAACGATGTGAACGGCCCAAAGCCCAGACGGACCCAGGATGGGGCTTCCGACGGACGCCCCGACAGGTTCCGGGGGCGCACCGACGCCGCCCACGCCAAACGGGTCGTCGTCAGCCGTCACGATCGCCTGTTTCGGCTGTTTCTCAGAGACCATATTTCATTTCATCGCGCACCGGAATCATAAACGCGCGGACCATCAAAAGCAAACCAGAGGACAAGACAACAATAACCTCCGAAATAGTCCACCCTTTTTATTTAATAACACAAAGACGTCAAGTCATAAAAAACCCCGTCGATAACCCCGCTCCCTCAAGCAACACACCGAGGAGCAATCAACGCGATAGGAAGCGTGCGATTAAGTGGGCACCAAAGAACTTACCCATCGAGTTCACCCTGAGGCACCCGCCCGGCCGATAGAACACCATTCTGATCCGCCGTTCAGCCCATGCCTCCGCCGGAGGATACGTTGGTCGTTACGGCCCAACGTCCAGCAACAACCGTCTTAGGGCCCCGGGCCGAACCTTGCCACCCGAAAACACTGCCCTAAGGGGTTTCAAGTACCCAAAATACACAGCTACAGGTGGTTATTTTCCCCAAAAAAAACCCCGTTAGATGTTTTTAAAACCACATGTTTAAACATGGACATCACAGCCTGGCCTTCACCCGTTCAGGGTTTGCCTGGGTTAAACCTGAACCCCAACCACCCCCGAGTTTCCGACCTGAGACTTTCCAGATAACGGAGAACGGCTTTCAAAGACGCACCCAGCGGTTCGTCATGCCCCGCTGTCACCCCTGCCGACGCCTAAACCCCAGCATCCTTCAGCCCACCGCTTCAATCCTCGAATCCCTCCTCTCACGACTGCCCTAATCATCCGGTTTGTTCGCGACCACCATTTGTCCCCCGCCCCAACGTTATTTCAGTCGCCCGCCCAGATTTGGAAGCCGCCTCGACTTGTCCGCCATCCCGAATGCAGGCAGCGACCATGTTAAATTTCAGCTATCCTGAAAAGCCCGGAAGAATGCTAATCCACAACCCCACCCCAAACCGCCGCCCAGCCGCCTGCCCACTTGCTGCTTTTGTCCATTTCCCCATTTCGTTCCTTCACGCTCATCGGCTCATTTTCGCTCATTTTGTTGCCATTGTTTTGGCTTTGGGTTGCAGTTGCATTTTTCCCATTTGCTCGTTTGCAAAACTATGTTAGCTATTTGTTATTTCGCTGCTCATTTGCTCTTTTCACCGAAACACAAACACGGCCGCAAAGGGTATCGCAGCGGCACGCAACGAGCAGCGAAATATAAAACAGCAGCAAACGAGCAGCAAAATGAGCAAATGAGCAGCAAATGAGCAAATGAGCAAATGAGCAGCAAAACGAGCAGCAAAACGAGCAAATGAGCAGCAAATGAGCAAAATGGAGCAGCAATATGAGCAATGATAAAATGAGCAGCAAATGAGCAGCGAAATGAGTAGTTATAGGCCCATATATAAACTATTTCTTCCGTTTCTTGTCAATCGAGATTACATCAGATGATTCAACATGAATGTTATTTTGCTGTTTAACAAACCCTCATGCTTGTCACCAGTGCGGCAAAAAGCTTTGGGCGATGACACCTACGGAGGCATGCAGAAACATGTATAATGAAGAGAAACTAAAATGGATGAAGTTGACGATGATTCTGAAAACGAAGCTATCCAATCTGACAATTCTGACGTCGATAATTCCGAACCCGATTTTAAAAAAGCGTAGATTTGAAGATTCAAATAGAAACTTGTGAAACTGAATCTACACAGGATGAAGACGAAGATTTCGATAAAGATGATTCAGAATCCAGATACGGAGGTGGTGGAATATGACGAATCATCTGAAGAGGATGCGTCTAGTTCTTAAATTGGAAGACAACGCCACTTTTCGAGACTGGTTGAAGAGGCTAAAGAGGCTACTGAAGAGATGTGGTGTGAAAATATGAAAAGTAATGTCAACGGGGGTATGAGGAAGATCAAGCCAAGGAAAAAGCCATAGGAAAACCCTTTTGGGCAGTCATGAATCTTTTCAACAAATACAAGGATTTTTTTGTCAAGTTACCTACATCTGAAAGATAATGGCACTCATCAGGATATTGCGGAAGATCTCAAGAAAAGTAAATAAAGGCATGGAAGTAAACAAAGCTCTGAACAGAGTAATGCCCTAACCCATACCAAATTTGACGGACTACCAACTAAATGAGGATGAAGAGAACGAGGAAGAGTGATGATGAAAGACCAGATGTTTCAGAAAACTATTGTAATTAAAAAAAAAAAAAAAAACATCTATAATAGTGGGTTTCTTTTTTGTAGGGAAAAACCCATAAAATAACCACCTCTGTTAGTCTTACAGTAATCCTTTATGGTTATTTTACACTATTACGTTACATCAAGGGCAGTGACAACTTTAAATTTCGAAGAAATGGGTGCTCTTGCATGGGTTCTAAACTTCTGGGTGACTTTTCATTCATCTTTAAATAGACAGTGTATTGTGAATCATAGGCCTGACATTCTAAAGCGGGCCGTTGTTTCATGTAAGATAGACAACCGTATTATGAGCCCTAATATCCGACTTCATTTTGGTTTCGTTGACAGTACACGCAACGAAATTCCAAGTTCCTGTGCAGTTCATTGAAGCGGAATATAATCGAAAACACTTCGTCCCATGTGCTCGGTATGAACGAGTGAGACAAAATCTATCGTGTTACATTTATTGCAAGGAGTGTAGACTCTCAATCCCTGTAAAATTCAGTGTGAGTTGACTATCTTTTAATTCTGTTATATTCCTTATAATTCACTTGACTATCTATTGATTACCCTAGTCCTATACATCCCTCATCATTTCCTCTCCCCAAAAATCACCATATATAACGTACCAAAATTGGACAAGCTAAGTCCAATAGATATTTGATTTACATTGTTTTTATATGAGGGATTCTTGTTTTAATGTGTATTTTCTTGGTAATTATTAATACTTTGAGTTATAATAATTTTGCAGTTTCTTTTTATATAGTGATTTACCTTATCGGTAATCCATTCATTGTTACGTGAATTTAAAAATAATAAAAAATAAAAAGTGAATAAAAAAAAAATACTACAATAAATCCCGTTATTCGGAGTTAGATATGTGTTTCTTTGTGTTTATAATTTTGTGTCATTTGTATGTTTGTTTTTTACAAACCTATAGGCCCCTGATGGATGCAGCGCGACATGAACACATATTTCCGTTCAATTACGCGAGTAATTTTAAATGAGAACTTTCTATAAATTAACAAAACAAAACAAAGCACAACGAACAAAAACCAGAATACATGTAAAATAGAAACCCTAGAAAATTTTGACAACTTGGGCTTGGGAAACACAACAACATGCTGGGTGCAGAATAGGCGCAATGCCAATTTCTTTTCACACACCTTCCATACTCATGAATAATTTCTGTCCTATCAAGATTTGACGTCCATCCTTTGATCATACCCATAATCCCTCGTGAATGAGTTTTGTCCCACCAAAGATTTCGACTCCTTTTGTTCAATAGATGTCCGGTCTACTACCACACCATTTTGGCGCGCTAATTTAAATTTCTTTGTTATGATTTTGTCCCATCAAGATTTCGGGCTTTTCTTTTGTTTGTCCTCAATCGTTGTTTTGCTGCTATGAGATTACTTCTTCCCATTTTTTCCAACGTCAAACACCGGTCAGGGTTTTTGCAGTGCTGTATTATCCATATTGTTCAAATTTCTTTTCTTTCCATTCTTTCACACTTGTACTTCCATACTCATAGAATAATTCTGTCCTATCAAGATTTGGCCTCCATCCTTTGATCATACCATAATCCCTCGTGAATAGTTTTGTCCTGCCAAGATTTTCAGTCCTTTTTTTATTTCAATAGATGTCTGGGCATTTTACTACAACCCTTTGGTGCGCCTTCTAATCATTCAGGGTTTATCAGGTGGTCCATTCTTTGTATTGGGATCAATATCATTATATAGCAACTCCCGTAGGGGGGGCCATCAGAACAAGCTCTACACTGACTGTTATTAGTTAACTGTATCTTCACCAGTATGACCATCATCTGTTTGTATTCTACCAGTACGTGCGAGAATTAGGGTTTATTGAAGCCGAGGATTAAATGCTGAACTTCAAGAGAGTAATGCTATTCCTTTCCTCACATTTAGGTTATTTCTCAGATGGAGCGCATTTGCATATGCTGTCAATGTTGATGAGGGAAACCTAGAGTACGCAAGGTTTTCTGGTGCAGAGTAACCCGTCAAAGTTCAAGTGGCAACCCGTGTAATGTCCAAGACCATCGAAAGTAACACACCATCAAATCAGGGGGGGGCCAAGGAGGGCCCCCGCCCAAATCTTTCCAAAGAGAATATTTTCATGTCTGTTGTAGCATGTTTGTTTCCTCAGTATCTCATCTTTACGCATAGTACACGCAGTCAATGGGCACAATAACATAAACACAATATAGTCCTTTTTTTAGGACTTTATTTTACATATTGTTTGATCTCTCCCGTTAATTATTTTTTTTATTTTATTTATTTATTTATTTATTTTATTTATTTATTTTATTTTATTTTTAATTTTATTTATTTATTGTTTGTTCTTGTTTTGTTATTTCAATCACCATCCCATTTCAACGTCAACCAACTGCTATAGAAAGTAGTAAAACGCTTTATCCCGCTGTTATGCATTTTGTCTCATCAAGATCCCTACTTTATACATTTACAAACCCTTCTTACGCTAATTTTAAACACGTTATGCATTTTTAGAGCATGAATGGCGGGTGGGATATACGGGTTGAAAGAAGAACAAAGACTAAGGGTCACTCAAAGCGCGGGAAAGTAATGTTCACCGAACAAAGAACTGCGCTCATGCGAATGTTCATTAGGGCACCGTACATTGTTCCATCGATACATATATAATTACATCCATAAATTAAACGCATCCAAGCGCCATCTTGACGTAGTAAAACCTCATTGTATTACGTCATACGTTACAGTAGCCCTCTAGTGATCCCCCTCTGTGATCTTAAGGTCATCCGGCGGTATACATTTTTCGTATCTCCCACACGCTTTAGCGCCTCATGGCTGTTCTCGTCATTATACTATCTACTTATGCAAATGAGGTCATCCGACGGTATACATTGTTCCTATCTCCACCACGCTTTGTCGCCTCATTATCCCTTCTCGTTATTATCCTATCTAATTATGCAAATGAGGTCATCCTACGGTATAAATTTTTCATATCTCCCCACGCTTTACTCGCCTCATTATCTTTTGCTCATTATTTTCTCATTTGCATATTTAAAAAAAGGTCATCCTACGGTATAAATTTTTCCTATCTCCACACACGCTTAAGCGCCTCATTATCTTCTCATTAGTATTCAATCGTTCAATCGTTCCCGCCCCTAAGGTCATCCCACGGTATAATTTTTCCTATCTCCACCACGCTTTAGCCACTCATTATCTTTGACCCCTTTATAATTTATTCATTTATTCATAATTTATGCAAATGAGGTCATCCTACGGTATAAATTGTTCCTATCTCCCACACGCTTTTTGACCTCATTATTATTCATTTATGCAAATTTATGCAAATTTATGCAAATTTAGAGGTCAAAGGTCATCTTACGGTATATCAGCCCGCTTAACTACTCACGCGTGTACGGTGACATGCTCGGAAGTGCCGGCCAACCCCGCTGTAGAAGCTTTCATTAACGTGTGTGTGGGAAAAAGAAACCCGCCACAGGGGCCCAGAAAAACTTTTTTATTCCCGACGCGAACTGGTTAAAGGGAAACCTTTGGTAATAACCTGAAAACAAACTATTATTTAAAATCTTTAGGTCCCCAAAAAGTCTCCAGTTTCTGGTCATAGGTCGGCTTAAAAATCGGTGAAGTGAAGCACTTTTTGGGGGGGGGGGGGAGATAATCTTTGTTTTCTTTTTTTTGCCAACCAGTGAAATACGTGATACATGTATATGCAGTTATTGGAACCAGACCAAATTTCCCATACACAAAGTATCGTGGCTAAGAGAGGACTCACAAACTGGGCAAACGTTTATACCCCTATGTGAAAAAAGTTCTTTAAAACACAGCACGGCAGAATTCCAATCAATCCAGCAATTTTGGCCGCAATTGAACAACGTTTCATAGCAAAAAAAAAAAAAAAAAAACTAAAAATGCCGACACGTGGGCCTGAGGTGACGAAACCAGAGACTTTCTTTTGCTGGTTGTAAGATTGTTATGGTACCAAACATCCTGAGAGGTTACTCCATCTGACATTCTCTCTTTTTCAAGAAAATGTGAATGTTAAATCTTCATGCAAACATAAAAATCTGAATGAATTTTCACTGTTTTCTCATTAGGGAGGAGGGCCACTGGTCATGGTACAGCCAAGCCTTTCAGAAACCTGGCCAGGCCCAGGCTATTTGGCCTCCTAATCTGTCTTTTGTGAGTCCTAATCCTGTAACAATACAGTACCTGCCAATCAACATAACCTGGGGCCGATTTCACAAAGCACTAAGACGCGTCTTATCTCGAGGTTTAGGGAAAGGTAACTTCGTCTTAATCATGACCGCGTCCCTACATGTGTTAGAACGATTTCTACAAAAAGATAAGACGGGTTTAACGGGTCCCTAACTACCGCTTGACAACGGGGGCCAGAACCCTTCTTAACTTAAGATCAATTGTAATGGGTCGTCTTGGCTGATGCATTTGTGTTATATTTGTACGTACGTTGCTGACCGCTTGATGCAATAATGGCGCTGCTACATGTTGGCCGACCACGAAGCCAGACGGGTGTTAAGAAGAGAACGACTCTTTCGTGACAGACGGAATCCGTTAGATAGTTTGAACGACGAGGAAATTGTCCGTATATACTGATTCACGGGGCAGGGGATAATACAACTGCCAGACAGGGTTGGTGAACAAATACAACATGAAACACGGGTAATTAGAATATAATAAACGGACGTTAGTAATTTATTTCTTTATTGTTCAAAACGACCCGTCAATTATTAATGTCATTAATAGCATAGGCCTCACCACCCGCAAGCGTTTTGTTTTAATTTTTGTTTACGCCACCATTAGTCAGTGTGTGTTGGATATATGTAAATATACTGTGCATAACCACGCTACAGATCCATATCCATCATTTGGTCATTTCCACGCAATTAGAGTTATGCAGACAACATTTCCCGCAAAAATCAGCAGAAAATGTTTTGGAGCCAAAAGTTGTACAACGTTAACTCGCCAATCAGTCATCTTGAATCGTGTTGAGCGCATGACGTCCCGACGGCCGTTTTCATTAGAGTAGTAAAATAAATATAAATTAAGCGCGTCGCATGAGCAAATTTAGCCTCGTTCAATAAATAGCTTACGGCTTTATTATATTTTCGATGCGTCTTGCTTAAAGACGCGTTTTTACAGTGAAATCGATCTTAGGATTAATCTTAGGTAAGATCGATCTTACAGCTGGGACTCTTCTTAAATCCTAGGATCGATCCTAAGATAAGAAGAGTTTTGTGAAATCGGCCCCTGGGCTTCTGGAGGGCCTAGCCCAGTCAAGTAGAGCTCGTTATAATGGCTGCAGTTGTGAACAACAGACAGCCGAAGTGTCAAGTCTGTGTTAACAAGAAGAGCTATTTGAGATATATTCATTAGTAAAGGGTCTTTTGTGCTCAGATAGGGAATTATACAAGTCTGTAGGCCTGGGAAAGCCTGGGCCTGGCTGGGCTTCTCAAAGGCTTGCCTGTACCATGACTTTGACCCTCCTCCATTAATGCCATAAACATAATAAGTTTCCAGACATATCTCTTCATTCATATAAAGTATGGATGCATTATACTCAGACAACAAACAGGGGCAATGACCAACTATTTGACTTCTCGCCACAGCTTGACACTGCAATTTATTTAAATGCAAACCTGCAAATTAAACACCAAATATAATAACACCAAATAGACAATACTTTTGAAAATGGCAAGGAGCCGGATACCGGAACACAGGGCAAACCGGCTTGGACAAACGCACAGGACATACATGTAACAGATGGACTACCACGTCCATCCAACATAAATTTATGAACCATTTGTTCATAATCGCATGTGGCCACCACAAGGACAACCATGTCCTTACCAACATAAAAACACAATGGATCTATACGCCCATGTGTATTCACACAATGGACTCACACGCCCATGTGTATCCACACACAACACCACATGAACACTTTGGGGTCCAATGACCCCTGGGATACAGGTCGAAAACCCAGTGACCTCCACAAGTGAACACACCACAGTCAACACCACCTTGCCTTAACCATCCAACTATGCACACCGTGCACCTATCAATGAAGTATTTTAAAACATACACAAATTGTTATTCCCCAAGTTGGAAAACGAGGGGAAAGGATGGCCCTGGAAGGAACCGCCCGGGCACCCTAAATCTAACTTTACTCGTTAATTAACCAAGATAAAGTGTAACCCAGTCTCTTACTAACATATCAGAAATTCCCCAAGTTGGAAAACAGAGGGGACAGTTAAAGATAGCCCGACCGAAGACCTTTTGAAGGCACTATCGTAATAAAAATTACATAACTCATTGGCCTTATACAAGTAGAAATTACTTGATACAATTTGACCTAACGAAGATTAAATTATCATACTTCAAATATTTTTGTCATTTTCTGCAAAAAACTGCCAAACAGCTCTGAGGAAAACCCTCTAAAACTGAATACCAACCATCCCCGCATGATGTTATCAAGGAGGAGCCATAGGGAGGTGGCGGAGTTCGCCACATTTTGACTTAAAATCACAAGCTGTGACAAAGTGACGCCAAGCCAGAAAAATTTCCCTCCTAATTGAGACAAGTCCTGCAATTACTGTGCTCATCATTGGCTTGCAAGTTTCAACATATGAACCAATCAAAACCACTTAGCAAATAACGCCATTGCTGATTTGGTTTGCCTGCACAGATCCACCAAACCAGTATAAATAGCTTCACACACACCAAAGACTGCCAGAATGTACTGGCACGTCCAACTGTCAACACCATGGACAGTACATAAGCACAAAGCATGTATACATACACGCACTTAAACGCAGGCACCACCGCACGCAACATGGAACGTAATGTACATGTGCCAGGACAGAAAACGGGGGAAATGTGAGTATTGAATGCTGAGTATAAAGCATTTGATCATAAAATTGATAAAATGAATTATAATCCCATTTACATTTATTTCTCTGTTAAGGGAATAAAAGTTTGTCGCGTGGTCGGTATTGGGCCTGGCCATTGGCGAGAAAGGACTGAGACGAAGGCCATTCACAAAACTGGTCATTAACCTGTGGTAAAGACCAAGTGTCAAACTTTTATTCACATTCATAAATGCCCGTATCGATTTCATTTTCAATACCGGTAAGTATCTTTTATTGATGAAAAAGAGGTCAACCTGGGTCCTACCGCAAACATTTACGTATTTTAACTTTCTGATTCTATATTTTACAGGAATGAGTGAACGAATGAAAAGAGAAATGGAGGTAAACCTGCCCTTCAAAAAGCAACTGTTTCATGGGACGCAAGAGAAGTACGCCGATGCTGCCATCTGTCGTCAGAACTTTGACTGGAAGCTTGGTGAAAAAACCACCGTGGGAACACTGTATGAGTAAAGGAAGCTACTTTGCACGTGATGCAGTTTTGCCCTTAGCTACACCAAGGCTGATGCTCATAACCAACACTATGTACTTCATATCTCAAGTCCATGGTGGGTACCACCCACAACCGGAGACTCATCATATACAACACCACCTCCAAAGCGACCAGCAGAGTCCGCTTGGGGATCTGTACGATTCATGCGTCAATGACATATGATCCCAAAATATCATTTGTCATCTTTAAAACAATGCAAGTGTACCCTGAATATTTGATTAAGTACAAGCTAAAGTCTGACCCATTGCTTTCAAGAAGTAGTTCAGCTTCAACTTACCGTAGAACACAGCCTGCTGTCACAACCCCTGTCACGCAAACACAGCCTACTGCCAGTCACGCTTTTTATGCCTCAGCTTACCGTAGACCACAGCCTACCACCACAACCCCTGCCACACGAGCACAGCCTACTGC
>CM055816.1:60919974-60956301 GCA_029582265.1 Zoroaster sp. YZ-2022
TCGTTTTAACTGATGTATTTTATTTTCTTTTCTTTTTATTATTTTATCAACTTAATTAAATTAAATTTTGCAAATGGAATAATGTGTATAATTTTAGTATTTGAAAAGCATCAATAATAAACGTAATATAATGTCTTTATCGTTTGCGAGTAAATTAAGTCTGTGGAAGCAAAGGCTTATCATTGAAATAATTGTTTCAGATAGTAGTAATAGATTTTTCTCTCTCCTTAACCATTTTCAGACTAGTAGGTATTTGTAGGTCTGCAATGTTTAAAATAGGATTCTGACTTATTCTTTTTTAACCGCAATAAGACCCACTTAGTGGTGTGCATGGGCAAGTCAAGTGCAGGACTGCAAGGAATTTTTGTTTCAGTGAATTTTGTTTCATTTAATTTATGTAATAAGCAAATGACATGTTTCATTATCATTAATAAATTAATTGAATTAATTAAAAAGATTAAGGCCCTAAATATTATGTTTAAGCATTATTCTGGTACAGAACCTTAAAACTTAACACATAGTTAGACCTTAACATGTGAAGTTGTATCCATAGGTTGCTATAACGCCATGGTTAAGGCATCAGATATCAATTACACTAAATCAAAGTTTAATATTTCAAAAATCATATCTCATGAACCACAAAAGGTATTTTCACAATCTTTGCCTCATCTTCAAAGACCTTGAACTACTTGCCACATTTTTCGTTCACATACATGACCCTAATTCGACCTCACTCGATCGGTAGGTGCCTCGAGGACCATCAGCCGCGGTTGCATGCGCTGGAATTCACTAGCACCCCCCTCCCCCATCGAACATGGTCGTCCATGCCAGACAACTTTAGTATCCTTCCAACAAGAGCAAAACGTATGAAGCCATCGAAAGGTGAGATTCAAGCCCTTCTAGAGAGCAACGAGCTATACAGTACAACACCTCATAATGGAAAAATATAGCGGGTTCATGTCCACTTTTTCTAGCCCCTGTGCAAAAAGATTCCGGTGCCTGTACGGCAATGATCTTAAATCTGAAGCCCTCAACAAGTTCATTCAACCCAGAGTGTTTCCGTATGGAAAATTAAACATTGTAGCTAAAGTCCATTTCAACCCCATCATGGGCGGCATCACTTGATTTGAAGCGATGCATCTTCATACCCATCCTCTGTCCCGGAACATTACAAATACCTTCGCTTCCAGTACAACAAAGTGCTCTATACGAATTCAGATCCCTCCCTTCGGACTGTCAACTTACCCCAGGGTTTTCACCAGATTAGTAAATACTCGTCAGTTCAGGGGCAGTACTACGAAGACTTGAGGAATAAAAATTTTATGTACCTCGACGACTGAAGCGCTTGTAGTAGGCCAGTCGTACCAAGAGACATGGGCAGCAATAGAAACAACACAACGGCTGGGACAAAAAATCTGGGGGTTCATTATCAACGAGGGTAAAAATCACAACTACAGCCCACACAGAGTCCCCGGTCTTCTTTGCGGGCGCGGCGGTCCCGACCTCCAAAGGGCAAACTGCTCGCCCGACAGACGACCGCATCATGAATCTTCAACAGTGCGTAGAAGCTCTTCATGGAAACAGTGGTCTGCACCAGCAGGGGGCCTGGCTCAGACTACTGGGACTGATGACCAGCATGGTAGACCTCATAAGTTGATGCAGGCTCCGAATGCGGCCAATCCAGCTCCAACCCCCTATTATCGTTTTTTTCGGACCCAGTCGCCATCCAATCACCACCATGCCTCGTCCCGGTCAACATCCCTATTACAACCACACATCTCCAATGGTGGGCAGAAAGGGACAACCCTCGCGAAAGGGATAACATTCCTCCTCCTCATCCATACAAGTGACAATAACAACAGGATGCCTCTCTGACCGGAGGGGTCCACACTGACACCACGTCAAGTGTGCAGGAATATGGGACACCGACTGCCAAATACATATCCATATCAACGTACTGCGGAGATGTTGCAACGTGGCAGGGCCCTCCGTCACTTTTGGTACATTCAATAACAGACCAAGCAGTTCAAAGTCAGGAATGCGACACAATGCCTGACAATGGTGGCATGCATCAACCATCAAGGCGCAAGCACACGATCGAGGTAACTGCAAAGTCTCCTCACGTGGCAGTTGCTCACCATTGGTGCATAGCACAGGGAATTACGCTGACGGCAATACATATAGCTCAGGCGAAGAAGAACTACTCTAGCGGACGCATTGTCACGGGAGGAAGATTGTCCCAACAGAATGGGACACTACACCCAAGCGTAGTAATCAGTCGAATTTTTCTGCAGACTCGACTGGCCTCACGGACCTATATATATATATATATATATATATATATATATATATATATATATATATATATATATATATATATATATATATATATATATATATATATATATATATATATATATATATATATATATATATATATATATATATATATATATATACATATATATATATATATATATATATATATATATATATATATATATATACGGTTTGAGGGGGGGATGTGTCGATATTCGCTTCGGGAACTAGTTTGTCAACTTCCAATACCTGAGGAATATCTAGATCTCTTGCACAAAATGTGAAACATCATATTTTACGATGAGGTAAAGTGCCTTCTGAAGTCATGAATGCCAAAAACGATCTGTTGAGAATTCACTCTTAGATTTACGAACAAGCGGTTAACAATTTCCCAACCACTGTGTACAAAATGACAGCTCGAAATAAAAAGGACTACGATAGTGAAATTCACCGTAAACTGTGTGTGGATACTAGAATTTATTCCCAAGACCGTAGTATGCTATATACACACCCCTCTTCTCATTATGTTTTTAATGCATATTTACACTATTTTGGTTGAACACTAATTGCTTCGAGATTATGCGATGTAATCGTATATTTACCTGACTTAGTTTTGGTGGAACCAGTTTTGTAAATGTCATTTCCTCGCATCAACATTTCCTTTTCACTGATTCACAACTTGGGCATGTTTTATTACTTTTAAAAAATACATAACAATTACATTTTAATGGATAGCAGTACAGTGAGTAGTCTTGGTGCAAGACGTTACTCGTGATTTTATACGTAGGCTACATGCGCCGCCGATCCGTTTGTGATTTGATAAACCAACCGCCGCTGCGGCGCGCCATTCGATACGCCTGTCCACCAGAATGCCAATAATACGGCGGTTCTGCTGTCCGCAAACGCGCCGCAGCCTTGCCAGCTCTGGATCGTTAAAATTGTATTGCGCCAGCTACTGCGCCGGGTAGATTTAACGATTGGCGCGGGATCGTGATATTATGTAGGATCCGCATAAATAACGTCTTGCAACCAAGACTATACAGTTGAGTAACTACAGTTGAGTACTTGCGTCCCCTTTAAACATAATAATAGAGTTTGATAAACATTGCAGAAGCAAAACCTCTGACCATTATACATGTAGCCCATATGTATTTCTGATATACAGTTTGGTGTTTATTTACGTACAAATTTATAGATCAGGAAATAAATAAAGTGAACATTATAATTGTATAAAAGTTCCACCAACACCAAAAGAAATTCAGACCTCGTAGTTGAGGGGCCATATCAAAATGTTCAGTACAGATCATGAATACACAAATACAAGTTAATAAAAAGATCGAAAATATGTATGAAATGATTATTTAGAATCACATTCGTTAAACAGTTCATAGCACAAAGCTTTAATAATAATATCAATATCAATAAGACTGGAGGCATTTTTTAAAGCGCTCTGACATGAGGTAACACAGCGCTGTGTACACATTATTACCCCTGCTCATCTGGCGCATAAATCATTCCTGAAACCATCTCAGCTCCTTGGGGAGTATACAGCTCAATTACTGCCATTTTCGGCGCATATGGGCTAATCAAACACAACAACCAACTCTGCCCCTCACACAGGTACCCATTTACTCCTGGGTGGAGAGAAGCAATACATATGGTAAAGTGTCTTGGCTAGCGGTTTTCGGAGTTCGAACCCACATTCTGATCGATTCAGCCATCAGAACACAAATCTGATGCACTAAACTGTTCAGCCATGGCACAACGCCAGTACCAAAAGCAGTGTAAATTTAACACCAAATCCAACACTGGTTCCAATCGACTGAATTCATATATCACTCATTGAGATATTATTAATAATAAATAGCATGGACCTATATGGCGCACATTATGTACCCCTGCTCATCAGGCTCATACAATCATTCCTGAAACCATCTCAGCTCCCTGGGAGTATATGGGTCATCAAACACAACAATCTAATCTCTGCCCTCACATGTACCATTTTTACCCCTGGGTGGAGAGATTGAAAGCAATTATGGTAAAGTGTTCTTGCTCAGTGATGTACCACAGCCACCATGGTCGCGGTTGGTATTCGAACCCACATTCTGACGACTCGGCCATCAAAACATAAATCCGATGCACTAAACCGCTCGACATGGTGCTACCGTAAACCTTTCATATTATTGGTACTTCCACAGGGGCAGGGGAGTGCCGAGCCCCTGCCCAGATTTTGCAGCTTTTGGGAGAAAATAACAATAAGCGAAGAAGAATACTTATATTACTTTGAAAGGATTGCTGGTTATTCCAAAGTCATATAATTCCCACCGCCAATCTATCCGACCAGAATTTAAATTCATGATATAGCCAAATTCATCGGCCTAGGGCCTACATCGTAAACTACCCGTTAATATTGCTCCGACCGGGTACATAAAAGGTTTTTTCATATCGGGAAAAATAGCGATATGTCAGTATATTGAAGAAATATTAAGTATAATAAATGACTGCCGTATTGCTTTTAGGATGAAGGCCTTTCATGCGATTTAATTCTGTGCAATGGCGTTTGTACAGTGCATGATAAATTTGCAAGTTTACGATTGTAAGCATCCAATGCTTAATAATTTTGGCATTTTAAGGCTTAATGGATTAGTTTGGGGAATTTAACCATGGTTCCATACCGGTATCAATTTCTAACGTGTCTTTTGTGTCTGATGATAAACAAATTAAGATATAAAGATTGTTTTATCACATTGTGGGCAGCAAACGTAAATAAAGGGGAGGGTGATGAGTGATGAGCCAACGCAAAATTAGACGTCAGCTTTTGAGGTGATGTAACCAGTTGCCCTCTTTGTAGCAGAATATGCTGATGCATTTGTGTGGCCGTTCCGAGTCTAGTCTTGATATTTGCTGAATCACGGTCAAGGTTTGTCAGAGAGCATCTCGTTTGAGGATTCAACTAGGTTGGAGTGAGAAGATTGTCTAGTGTCTTTGTTGTTGAAGAAGTTCTTGCATTTATGAGTCTGGTGGCAGTGGCGGACAAACATGGCTCTGCTCTCTGTATGGAAATTTTGGTTGTTACACACACTGGCGAAATGAGTTGGTCTACAAACAACATGTTTTATAATAATAATAATAATAATAATAATAATAATAATAATAATAACTTATATAGCGCACGTATCCACCAACTAAGTGGTGCTCAAGCGCATTATATCATTACCCCTGCTCAGAAGGCTCATAAATCATTCCTGAAACCATCTCAGCTCCCTGGGAGTATACAGCTCAATTGCTGCCATTACAGCGCATATAGGGCTAATCAACCAACTCTGCCCTCACAGGTACCCATTTAACCCCTGGGTGAGAGAAACAATTATGGTTAAGTGTCTTGCTCAAGGACACAAGTGTCACGGCCGGGATTCGAACCCACATACTGCTGCTAACACCAGAACTTGAGTCCGGTAAGCAGACCGCTCGGCCACGACACTCAATACAGGGAACCATGCAGTGCCGTACAATATTAAAGAGGAGCTCTAAGCTCAAATTCAGTTTTGTGCTGCACTCATTTTCCAATAGATACAGTCCTTATGAAAGTGGACAAATATCACAAGTCTCTAACCTCACGTTAAAATGGTGTAAAATGTCATTTTATATGATACTCTTTCAAGTGCGAAATTTGAAACATGACGCCATTGGATGTCAACAATACTGGGAGTATACAGCTCAATTGCTGCCATTACAGCGCAAATGGTATGTGTGCAGCAAATCAGTCCTCTTTTGGAGGAACAGTCTGCAGTTTGTCTGCAGTGATTGTGCAGTTTGTAACGGCAGAAACCCATTACCACAGTGCAGTGGAGCAATAAGGAGAATTTACACTTTAATGGAGGAGCGTGCACTTTGTGGTGGTGGAGCACCATAATTTTTTTTTTTTTGACTGGCCAACTTCGTTATTTTTTTTTTTCAACCACAATTTTACCACTGCACACAACTGTACACAAAATACTGCACACAACTGCACTACTCCTCCACACAAACTGCACACAAAATACTTACTCCTCCACACAAACTGCACACAAAATACTGCACAAAATACTGCACATCACAAACTGCACACAAAATACTGCACACAAAATACTGCACACACAAAATACTGCACACAACTACTTTCTCCTCCACAAACTGCACACAAAACTGCACACAACTGCGCACTAGTGTGCCTGGCGCGCGGCGTGGAGGTGTGCGGTTTGTGTGGTGGAGGGAAGTAGTGCGCAAGCGCAACATGCATGATGATTTCGGCAAGTTGAGACATAATGACACAAAAATATAAACACAAAAGAACACATTCATCTCTTTTTTATTGTTTTTATTCACTTTTTTTTTTTTAAATTCACGTAACAATGAATGGATTACCGATACAAATCACTATATAAAAGAAAACTCAAAATTATTATAACTCAAAGTATTAATAATTCCCAAGAAAATGCACATTAAACAAGAATCCTATATAAAACAATGTAAATCAAATATCTATTGGACTTAGCTTGTCCAATTTTGTACACGTTATATATGGTGATTTTGGGGGGAGAGGAAATGATGAGGGATGTATGGGACTAAATCAATAGATAGTCAAGTGAATTATAAAGATATAACAGAATTAAAAGAAAGTCAACTCACTGAATTTTACAGGGATTAGAGTCTACACTCCTTGCAATAAATGTAACACGATAATTACATCTCACTCGTTCATACCGAGCACATGGGACGAAGTGTTTTTGGATTATATTTTCCCTTCAATGAACTGCTCAGGAACTTTGAATTTCGTTGCGTGTACTGTCAACAGGAAACCATAGTAATGAAGTCGGATATTAGGGCTCTATATATACAGTTGCTCCTAACTTACATGAAACAACGGCCCGCTTTGGAATATGTCAAGCCTGTAGTTCACACATACAGCCTCTGAATTTAAAGAATGAATAGAAAAGTCACCCAAGTTTTAAGAACCTACATGCAGAGCACACTCATTTCTTCGAAATTAAGTTGTCACTGCCCTTATGATGTAACATAATAATTAGTAAAATAACCATACAGGATTACTATTAAAGACTAACAGAAAGTGGTTATTTTATGAATTTTTATATCCTACCAAAAACACTAATATAGATGTTTTTGTTTTTAAATTACAGTAGTAGTCTTTCTGGAAACATCTGGTCTTTCATTATCACTCTCGCCCTCGTTCTCTCTTCATCCTCGTTCTCTTCATCTTCGTTCTCTTCATCCATTCATTTAGTTGAGTATAGTCAAATAAGTCGTCAGAATTTGGGTATGGGTGTTTAGAGCATTTACTCTGTTTCAGAGCTTTGTTACTTTCATGCACCTTTATTTACTTTTTCTTCGAGATCTTCCGCAATATCCTGATAGTCCCATTATCTTTCAGGGTCTGTAGGTAACTTGACAAAAATCCTTGTATTTGTTGAAAAAGATTCGCTTGACTGCCCAAAGGGTTTTCCTATTGACTTTCCTTGGCTTGATCTTCCTCATACCCCGTTGACGTACTTTCATATTTTTCACACCACATCTCTTCAGTAGCCTTTGCTCTTCCAACTGGTCATCGAAAAGTGGCATTGTCTTCTGATTCGAAGGAACTAGACTCATCCTCTTCCGTGATTCGTCGCATATTCCACCCTCCGTATCCAGTTCTGAATCATCTTCCTCGAAATCTTCGTCTTCCAGTGACAACTTAATTTCGAAAATTAGTGCCTCTGCATGGGTTCTCGAAATGAGCAAATGAGCAAATGAGCAAATGAGCAGCGAAATGAGCAAATGAGCAGCGAAATGAGCAAATGAGCAGCGAAATGAGCAAATGAGCAAATGTAGTTATGAGCCTATATAAACTATTTCTTCCGTTTCTTGTCAATCGGGAGATTAAGCATCAAAGTTCAACATGAATGTTATTTCTGCTGTCAAACCCCATGCTTGTCACCAGTGCGGCAAAAGCTTTGGACGGAGATATAACCTACGGAGAGGCATGCAGAACATGTACATAATGAAGAAATCTAAATGGATGAAGTTGACGATGATTCTGAAATTAAAACTATCAATCTGACAATTCAGACATCGATAATTCTGGAACCCAATGTTAAAAAGCGTAGATTTGAAGATTCGGAAATAGAAACTTGTGAAACTGAATCTACGCAGGATGAAGACGAAGATTTCGAGGAAGATGATTCAGAATCCGATACGGATAACCTACAGGCATGCAGAACATGTACATAATGAAGAGAAATCTAAAATGGATGAAGTTGACGATGATTCTGAAATTAAGCTATCCAATCTGACAATTCTGACATCGATAATTCTGAACCCGATGTTAAAAAGCGTAGATTTGAAGATTCGGAAATAGAAACTTGTGAAACTGAATCTACGCAGGATGAAGACGAAGATTTCGAGGAAGATGATTCAGAATCCGATACGGAGGTGGAATATGACGAATCATCGGAAGAGGATGAAGCCTAGTTCTGAACTGGAAGACAATGCCACTTTTCGAGACTGGTTGGAAAGAGGCTAAAGTGGCTACTGAAGAAGATGTGGTGTGAAAATATGAAAAGCATACTCAACGGAGGTATGAGTGAAGATCAAGCCAAGGAAAAGCCAATGAAACCCTTTTGGGCAGTCAAGCGAATCTTTTTCAACAAATACAGGATTTTTTGTCAAGTTACCATCTGAAGAGATAGGACTCATCAGGATATTGCGGAAGATCTCGAAAAAGTAAATAAAAGGCATGGAAGTAAACAAAGCTCTGAACAGAGTAATGCCTGTGGAGGAGCGTGCACTTTATGGTGGAACTCCTATGGTAACACAATTTTTTTTACTTGGCGAAATGACGGCATTAAAAATTAAAAAATAAAAAATAAAAAGTGAAGTTAGCCATCCAAAAAAAAAAAATTATGGTGCTCCACCACCACACAAGTGCACGCTCCTCCAAAGTGCAATTCTCATTTGCTCCACTGCACTGTGGTGCAATGGTTCTTACCGTTACAAACTGCACAAAATCACTGCAGACAAACTGCAGACTTCCTCCACGAAGAGACGATTTGCTGCACACATACTACTGCGCATATAGGGGCTAATCAACCAACTCTGCCCTCACAGGTACCCATTTAACCCCTGGGTGGAGAGAAGCAATTATGGTTAAGTGTCTTGCTCCAAGGACACAGTCACGGCAGTTTCGAACCCACATTCTGCTGTTAACACCAGAACTTGAGTCCGGTAAGCTAGACCGCTCGGCCATGACACTCCAACAGCACATATATTAACTTTTGGAAAATTATAATCGATAGAAGAGTGTTCTCTCAGTACCAGTAGCCATGTTTGAACCGGTGACTTGGCATGATCAGTATGCCAGTGGCGTACACAGGGCCTGGGGGCACATTCCCCACCCACAAATTTCAGTGCCCCAAAAAACAGAAAAAGGAAAAACCCATACCCTGGGCCACCACTGAAAAGCAATTCCCTGTGCCCCCACTGAAAAAGTCCTGGCTACGCCGCTGCAGTATGCTTTTGGAAAATTTCAGCAAAAGGAACACTTCTGGTGAACTATAGCAACAGTACGAACTGTCAGTAGTGTTCCCGTGGTCGTACAGTAGGTCAAAAACTACAGCACATAGATTAACGTTAATAATCCCCATCCCAGTTGAGTCAACGTTTCTGTAGCTGTGGCGTACGGAGCTCGGGATGACGACATCCTATCTTGGGAAGAGGACTTACTACTTTTACGATGTCTTCATCCTGAGATAAAATTATCTCAGGATCTCAACAAGTCAGATGGCACTTCCAGAGCTCCGTAGTGGCGAAGATAATACAATGTTACAATACTCAGTATAATAGAGATCAGTAATGCGGGTTGGTTTCCAACTTTCATTATTATACAGTATAATAGAGATCAGTGGTTCCTATGCCATTACGCAATAAAGATTGTGCGCACATCTGTGTTCTTTTATCTAGCTATACTTTTCCAACTACTGCAAGTTTAGCTGGTGTTCGACCTCCCCATACACATGCACTACCAAAGAGCAATGCGCCAACACAATTTACAATAATAATATGCAGGTCTCGAGGAGTGGCACCCCCATGCGTACTACGAACTATATAAATCGTGGGCGAAATTTAATTTACCAGCACAGAACAGCAACATAAACCAGGCAGAAGTTTGTCACAGTTCAGATAAGAAACGGACACTCAAATTCGACAAAATGAGTTGGGACTATTACATAGAAAACCTTATCGCCGAGTCAAAGGACACCAGCGGTACGGCACACGTCGACAAAGCTATCATAATTGGGCTCGATGGAGGGGTGATTTGGACGAACGCCGGCCACAGTAACGCCTACAAACTCACCACGACAGAGGCGGCGAATATAGCCAGAGTGTTTAAGAGTTCTGATTTTACATCATTCATGTCATCTGGCATTCATGCAGAGGGCGTAAAATACAAGTTTATGTGCGAGGAGGACAAGACAATCGTCATTGCCAAAAAGACGGGAGAAGGTGCGATTACTGCTCAAAAATCCAAGACGTCTGTGGTTATCGCGCACTGTCCGGAAGGGAGTCAGCAAGGAAATTGCAATAGAGCTGTCAGTGTTATTGCTGATCATCTCAAAAGCATGAATATGTAGTGCGAACTATTTCTGATTTTTTTTCTTTTTTTTAACTTTCCATGATTTTTTTGTAACCAGTAGCTTTCCATGGTTTACGCATCAAGCATCAAGGAACTGACGTAGTATACATTTGTATTAGAACATTGGATTATCTTCGCCACTACGGAGCCCTGGAAGTGCCATCTGACTTGTTGAGATCCTGAGATAATTTTATCTCAGGATGAAGACATCATAAAAGTAGTAACGGTAGTCTTCCGAGATGAGTTTAGGATGTCGTCATCCGGAGCTCCGTACGCCACAACTACAAAAACGTTGACTCAACTGGGATGGGGATTATTAACGTTAATCTATGTGCTGTAGTTTTTTGACCTACCGTACGACTGCGGGAACGCTGATAGTTCGTACTGTTGCTAGTTCACCAGGAGTGTTTGTTTAAATTTTCCAAAAGCATACTGATCGTGCCAAGCCCACCGGTTCAAACATGGGCTCCTGGTACTGAGAGAACAGCGTCTTCCATCGATCAGATACAAACATGTTGTTTGTGGACCAATCATGTCCGCCATTGTTACAACTAAAAATAAGAAGAGAGCGAGCCATATTTGTCCGCCACTCGCCAGACTCATAAATGCAAGAACTTCTTCAACAACGAGACACTATAGACAATCTTCTCACTCCAACTGAGTGAAACCTCATTTCGTAACCTTGAAGCTCACGATCAAACCTTGATCGTGATTCAGCAAATATCAAGACTGGCTTCCGGAACGTCCACACAAAATGCATCAACATATTCTGCACAAAGAGAACTGGTTACCACCTCAAAAGCTGACGTCTAATTTTGCGTTGGCTCATCACCATCACCCTTCCCCTGTCTTAGTCCAGTTATTCACATTTATACACTACCGGTATATTACACAGTTATACAGTATATGCATTAACCATTTTATTTTGAGAAAACAATTGTTTGCTGTTGTTTATTATTGAGGGACTATAAAGGATGGATATCTGATATAAAGTCAAACCTGTGTATTGTGGCCACCTGCATAAAGTGGCCACCTGCCAAAATGTGTTTACCAAAACTGTACTGCCTATTTAAAACGTGGGAAAAGTCAAGTGGTCATTTATCTATATTATTATATTGCGATTGGCCTATGTTATTTACAGATTCAGGTGGGGGCCATGTTTTCATTCCTTATTTGATTTATTAAAATGTGCATGTTGCAGCTACATGTACACACAATTAAAATTAAAGGTGAATGGTCAAAGAATTATTATGCATGGTTGTTTGTTGTTGATGAAAGACGGCGGAACGTCAGTATACTGAAGAAATAACCAAATCAATGACTGCCGTATTGCTTTTAGGATGAAGGCCTTTCATGCGATTAATTCCGGCAATGGTGTCTATATCTGTGATCATAAAATTTGCAAGTTTACGATTGTAAGACTATGGCTTAATTTTGCATTTAAGGCTTAATGGATTCGTTTGGGGAATTTAACCGTATGGTTTCATATCAACATAATAATCAAGGAGAAGAAAATATATTACTTAACAATTGCTGATTATTCCAACATGTCATATTTCCGAATGCCAATTAATTTATCCGAAATAATTTTAGATTCGCCAGATATAGCCAAATTCATCGGCCTAGGCCTACTACAGTAAAACTGCAGTGTATGTGGAAGGAAACAGTCATTCAATGGCAGTCTTCACGCGAGACAAACGGACGCGGACAAGTGAACACAATAATGATTGACCGTCATCCGGTACACTGAGTTTTAGTTAAGTTCATTGTACAGCTACCTTTTTACTTACACAATTGACCTTCTACGGGTTGGTGCACAGGAGGCCACTTGTGGGTACCCCACAAGTCGGTCTTTGTTTCCGTGTACCTCCCAAGAGAAATTCTAAAGAAAAGGGATAATGGGAGGACAATGGTGGTACCCCACAAACCTGATCCGTGTATTTTCAACCATGATGATGTTGCATCATACGAGAGACAGACGGAATAAATCTATGAAAAATACATGGCGCACGTTTATCTCCAAATGGAAGTTTAGTGCCATTTAAATAAGTCATCGGGATGACAGGAAACATACCGATAAGCACTTTTGAGATCCACTTTGGGAGTCATATTTTTGGAGTCATACTTTTGCTTATTTTTTCCATGTCTTCCCAGCGCGTTATCTAAATGGGCAGCAAATTGTGGTGCGCTTTCATCTTTTTCAAGTTTCAGATCAAAATTTCAGTCTGAAGCTTTATGTACATGTACACGTGATGTATAGCCTACACTGATCTTTGAAAAGGCACTAACACAAACAACCTGGGCCTACCCATTGAATTATTTTGGCGTGAAAGAAAAGTATTTTTAGTCATATGAAACGTATTGAAATAAGTCGTTGCGCTCGGATGACTTTCAAAAGCATACTTATAGCTTTCAAACTGCAACTGGAGGGATGATTAATGATGTCTGGGGTAACTTTGAGGATGTCTGGTTTTAATAGAATATTCCACCAAATGTACACTGGTGTATGACAAGAAACCATAAATCCTGATATTTTGAGATCTGCAAACACATTCTTAGTATGGTTTATTTTTAAAAAGGAACTATACATCTCAAATGGCATCTCAAATTACATCTAAATATTAAATAAATTCTTAATATTTATGATGTGGAGAAGTACAAAATGTACAAACTCTGCATCTACTGCATGCAAATACCTTTGCCTGGGCGAAATCTCCTGGGTACTCAAAAGGTCACGCAAAGTGTAAACGAATCACATGGTCTAAACAAACACAGAAATAATGGAATCGGTGAATGTTCAAGTCATGTTTATAATTTCCTTCGCTTAAACTGTCTCATTGGTTATTTTATTTACTACCTAGGCCATGATATAGTTTGGAGATAACCTCTGCTTCATAATATATACATAATTATGTTGTGTTATCTTAAAGTTCATAAAATGTAATTAATTGTTCAATGTAAAATCGGCCATGAATACGAAATTTACGCATTTACCACTGATTCTCATTTTTGTATATTTTTTTGCCCACAACAGAAAACCCTGACTATATTTACCGTATTGACAAATGATACAAGTATGAAGATACGTAAATTAATTATAACTTTGTATTCAGATATGCAGTATTCAAATCATGTAGGCCCTAATATAGAAAAAGAATAATACAGAAGAAAATTTATGTGGCGAGTTTCGGAGAAGAAACAAATATGTATCACTTTTTGCTGACTATTCCGACAGCCCCATAATTCCGACTGCCAACTCCGACAGAATTTATCAGACTAGGCCTACGAGCCAGTTGTGTAGCTCATGGGGGATGGCAGCCCCCTTGCACTCTTTTTGACATAAATTACGGAAATAAAGAATTGTTTCGTCTACGGAAAAATACTACTTAAACAGAGCTAATATTCCAACTGCCCAATACACGTTTTCCCGAGTTGGACAAAAAAACTGAAAAATTTCCAGGACTTTTAGAAATGTTATCCCGACAAGAACTGGAAAGTACTAGAATATCCAGAACGGGTAATTAGTCCAACGCCTGGTTACATGTCAGGTCATCTGCATGTGTGGTTCGTAATTTAGAAACAATACAATGATTCTGTTTTAGTTAGATAATTCAACCCAACTAATGCTTACAGCCAATTAAAAAGCTCCTTATTCAAAAAGTTAGTTTAGTTGCATGATATATTTAATTAAAATGAGAAAATCAAAATTAAAATACGTTTTCAAACGCCAATGTTATTCATTTAACATAAAAAATTAACGTAAATCATAAACAAAAGCATGCAAAAAAATATCATTCTGAACTCGCATCCCCTTTTACAATAGCTCCCATCCCTTTATTCAAGACAACTATATCATTCTAAAATAAAGACATTGTGACATGAATATCATTCTGAACTCGCATCGCCTTTTACAATAACTCCCATCCCTTTATTCAAGACAACTATATCATTCTAAAATAAAGACATTGTGAAATGAATATCATTCTGAACTCGCATCCCCTTTTACAATAACTCCCATCCCTTTATTCAAGACAACTATATCATTCTAAAATAAAGACACTGTGACATGAATATCATTCTGAACTCGCATCCCCATTTACAATAACTCCCATCCCTTTATTCAAGACAACTATATCATTCTAAAACAAAGACAATGTGAAATGAATATCATTCTGAACTCGCATCCCCTTTTACAATAACTCCCATCCCTTTATTCAAGACAACTATATCATTCTAAAACAAAGACAATGTGAAATGAATATCATTCTGAACTCGCATCCCCTTTTACAATAACTCCCATCCTTTTATTCAAGACAACTATATCATTCTAAAATAAAGACAATGTGAAATGAATATCATGATTCTGAACTCGCATCCCCTTTTACAATAACTCCCATCCCTTTATTCAAGACAACTATATCATTCTAAAATAAAGACAATGTGAAATGAATACCGGTATCATTCTGAACTCGCATCCCCTTTTATTTGCTTCCAGTACCCGCGTATATATGTATTTAAAAAAATAATAATAATAAAATAAAACAAAACAAAACAAAAAATGGGCGTTTATGCACCGATTTTGACAAGAAACCGGAGACTTTTAAAATAATTTTTGGGATACAATAATAGAGAATTAACTGTTGCAAACTGCTTACCAACCTATATAAAGGACCTGTAGTAAACATGTAAATGCAAAATAGTATTGCAGAAGAATAAATAGAAGAATTAACTGTTGCAAACTGCTTACCAACCTATATAAAGGACCTGTAGTATACATGTAAATGCAAAATAGTATTACAGAAGAATAAATAGAGAATTAACTGTTGCAAACTGCTTACCAACCTAAAGGACCTGTAGTATACATGTAAATGCAAAACAGTATTACAGAAGAATAAATGGAGAATTAACTGTTGCAAACTGCTTACCAACCTAAAGGACCTGTAGTATACATGTAAATGCAAAATAGTATTACAGAAGAATAAATAGAGAATTAACTGTTGCAAACTGCTTACCACCCTAAAGGACCTGTAGTATACATGTAAATGCAAAATAGTATTGCAGAAGAATAAATAGAGAATTAACTGTTGCAAACTGCTTACCAACCTAAAGGACCTGTAGTATACATGTAAATGCAAAACAGTATTACAGAAGAAATCGTAAAGAATAAATAGAGAATTAACTGTTGCAAACTGCTTACCAACCTAAAGGACCTGTAGTATACATGTAAATGCAAATAGTATTACAGAAGAATAAATAGAGAATTAGCTGTTGCAAACTGCTTACCAACCTAAAGGACCTGTAGTATACATGTAAATGCAAAATAGTATTACAGAAGAATAAATGGAGAATTAACTGTTGCAAACTGCTTACCAACCTAAAGGGCCTGTAGTATACATGTAAATGCAAAATAGTATTACAGAAGAATAAATAGAGAATTAACTGTTGCAAACTGCTTACCAGCCTATATAAAGGACCTGTAGTATAAATGCAAACTAATAGTTATTCGTTTCGAACCTATAACAGGTTCTTTCTCAAAGGCAAAATGGGATTGATAAATAATTAGTAGGGTGTTTGTTAGGGTGTTATTGAATATAAATTACGGGTAGTTTACTGTCTTAATACATGTACCACGAACAAAATAACGCGGGCATGGATTCACTGTTTTCTTCCGTGGTATTCATCTGAACATGCGTATGACTCTGTAACCCTTACACTGCACACTCGTACACAAAACCCACACCCACACACACACAAATGCATAGTATTACATTGACCTCACTGTACGCTGTGTTGGCTACCGAGCGAGATTCAAACTAATTCGCCTTCACTGTGGCATAAACAAACCTTGGGTGAAGGTTTGAACCTTCCTGAATCCTCCAAAAATCCATCAGTGCACTTTTGGAAACATCATGCCCTTATCTTCAAAATGCACCATGCATTTTCGTTGATCTTTCATATTCAGCACTTATGGCCTGTACTTCTTGCCAGGGAGTAATTTTGCCCCATTTGAAGAGGTGAAAGTACGTTTCTGAAAGTGCTGAATTTGTCAAAAAAAAGCGCCCCTTGGAGGATTTTGATGGATTTGGGGTGGTTAGGGTTAAATAACTAACCAATGAGAGTTTCAGCTTATCACGTTGTGTCATTCAGGGGTAGGCCTATGCTTTTTGAAAGTCATCCGAGCGCAACGGCCCATTTCAATACGTTTCATATGACTAAAAATACAAGAATTGATGTGCACTTTTTTCTTTCACGCCAAAATAATTCAATGGGTAGGCCCAGGTTGTTTGTGTTAGTGCCTTTCCAAATATCAGTGTAGGCTATACATCACGTGTACATGTACATATAGCTTCAGACTTCAATTTCGATCAGAAATCAGTGAAAAAGATGAAAGCGAACCACAATTTGCTGCCCGTAAAAAACAAAATCCTGAAAAATGGGTAGCGGGCCTGGGTCTCCCTTTGGTCTAGTGGACAAAGCCCGCTGAACCTCCTGGATGTTTAATTTTGGAGGATTTACAGACTCTCCACATCACCACAAACAAGAAACTAGAGGTTTGGACACAATACAGGCTACTTCTTTCTTTCTTTGGTGGCTACTTCTCTTCATTCAAGAAAATTTTGAGGCAAAGGAAGATTTGTAAAAAAATAAAAAATAAAAAATAAATATATAAAATCAGGAAAAATCCTTTAAAAAAACATAGGCTTGTAATAAATACACAAATAATACAATTGAAAATAATAATGAATGCAGTATTTATGGTGAGATGATTTATTATTTTGTTTGGTTGAGAGTTTTTTTAAATTTTTTTTTTACCTTTAATAACAAATCAATAATAAAAAAAAATCACAAGGAAGCCACCACTTTATTTGCAGGGCTACAAAAGGAATAACACATTATCATTTACATTAAAACAATACAAAGGGGAACACACAATGTTTATAGCGCGATAAAGTCGCCTCAACATGAGATCTCGGACACTCCCTCAGACCCTATCATACCGATAAGAAGAGAGCGCCGAACCATATTTGTCCGCCACTCACCAGACTCATAAATGCAAGAACTTCTTCAACAACGAGACACAAGACAATCTTCTCACTCCAACTGAGTGAAACCTCATTTCGTAACCTTGAAGCTCACGATCAAACCTTGATCGTGATTCAGCAAATATCAAGACTGGCTTCCGGAACGTCCACACAAAATGCATCCACATATTCTGCACAAAGAGAACTGGTTACCACCTCAAAAGCTGACATCTAATTTTGCGTTGGCTCATCACCATCACCACTTCCTCCCTTAATCCAGTTATCCACATTTATAAGCTATATTACACAGTTATACAGTATATGCATTAACCATTTTATTTTGAGAAAACAATTGTTTGCTGTTGTTTATTATTGAGGGACTATAAAGGAGAATATCTGATATAAAGTCAAACCTGTGTATTGTGGCCACCTGCATAAAGTGGCCACCTGCCAAAATGTGTTTACCAAAACTGTACTGCCTATTTAAAACGTGGGAAAAGTCAAGTGGTCATTTATCTATATTATTATATTGCGATTGGCCTATGTTATTTACAGATTCAGGTGGGGGCCATGTTTTCATTCCTTATTTGATTTATTAAAATGTGCATGTTGCAGCTACATGTACACACAATTAAAATTAAAGGTGAATGGTCAAAGAATTATTATGCATGGTTGTTTGTTGTTGATGAAAGACGGCGGAACGTCAGTATACTGAAGAAATAACCAAATCAATGACTGCCGTATTGCTTTTAGGATGAAGGCCTTTCATGCGATTAATTCCGGCAATGGTGTCTATATCTGTGATCATAAAATTTGCAAGTTTACGATTGTAAGACTATGGCTTAATTTTGCATTTAAGGCTTAATGGATTCGTTTGGGAATTTAACCGTATGGTTTCATATCAACATAATAATCAAGGAGAAGAAAATATATTACTTAACGATTGCTGATTATTCCAACATCCCATAATTCCGAATGCCAATTAATTTATCCGAAATAATTTTAGATTCGCCAGATATAGCCAAATTCATCGGCCTAGGCCTACTACAGTAAAACTGCAGTGCAATGGAAGGAAACAGTCATTCAATGGCAGTCTTTCACGCGAGACAAACGGACGCGGACAAGTGAACACAATAATGATTGACCGTCATCCGGTACACTGAGTTTTAGTTAAGTTCATTGTACAGATACCTTTTTACTTACACAATTGACCTTCTACGGGTGGGCGCACAGGAGGCCACTTGTGGGTACCCTACAAGTCGGTCTTTGTTTCCGTGTACCCCCCAAGAGAAATTCTAAAGAAAAGGGATAATGGGAGGACAATGGTGGTACCCCACAAACCTGATCTGTGTATTTTCAATTTTGATGAGAAAATCATCCAGGTATAGCAACGACCCCATTACAACCATGATGATGTTGCATCATACGAGAAACAGACGGAATAAATCTATGAAAAATACATGGCGCACGTTTATCTCCAAATGGAAGTTTAGTGCCATTTAAATAAGTCATCGGGATGACAGGGAACATAGCGATAAGCACTTTTGAGATCCATTTTGGGAGTCATATTTTTGGAGTCATACTTTTGCTTATTTTTTCCATGTCTTCCCAGCGCGTTATCTAAATGGGCAGCAAATTGTGGTGCGCTTTCATCTTTTTCAAGTTTCAGATCAAAATTTCAGTCTGAAGCTTTATGTACATGTACACGTGATGTATAGCCTACACTGATCTTTGGAAAGGCACTAACACAAACAACCTTGACCTACCCATTGAATTATTTTGGCGTGAAAGAAAAGTATTTTTAGTCATATGAAACGTATTGAAATGAGCTGTTGCGCTCGGATGACTTTCAAAAGCATACTTAGCTTTCAAACTGCAACTGGAGGGATGATTAATGATGTCTGGGGGTAACTTTGAGGATGTCTGGTTTTAATAGAATATTCCACCAAATGTACACTGGTGTATGACAAGAAACCATATAAATCCTGATATTTTGAGATATCTGCAAACACATTCTTAATATGGTTTATTTTTAAATAGGAACTATACATCTCAAATGGCATCTCAAATTACATCTAAATATTAAATAAATGCTTAATATTTATGATGTGGAGAAGTACAAAATGTACAAACACTGCATCTACTGCATGCAAATACCTTTGCCTGGCGGAAAATCTCCTGGGTACTCTAAAGGTCACGCAAAGTGTAAACGAATCACATGGTCTAAACAAAAATAATGGAATCAGTGAATGTTCAAGTCATATTTATAATTTCCTTCGCTTAAACTGTCTCATTGGTTATTTTATTTACTACCTAGGCCATGATAATAGTTTGGAGATAACCTCTGCTTCATAAGGCCAACAAAAAAAATTGTTGAGTTGCCCTCCAGTGAAAATATTTTAAGGGATCGGTCGGTCGGGATTTTTTTTTTTTTTTTTTTTTTCCCTTGACTGTCATTTTAAGATTGAAACGCATTGGAACTGAAACCACATACCATGTTTTTCATTTGTATACCTATCAGCAAGGAATTTTGCTTCAGAATAAAAGTATCCCAAGCATTTTTGTTGTACTTTTCGCTGTGATTGACACAGCAAATTCATCCATAATTGCGTGCAATGCTCAACATGCAACATGTGAGTGGCCATTCGATTTGAAAACGTGTAGATCGAGTCGCAATCGTTGACACACACGTACATGTACATGTACAGTGCGGGGAGCCAGTGCACAACGTCTGAGGATCATTTGATTTGAAAACGTGTAGATTGAGTCGCAGTAATTGACATACAAAACAGTGCGCGATGCCAGTGGGAAACATGTGAGGGGCCATTCGATTGGAAAACGTGTAGATTTGAGTCGCAATCGTTGGCACACAGTGTGTGCGAAGGCAGTGCACCATGTGTGAGGCCCGGGGCCATTCGATTTGAAAACATGTAGATTGAGTCTTGGGTACCGGTAAATTTACCGGTAAAAAAAGTGGAAAATTTCACAAATCAAACGTATTATGTTTTATACAAAAAAATTGGTAAGTTTCATTAATAAATAGGCCTATGAATGACGGGGAAAAAAAAAAAAAAAAAAAAAAACCCGACCCGAGATTTCAGCACTTTTGGGTCGGTCGGTGGAGGGCAACTCAACATCTTTTTTTTTTTGGCCTAATATATACATAATTATGTTGTGTTATCTTAAAGTTCATAAAATGTAATTAATTGTTCAATGTAAAATCGGCCATGAATACGAAATTTACGCATTTACCACTGATTCTCATTTTTGTATATTTTTTTGCCCACAACAGAAAACCCTGACTATATTTACCGTATTGACAAATGATACAAGTATGAAGATACGTAAATTAATTATAACTTTGTATTCAGATATGCAGTATTCAAATCATGTAGGCCCTAATATAGAAAAAGAATAATACAGAAGAAAATTTATGTGGCGAGTTTCGGAGAAGAAACAAATATGTATCACTTTTTGCTGACTATTCCGACAGCCCCATAATTCCGACTGCCAACTCCGACAGAATTTATCAGACTAGGCCTACGAGCCAGTTGTGTAGCTCATGGGGATGGCAGCCCCTTGCCCTCTTTTGACATAAATTACGGAAATAAAGAATTGTTTCGTCTACGGAAAAATACTACTTAAATAGAGCTAATATTCCAACTGCCCAATACACGTTTTCCCGAGTCGGTCAAAAAAACTGAAACATTTACAGGACTTTTAGAAATGTTATCCCGACAAGAACCGGAAAGTACTAGAATATCCAGAACGGGTAATTTGTCCAACGCCTCGTTACATGTCAGGTCATCTGCATGTATGGTTCAGAATTTAGAAACAATAGAATGATTCTGTTTTAGTTAGATAATTCAACCCAACTAATGGTTACAGCCAATTAAAAAACTCCTTATTCAAAAAGTTGTTTAGTTGCATGATATATTTAATTAAAATGAGCAAATCAAAATTAAAATATGTTATTCATTTAACATAAAAAATGAACGTAAATCATAAACAAAAGCATGCAAAAAATATCATTCTGAACTCGCATCCCCTTTTACAATAGCTCCCATCCCTTTATTCAAGACAACTATATCATTCTAAAATAAAGACATTGTGAAATGAATATAACTCGCATCCCCTTTTACAATAGCTCCCATCCCTTTATTCAAGACAACTATATCATTCTAAAATAGAGACAATGTGAAATGAATATCATTCTGAACTCGCATCCCCTTTTACAATAGCTCCCATCCCTTTATTCAAGACAACTATATCATTCTAAAATAAAGACAATGTTAAATGAATATCATTCTGAACTCGCATCCCCTTTTACAATAACTCCCATCCCTTTATTCAAGACAACTATATCATTCTAAAATAAAGACAATGTGAAATGAATATCATTCTGAACTCGCATCCCCTTTACAATAGCTCCCATCCCTTTATTCAAGACAACTATATCATTCTAAAATAGAGACAATGTGAAATGAATATCATTCTGAACTCGCATCCCCTTTTACAATAGCTCCCATCCCTTTATTCAAGACAACTATATCATTCTAAAATAAAGACAATGTTAAATGAATATCATTCTGAACTCGCATCCCTTTTACAATAACTCCCATCCCTTTATTCAAGACAACTATATCATTCTAAAATAAAGACAATGTGAAATGAATATCATTCTGAACTCGCATCCCCTTTTACAATAACTCCCATCCCTTTATTCAAGACAACTATATCATTCTAAAATAAAGACAATGTGAAATGAATATCATTCTGAACTCGCATCCCCTTTACAATAGCTCCCATCCCTTTATTCAAGACAACTATATCATTCTAAAATAGAGACAATGTGAAATGAATATCATTCTGAACTCGCATCCCCTTTTACAATAACTCCCATCCCTTTATTCAAGACAACTATATCATTCTAAAATAAAGACAATGTGAAATGAATACCGGTATCATTCTGAACTCGCATCCCCTTTTATTTGCTTCCAGTACCCGCGTATATATGTATAAAAAAATAATAAAATAAAATAAAACAAAACAAAACAAAAATGGGCGTTAATGCACCGATTTTGAAGGCGACCTATCACAAGAAACCGGAGACTTTTTTATATAATTTTTAGGGATAAATAGAGAATTAACTGTTGCAAACTCCTTACCAACCTATATAAAGGACCTGTAGTATAAATGCAAACTAGTAGTTATTCGTTTCGAACCTATAACAGGTTCTTTCTCAAAGGCAAAATGGGATTGATAAATAATTAGTAGGGTGTTTGTTAGGGTGTTATTGAATATAAATTACGGGTAGTTTTAATACTGTCTTAATACATGTACCACGAACAAAATAACGCGGGCATGGATTCACTGTTTTCTTCCCTGTGGTATTCATCTGAACATGCGTATGACTCTGTAACCCCTTACACTGCACACTCGTATACAAAACCCACACACACCCTCACTCACACAAATGCATTGTATTACATTGACCTCACTGTACGCTGTACCGAGCGAGATTCAAACTAATTCGCCTTCTCTGTGGCATAAACAAACCTTGGGTGAAGGTTTGAACCTTCCTGAATCCTCCAAAAATCCATCAGTGCACTTTTGGAAACATCATGCCCTTATCTTCAAAATGCACCATGCATTTTCGTTGATCTTTCATATTCAGCACTTATGGCCTGTACTTCTTGCCAGGGAGTAATTTTGCCCCATTTGAAGAGGTGAAAGTACCAGTTTCTGAAAGTGCTGAATTTGTCAAAAAAAAGCGCCCCTTGGAGGATTTTGATGGATTTGGGGTGGTTAGGGTTAAATAACTAACCAATGAGAGTTTCAGCTTATCACGTTGTGTCATTCAGGGGTATGCTTTTTGAAAGTCATCCGAGCGCAACGGCCCATTTCAATACGTTTCATATGACTAAAATACAAGAATTGATGTGCACTTTTTTCTTTCACGCCAAAATAATTCAATGGGTAGGCCCAGATTGTTTGTGTTAGTGCCTTTCCAAATATCAGTGTAGGCTATACATCACGTGTACATGTACATATAGCTTCAGACTTCAATTTCGATCAGAAACCAGTGAAAAAGATGAAAGCGAACTACAATTTGCTGCCCGTAAAATCCTGAAAAATGGGTAGCGGGCCTGGGTCTCCCTTTGGTCTGGAGGACAAAGCCCGCTGAACCTCCTGGATGTTTAATTTTGGAGGATTTACAGACTCTCCACATCACCACAAACAAGAAACTAGAGGTTTGAACACAATACAGGCTACTTCTTTCTTTCCTTGGTGGCTACTTCTCTTCATTCAAGTACATTTTGAGGCAAAGGAAGATTTGTAAAAAAATAAAAAAATAAAAATAAATAAATAAATATATAAAATCAGGAAAAATCCTTTAAAAAAACATAGGCTTGTAATAAATACACAAATAATACAATTGAAAATAATAATGAATGCAGTATTTATGGTGAGATGATTTATTATTTTGTTTGGTTGAGAGTTTTTTTGTTTTTTTTACCTTTAATAACAAATCAATAATATAGGTTTTCCCGGCCAATTTCGGAAAAAAAATCATTCAATTTGATACCCGGCTCATTCAATTTCGTTTGAAAATAAATGCTCAGCTACATCAGCATTCAACAGTTAAAAAGAGTCATTCAATTTCAACACCTGAGCATTCACTCGACAAATAAGATCATTCAATTTCAAATGGTCGCTAAGTTCATTCAATTTCGTCAAAGCCAGCAGCAACAGGCTGGTGCGCTTCGATGACTCTGAATTTGATTGCACCTTTTGCGAAAATGTGGTAGATATTCAACATAAGAATGGTGATCTTGTAGTTTTGAATGCCTATAAACGAAATAGAATGAAAAGAAAGAAATCATGTGTGCACGAAAACGAAATTGAATGCAATAATATCGAAAGAGAAACCCTAATTGGATTGAATTATCAAAATCGCGTGAATTTGAAAGCGTGTTGATGAAATTGAATGATTTTTTGTTGAAATTGGCCGGGAAAACCTATATTTTGTTTGGTTGAGAGTTTTTTTTTTTTTTTTTACCTTTAATAACAGATCAGTAATAAAAAAATCACAAGGAAGCCACCACTTTATTTGCAGGGCTACAAAAGGAATAACACATTATCATTTACAGTAAAACAATATAAAAGGGAACACACAATGTTTATAGAGCGATAAGTCGCCTCAACATGAGATCTCCGACACTTCCTCATCAGACCCTATCATACCGAGACAGGATGAGCTAAAAATAAAATCGTAGGGTCTGAATAAAAGGGGTTAGAATCGACCGACCTGACCGAGGTGAGCATGTGTCGTGGCAGATCAAGGTCATGGAGTGTCGTTTGTATCTCAGTTTTGGCAGAGACTAGTAAGTGACATTTCTAAGTCTAGTCTCATTATTGAACAAGAAGAAAAGATTTGGGTGGTTACCATATCTAAATTTGCTAATACAAAGCTTGGCAATCGCGATAACGTAATTAACAAACATATTATTAAGACATTTCATATTATCAACACCAAATATGACATCTTCGGCACTGAGAGTAATGTTGTTGTTGACATTGGAAGAAATCACGTGGTTGACATTGTCCCAAACATCTGATTTTTTTTCAAAAAAAGAAGAAAATGATCAATGTGATCAATAACATTACAGGTGTCACATATATTGGAGTCTGCTTTACCCATCTTGTATAGCATAGTATTTGTTGGATAAATATTATGAAGAATTTTCCAGTTAAGGGATATAAGACGCGCTTCATTGGTACATTGAGGGACTCTCTTCCATATGTGGTCCCAATTAAAATTGTAGTGGGGAAATTTGTTCATCCAAAAGTTATAACAAGTTGGCACAGTGTATGTTGATTCAATCATGATATTTTTAAACACGCTGGCGTTGCATTTATGAATGCGTATGTTATTGAAATATATATCAGCGGTACCCTCATAAGGGACGAACCTTGTTTTCCAATCTATAGGAAGAGCATTGCGAATAATAAAATAATCAATAAAAGTTCTTGGGTTATGCGGCATACAACGCTGGATATCTTGCACAGATAACATTGTGCCCGTATCATCGAACAGGTCATTAACCCTTATAAACCCCTTTCTAATCCAGTCACGCATATAAAGGGGTTCTATTGTTGAGTTGAATAACATTATTGTTCCATATGATTTCGGCACCAGTGTTTCTGATATCGTGATTGTATACAACGGGTTTTGTGCTGAACCATGTTTTGATCAGAGATGAGTAAAACATTGGTAAGCTGTTAAGCGTGGACACTAGATATTGACCAATCTGAGGGGTGTTTATGCCACGTTGGGCGGCGTGGTCAAAAATCCCATCACTTGAAACAAAGGGACTACTGATCGAGCTTGGAAAATTACATAATGTCCTTGGGGTAGTTCCGGACACGAACAAATGTCGTAGTCAGCAGATAACCTCGTGGGAACAACAGTTGAACCCTTCTTCCACGAGTTGGTTTAGAAACATTGTAACAAAAAAATGTGAGGGGTAAAATACAGCCTCGGGTGATTCACACAAAGGCAAGAAGCAGAAATCACCTTTAAAGTAACGTTCGTCGGACCACCTTAAATGGGTTATAATTGAAATTATACCAGGGTCTGACAAAGGGTTAAAGAAAAATAATGAAAGTCTTGTTTTTGGTGATTCCTACTTAGAATTACTTACTTTTTAAATTAGGGTTGAAAATATTTACCATTTTGTATGGTCTTTAAAAAAAAACATAGGCTTGTAATAAATACACAAATAATACAATTGAAAATAATAATGAATGCAGTATTTATGGTGAGATGATTTATTATTTTGGTTGGTTGAGAGTTGCTCTCACAAGCGTGTTTGAAACGATGACAGCAATTTCTTGTGATATGTGGAGACCAAAACTTCTCTCTACCACCCCTGTATTATAATCACTCCACCATAAGAGTGCGCCCCCCCCCCCCTCCCTTCAGCTTAAAGGGACAATATTGTCACGATCAGAGCAGACTTTTAACAGGGCATGGAATCGGTGTTAGTTAGATGACAACAGTGACTGCAGATTACTGGCTCATTTATGCAGCAGCAATGGTAATTATGAAGAAGACGACCGCATGTAAAAATGCAACCTCACCCCCGCGGGGTCAACCTCATTCTCTCCACTAGACCCTGGTCGAATAAAGGGAGATGGTGCAATCCCATTTAGTACAAAATGATGTTATATCCGTATCTGATTATTCCGGTATATATTTCTCCTGAAGACAATCAGAGCATACTGATCGAAACGTCGAGTTGTAACCTCCAGTTCTTTTCAGAACTAATTACTACTCAATAGAGAATTTCACCTGGTGTCACCGCAATTAGTCTTACTTATCCTCTTTACCATGCAAAGCTACAAGTTTTACCTATATATTGTCGGTGTGACAAAAATTGAGTGTAGGAATAATTGACCTTAGCGGTACCATAAATTGACCAATTGGTTAAAAATGTGGAGTTGGTTATTAAGAGACTGGGTCTAGGAAGTACAGGAAGAAACAGTGATCTACCCATAGCCGTAGACAAAAGCCGTAACTTCAGATACAATGTTTAGGCCTGTTGGTGGTAGGGAATGCCAATGCACAGTCCTGATGGGCAAACAAAATATTGAGGATCTGTTGTATATTTCGTTCATTTCTTTCATCAACAACAAACAACCATGCAACCATTCTTTGACCATTCACCTTTAATTGTGTACATGTAGCTGCAACAACAAGCACATTTTAATAAATCAAATAAGGAATGAAAACATGGCCCCACCTGCCACTCTGAATCTGTGAATAACATAGGCCAATAGCAATATAATAATATAGATAAATGACCACTTGACTTTTCCCACGTTTTAAATAGGCAGTTTTGGTATAAAACACATTTTGGCAGGTGGCCACATTATCCAGGTGGCCACAATACACAGGTTTGACTTTATATCAGATATCCATCCTTTATAGTCCCTCAATAATAAACAACAGCAAACAATTGTTTTCTCAAAATATATTGGTTAATGCATATACTGTATAACTGTGTAATATACCGGTAGTGTATAAATGTGAATAACTGGACTAAGGAAGGGGGTGATGCCCGGTGATGAGTCAACGCAAAATTAGACGTCAGCTTTTGAGGTTGTAACCAGCTCTCTTTGTGCAGAATATGTTGCTGCATTTGCGTGTGGCCGTTCCGGAGCCTATAGTCTTGATATTTGCTGAATCACGATCAAGGTTTGTCGAGCATCTCGTTTGAGCTTCAAGGTTACGAAATGAGGTTTCACACAGTTGGAGTGAGAAGATTGTCTATAGTGTCTCGTTGTTGAAGAAGTTCTTGCATTTATGAGTCTGGTGAGTGGCGGACCAACACGGCTCGCTCTCTTCTCATTTTTAGTTGTAACACATGGCGGACATGATTGGTCCACAAACAACTTGTAAATTTTATCTGATCGATGGAAGACGGTGTTCTCGCAGTACCAGTAGCCCATGTTTGAACCGGTGAGCTTGGCATGATCAGTATGCTTTTGGAAAATTTCAGCAAACACTCCTGGTGAACTAGCAACAGTACGAACTATCAGCGTTCCCGTAGTCGTACGGTAGGTCAAAAAACTACAGCACATAGATTAACGTTAATATCCCAATCCCAGTTGAGTCAACGTTTCTGTAGCTGTGGCGTACGGAGCTCGGGTGACGACATCCTAAACTTATCTCGGGAAGACGACTTACTACTTTTTACGATGTCTTCATCCTGAGACAAAAATTATATCAGGATCTCAACAAGTCAGGTGGCACTTCCAGAGCTCCATAGTGGCGAAGATAATCCAATGTTACAATACTCAGTATAATAGAGAAGGCGGAGTTCATTATTATACAGTATGATAGAGATCAGTGGTTCCTATGCCATTACGCAATCAAGATTGTGCGTACATCTGTGTTCTTTTATCTAGCTATGCGCACACCAGTGATGTAGTGCCTTGATGCTGAGCCTTGGCCTTAAGGCTGCCTTAAGGCTTGATTTTAGGGCCTTGGCCTTAGCCTTAAGGCTTGAGGGCAAAAGCCTTGGCCTTGAGGGTCAAAGCCTTGCAACTTTAGGGCCTTGCTCTTCAAGGCCCATCGATTTTGGATTTTTCAGGTAAATTTGTTTGAAATTTTGCTTTTCTACAAACATACAACTTGGAGTCAGCTGTCTGCAAAGTCTGCAGTATCTAATTTAATCATGTTTTACCATGGAGGAGGGAAAATATCCTAGATTTGTGTGTTGACACACTTTCACTTTTACAGCATCACATATTGTTACCATGATAGTACAATTTGCTGCTTCCCCCAAAACAAAGCTATAATAATTTTCTGTATACATGTATTTGTGGGTCCAGGGAGATATAAATTATACTTAACTTGCATACAGTTATATGGGTTAGATAGAACATCATCTGATTCGTGCTGTACGTGGACTGCTTTATTTATTTATCGTATGGTTCATACAAAGTTAACATGACAAGGTTAGGTTATGGATCCAGTTTAATACAGACTGGTCGAGTTCAGTTAAATTTCCATCACATCTGTAAATAATACAGTCATGAACGATGTGATGTACAGTCTGGTCATCATGACCACAGGTACATTTAGCGTTGTCACTTAGTCCCATGCGGAGCATGTTATGTCCAAATCGGCCATGGCCAGTTCTTAGTCTGTTAAGTTTGACCCAGCAGTGGCGATGTAGATTGCATCCTGGTGGGTTGGTAGAAGGTGAGGGAATGTAGTTACATATCCACGTCCTGGATTCTGATTCTTGCCACATATTCCGCCACGTGTTTAGTGCCCAAGTCTTTGGGTGCGATCCGGTGTTAATTTCTGGCAGTTTGTGGGCTTGTTGATGGAAAGGATTTCTTGATGGCAGTCGCAGTTGTGGTAGGTTTTTTTTATTGGTGTTTGTCAACAGTTGATGAAGCAGATGGGAGTCACACCCAGCGGCACGTCGTGCAAGAGCAAGGCATTGCTGCTGTCGTCTCACTTCATAAGGAGCAATTCTACTGACTACTGGAAGGTATTGAGTGGGAGTTGATCTGATACATCCTGAGATGATGCGCATGTGGTGTTGTTAAGGGCTACGTCAATCTTGCTGGTGTGGGTGCTCCTTGCCCATACCGGTGCACAGTACTCTGCAACATAGTATACTGAAGCTATTGCTGAGATTCGAAGAACGTTGTAGTCTGCGCCCCAGGAAAGGCCTGCTAGTTGTCTAATGAGACAGTTGCGAGCGTTGGCTTTCTGTGCGAGCTGTGTGAGATGGGTTTGTATGTTAGAGATCTGTCCAAAGTAACACCAAGATACTTGGGGAAATCATCATACGGGATGGTTGTGCCATTGCAAACGACTTTGATTTTGTAGTTAGCCAGTCTAGTTGCTAAACAGTTTTGTTGATGTTAAGTCGGAGTCTCCAGTCGGTGCCAAGTGTTGTTTCAAGCTTGTTAATGTTTTTGACAGAGGTTAGGAGTGCTATGTCATCTGCGTAGATGTATTTCTTTGAGACAGTGGTTGGTAGGTCAGCAGTGTAAATGTTGAATTAAATCGGTGCGAGCACTGAGCCCTGCGGGACCCGTTTTTCAGGAAGCATTTTTACTGGTTTCTTCGCTAACAGTCATTGTAAAGCTTCTGCAAGTGCTCATTGTCATGAGAAAGTTTACTAAGGTTTTATCAGGTATGATTTTATGTAGTTTTAGGGCAAGACCTTTATGCCATACCGTGTCATATGCTGCTGATAGATCGACCAGTACAGCACCGTTCTTGAGACATTTTTGGAAGTTGTCCTCTATGTCTTCTGTGAGGAGTGTTACTTGGTCTGTTGTACAGCGTCCTGTATGGAAGCCGGCCTGCTCAGGTGGGAGTTGAGGATCCACAATGGGATGGATACGATTGTATATTAGTCTCTCCATCACTTTGTAGATTATGCACAGTAGGCTTATTGGACGGTACCTGCCCAGGTCTTCGGCGGCCTTGTCCGGTTTGAGAATTCCCATTACTTTAGCATGTCTCCATATTTTTGGGATTTTCTGAACTTTGATACAGGTGCTGAAGTAATCTCGAAGCCATTCAGTGGATTTTGGTCCAAGATTTTGACAGATTCTGGGTGAATATAGTCTGGTCTGTTTTAGGTAATGCTAATATTTCTAACCATGATGGCCCAGGCAGAAGTTTGTCACAGTTCAGATAAAGAAACAGACACTCAAATTCGACAAAATGAGTTGGGACTCTTACATCCACAACATTATCGCCCAATCAAGGGATGCCACCGGTACGGCACAAGTCGATAAAGCTGTCATTATTGGGCTCGATGGAGGGGCGAGTTGGACGACCGCCCACCACGCTATCGCCTTCAAACTCTCCCCGACAGAGGCGGCGAATATAGCCAGGGCGTTTAAGAGTTCTGATTTGTCGTCATTGATGTCATCTGGCATTTATGCAGAGGGCATAAAATACCAGTTTTTGCGCAAGGAGGACGGGAAAACTGTCTATGGCAAAAAGAATGGAGAAGGGGCGATTACTGCTACAAAATCCAAGCCGGCTGTTGTTATCGCGCACTGTCCGGAAGGGGGTCAGCAAGGAAATTGCAGTAAAGCTGTCAATGTTACTGCTGAATATCTCGAAAGCATCGGTATGAAAAGGTGAATTATGTCTGATTTTTTTTTTTTTTGGTTTTTTGTGTGTAGCTTTCCATGATTTTTGTAACCAGTAGCTTTCCATGGTTTACGCATCAAGCATCAAGGAACTGTAGTATACAGTTGAGTGGGTGTCGCAGAGCGGACCCTTGCGCCACTCCACTCAGACCAATATTAGTAGACCACAAGACACAGACGAATGAAAACAGTGAAAACAGATTGGAATTATTACAAATTATCAAATTCATTTAATTCGTGTAATGGATGCTCATCGAACAACCTCTTCGGCCCAGTTTTAAATTCAAAGTTTACTTTAATACAATCCAAGTCTAATCGTTTTAATACAATGAAAATCAATAACTAAACCCAATGAAGTGTTGATCCGCTATCCTACATCTTGTACAACAACCCGTCAGGAAAAGTAGACCCGCATTCCCCGTCACAATCGGCAGCCCCGCGTGGTACCACTGATCCAAAGATGCTTCACCACGGTGAGGGTAGTCTTACGGGAACCCTGGAAATGCACATATTTTACTTTTAATACCCTTTGTCGGACATTAACTTTACACAGAATTAATACAAGTTCATTTAGTAGAATATCACTTGTATCACCAAATGTATATCACTGGAGAGTACTCAAACAATTGGCATAAACGTTAAGACACTACAAAGTTAAATAATTAAATTCCCAACTCACAGTGCCTTTGGCTTTGTCAATGTCTATCCTAGGCTAAGGTGTTCCCGGGAGATTTTACGTTGCCTCTGGAGCCACTGTATGGGTCTCAAACACCCTGACGGACCCCTACCCAGTAGAACTGGAGTCGCCGACACCTCTCAAAGCTCGGCGGCTTAGGCACGACGCGACAGCCTCAGCGCTGACGGCCCTGTCCGCTGGTATACACCCACCCAGTGAAGATACTCCAGCACCCGCAACGTAAAAACTCGCCCACAACAAACGTTCCTTTGGTTTTATACTCCCAGCCCAAATTGAGGCTAACTTTTGATGACCTCGTTTCCTTCACAAATTGACCAAGTGACGCAACGCAAGGGTGCCTCCTAGCATTTAACCTTTGTTCATGTCTAATCACACGACGGTTAGACCCCTGGACAAGAAACTCATTACGTCACATACGAATCGATTATAGATCTAGGCCAGGTTTTGGTTTATACATTAATCAAGTACCTGGAACAACATACCATATAATACTTAAGGGTAATTTTCTAACCACTTGTGACAGTGGGTTTCATGTCTGTGCACGGACTGAAAGTTGAAACCAACTCCACATACATGTATTAGAACATTGTATTATCTTCGCCACTACGGAGCCCTGGAAGTGCCATCTGACTTGTTGAGATCCTGAGATAATTTTATCTCAGGATGAAGACATCATAAAAGTAGTAAGTCGTCCTCCCGAGATAAGTTTAGGATGTCGTCATCCCGAGCTCCTTACGCCACAGCTACAGAAACGTTGACTCAACTGGGATGGGGATTATTAACGTTAATCTATGTGCTGTATTTTTTTGACCTACCGTACGACTACGGGAACGCTGATAGTTCGTACTGTTGCTATAGTTCACCAGGAGTGTTTGTTGAAATTTTCCAAAAGCATACTGATCATGTCAAGCTCACCGGTTCAAACATGGGCTACTGGTACTGAGAGAACACCGTCTTCCATCGATTATAAACATGTTGTTTGTGGACCAATCATGTCCGCCATGTGTTACAACTAAAAATAAGAAGAGAGCGCCGAACCATATTTGTCCGCCACTCACCAGACTCATAAATGCAAGAACTTCTTCAACAACGAGACACTATAGACAATCTTCTCATTCCAACCTAGTGAAACCTCATTTCGTAACCTTGAAGCTCACGATCAAACCTTGATCGTGATTCAGCAAATATCAAGACTGGCTTCCGGAACGTCCACACAAAATGCATCAACATATTCTGCACAAAGAGAACTGGTTACCACCTCATAAGCTGACGTCTAATTTTGCGTTGGCTCATCACCATCACCACTTCCTCCCTTAGTCCAGTTATCCACATTTATAAGCTATATTACACAGGTATACAGTATATGCATTAACCACCCCCTTCCTTAGTCCAGTTATCCACATTTATACACTACCGGTATATTACACAGTTATACAGTATATGCATCACCCCCTTCCTTAGTCCAGTTATTCACATTTATACACTACCGGTATATTACACAGTTATACAGTATATGCATTAACCCCTTCCTTAGTCCAGTTATTCACATTTATACACTACCGGTATATTACACAGTTATACAGTATATGCATTAACCATTTTATTTTGAGAAAACAATAGACACAATCGGCGACTCCAAGCTAGTAGTGGTCACGTGATGTATAGTGGGTACAAAATAACAACAAACCAGCAGTGTGCTGTGTATAAACATAGGAAGCTCCATGGAGGGTTTTAAAACAATGACCCATTGATAGCTGAATGGCAAGGGAAGGCAAACTGAATGTTCAAAAATCATGTTATATTCATTCTAGAATCTCTGTGCAATTTAGGCTCTGGAATTCACGTAATGCTTTGTGACTTTGTCAAAGTCGTAGGAGACTGGCGTACTACTCTGCTGTATTTACTAACAGTCGTTTTCCCGGTTTCGGATTTTCCCGGTTCTGGATAGCTGCAAATTAAAAAATCTGTTTAATCCACATCGCTTCAGATAGAACATTGATACTTTACTGAGGTGAGGAATAACTAATGAACTATCTAATGTGTAATTTACATCCACTAAACTGCGACCGTTCTGAAGATATCGATCATTTAGTGACGCAAACTCGGTTGAACACTAAGTCGAAAACGTTAAAATACGAAGGTCCCCAAAAAGCGACATTGACGTTCTTTGCTGCCGACTGGAAAATGTAGTTACGTTTTTCAACATTGAATTTTTCTAAAGTTCTGAAAATTTCATGTTTTTTAAGTCTGTGGTGTATTTTTATATAAAAGAGTTGAACAAACATTGAAGATCGCCCCAAAATGAGTGGTGGCCGAGGCCCTTGCCCTAGTTCCGGATAAAAAACTTCTTCGCTTTGCATTGATAATGTGCGTAATGTTTGGAAATTAAAATTGGGAACATCTCCGATCGATTTAGAGAACTTAAACTCGTGTTCCAACCAACAAATGCAACATCCTATTATGTGCCTTGTACAGTAGAAGCACTCGGAAGAAGTTACATGCTTTTTCCATACACTGCGCGTCGCTTGCTTGGTTTTGTTTACATTTTATACCCACTATGAGTCACGCATTGACTCTCGGTCGCCGATTGTTAATCTATTGTTTGCTGTTGTTTATTATTGAGGACTATAAAAGGAGGATATCTGGATATAAAGTCAAACCTGTGTATTGTGGGCCACCTGTATAAAAGTGGCCACTCTGCCGCAAAATGTGCAAAACTTCATACTGCCTATTTAAAAACGTGGGAAAAGTCAAGTGATCAGCTTTATCTATACCCAGAATAACATCTGGCAACATTGGCCCAACTTGTGGGGCCAATTGAACAGTTTCATTAGACCAACGTTGGCTGTCCTTTAACGTTGGCCCAACGTAATTTTGCTCATCCGGCATTGCGTGTGGGCCAATGTAGACCAAAGCACCAACGTTGGCCCAACGTTGGAGCCAATGTTAAACCTTTATCGTTACCTTTAAGCCAATATTGAGCAAACGTTGATCCAACTCATTCCAACATTGGATTAATGTTGAGGCGCTTGTATCATTAATCTCTTGATCCAACATCGAGCCAACATTGAGCCAGCGCATAGTCCCAACATTGGACCAATGTTGGGTCTTTATGTATCATTAACTTTGGTCCAACATTGAGCCAGCATTGAGGCCAACATAGTCCAACATTTTGGACCAATGTTGAGGCTTTATCATTGACTTTGAAGCCAGCATCGAGCCAACATTGAAAGCCAACACACTCTAAAAACTCCGGACTTGACCCATACTCCAGGTTGGGAATATGCCCCGACACTTTCCGGGTCAGAATGACCCAAAAAGTTGGGTCAGATTATTTGACCCGGAAAACAAGTCAAATAATCTGGACCCAACTTTCCAGGTCATTCTCACTCGGGAAAGGGTCGGGTCATATCCAACCCGGACTCATGGCTCAGATTATTGTGTTGACCCGAATTCCGAGGTCTAATGAGACCAAAGCATGTCTTCCACGTATTAAGAAGCCTTATCTATGGCAAGCGAATCCAAATAAAAAAGTCAAATTTCTTGCTTTTTATGTAATATTTAGCTTCGAATCATAACCCCTATAAACTGTTAAATTCCATACAGAAAAGTGCCATAAATGAGTGCATCTTTCCATAAGGAACACATGATTACCTTGTGAGGGAGACGGCCTGAGGAGACAACACATATTGTTATTGGGTGTTCCGAGCGCGCAGCGAACACCTATTGTTAGAGTGTTCGAACGCGCAGCGCGAACACTCTATTGTTTTTGTACTGTTTTTTTTTTACTTCTTCTCAGTGCCGACTGTCCGGCAACAAAGGCATCCTTGCTGAGCATTTACAGCCTCGTCAAACTTAACACATAAACAGAACATATCAGGCAGACGAAACCGTTTGCTGTGACGTCATGATTACGT